>JAOTQP010001286.1:132874767-132888198 GCA_026413545.1 Cichladusa arquata | reverse complement strand
ATCATGTTTTTTTAGGAATTCACGTTATAATTGCATAAACAAAAGTTTAATGGGTAACACTGTAAAGTCACCACCCATTGGGATAAGTTACTTAAAAAATAAAGGCTTACTCCTTGGTAATTTATAAAGCAAACTGCAAAACTGAATTTTTAAAAATTGTAATAAGGAGTTTAAATTAATGGCGTTACCAATATTACCTCTGCAAAAATAACCTGTGCAGAAGTGCAAGATACAGAATGATAGATTGGGCTTTCAAGGCTTTTTTTGGTAGGTAGTTGAACACTGAATTCAGCTACATTTCACATCTCTCTTGGCCCCTGTGTATACACATTTCAGTGTATACATACACTATTACAGAGAATAATAAATGTAAGAATACAGTAACCTGAACAGTGCTCCGATATCCTCTTTGCATGAATTATTTGTATTTACTCCCCTTGCTGCTAGCATCAGAGTCTTTAAAAAATAAAGACAGCAGCCATAAAACAAAGATTGAAGATGAGGCCTGATGTGGAGACCTATAACCTAGAAAGCAGAAACAAGGTGCATTGCTATCTGCCAGATGACAAGCAGTGCCTCACCACCCTCACAGTAAAGAATTTCTTCCAGATATCTAATCTCAACCAGCCTTCCTTCAGTTTAAAGCTATTTCTTCCTGCCCTTCCACTACATTCCCTTCCTTGTAAGAAATCCCTCTCCAGATCTTTTGTGTTGTCACTTTCTGTTCTGTACAATAATATTGCAGCCTATTTTTGATGGTGATAAAACCCCTCTAAAGATACAGAGTCCCTCCTCATTTGCTTCAGTCAGGAATTACCTTTTTTATGCCATGGCAGGTTCTGAACTGTAGTACAATGCTACTGAAATAATCCCTCCTCTTCAACTGCACAGCAGAGCCAAGCATGGCAGAGCCCTGCTGCTTCCTGTGGAGAGATGAAATTGGTGTCAGAGCTCTTGCTCTGAGGAGCAGGAAGTGAGAGTGGCAAGGTGTAGGGGAGGTTGTGCACACAGCCTGCACAGGGGGTTCTCACACCTGGCCATGACACAGAGCAGAGGGAGCTGCTGCCATCCTGCCCCAGGGGACAGGCTGCTCCACTGGCTGTCCTTGTCCCACTGCCCTGCAGTCAGGGAAATGGGATAGCCTGGCTCACAGCTCTCAGAGGACCTGCTTAGCATATCACAAAAATCATCATCTTTGAAAGATGTCTGTATTCAGAAGATACTTCTGTTCACTGTGCTTCTGCTGATAAAATAAACACTGTAATTGAAACCTGCATTTAATAAAAGTTCTTATACATGGGGACCTCAGCAGCATACTTTGTTTGAACTCTAATCATCATCAGCTTTTTCTTGCCAATCTCTGTTGCGTTCTACTAGCAGTATGGGAACTGGTGGTTACCCAATAAATACCTTTTATATTCAGTTTTCTGGTTAAAATGACATTTGGAATTTGGGACTCAGCATGACCAAATCATCTGGATTTTCTCTGTGAGGTTTAATATTGTCCCGAAAATAATAAAATCTGTAAAATAGGGCAATTTGAGATATAGTGAGCAGCCAAAGTGCTCCTAACAGAAGAACAAACTATCATTTATCAGTGGCTCAGGGATGCTGCCTCTGCATGTGTTGCTAGTCCACAGCACGTGTAAAAGAAAGTAGCTTGCCTTTGATGTCCCTTGGAATAAAAAAGCAGGTATGGATACAATTGCTGCAGAGCAGCAGAAGCGTTGTAATGTGCTTATTGCACAGGGACACCAAATCATTGAACTCTAGTCCCACTTATTTCTATTTTAAGGATATCATATAAGGCGTGTGCTGGCAATATGATTTGTTTGTGTACTCTCTAAGGCTTAGAGATACCATGTTGTATGTCGTTTCATCAGTGCAACTCACAGCTTTTTAGAAGGAACATCATAGCATCTTTACCTTAAACTTGTAGTAATCAATTAATCTAGCTCTCTGGAGGAGGTCATAGAGAAACTAGAAGAGACACTGACTAAAGTTTATACTTCTTTTACTGCTTGGTCTGTTTAGTTAAAAACCCTCGAAGATAAGATCACTGAGCAAACTGTGTAGAAAATTTCCAGTAAAGCTCCTGTTGATTCTGCTGGTCTTGTAAGAATCAATCGACTGCAGAATTGGTCACTTTTCTCGTATTATTTCCCCTCATCTACTCCTCCTTAATAAGCATTTCAAAGATTTGGGTAAAAAAAAATTAGAATATTGAAAGTGCAAGTTAGAATACAGTGTTGAACAATGCATTTATGCAAGTTCTGATGCCTTAAAATATACCAGCCAGTAGCATTTAATAAAAAAAATCTTATATTGAAATTTCTATAATTCAAACCACCTTATTGTAATGCCACTTTGTGTCAAGTGTTCCTTCCCTGTGACCTCATTAGGCGTGCCTCATCATTAGATACGCTGTTACTAAAGAGTTTTAACTTAAAAGCTGCTTTGATTAATGCTCGGTTGGACTGAGGATTTATTGTGTAGGATTAACTAGATTTAAAAATGGCAAAATGCCATAGTTACTTTAATGCCAGACTTTAATGAGAAGCAGAAGTAAACTCCAAGGACCCTTATGATTTTTAATATGGACTAAACTCATGTGCTCATTACCTTCATGTCCTATTTTATATACAAGTACTCCAATAATTCCTAGAGAATAGTAGCCTAGAAAATGTATTACAAATGTGTAACCTGAAGTATGTATATATTCTTAATGAATCATAAATTTTAATAATTTTATAATCAGATTTATTCAGTATTATTATCAAATAGACAAAAACTCTCTGCACTGATTTGGGCCTTTTAAATTAAGAAACGATATGGAAGTAAGACAAAAGCAGACTGGCAAATATTTTTCCCAATCAATAATGTACTGACAAGGTAGATGAAAAATGCATTTTCACATTTTTATGTAATCTGCTAATCAAATTTCTTTTTACTGTCTTCTTAAATTCGTTAAGTTCTCCTGAAAGTTTATGTAGTTGGTGCTTCTAGAGTTTAATAACCTTATTTTTTTACCATTGATCACATATTTAGTATATGATACTGCCAAGAAAATCCAGACCATTCTCACATCCGACAACATTTGGTCATCTCCTTAAATCCTACTAGACTTGATAGGATTTAAGCATTTACTTAAAAGGTAATGCACGGCTCAATGAGGGGCTTTGTATCTGACATTTTTTTCTGTCCATGCTGTCTTTGATGAGATAATCAAAGGGCACTGATTTATTGTTAGAATAAGGAAAAGCTTTCTCATTCAAAAAGCCTGTAAACTTTTTTTCTGAATTGATCCTGATTTCCCAATTTTGTTTATTTTTCAGTAAACATCCAATAGTAGAAGCATGTCATTAATTTTTTTGCTTCTGCCCAGTTACATACTGTGAGAATTAGGCACAATGTACCAATAGGCAATATCCACAGTTCTTCACAGAGGTGGTACTGTTTCTGCCAAAGCAAGTAGGATGGCATCCAACCAAGTTCTTGGGCTGTAATGCCAAATTTCTCATTGAAATCACAGATGTATTGGATGTGACCTAAATAGGATTACTCACTCAAGCAAATTTACACAAGGGTCTAAGGCGTATATCCAGCTTCCAGTGGGTAAGGAGCCTGCATGCTCATTTGGCTCTGGGCCTTGGGCCCTTGCATAATGTTGCTCGTGGAACTCACCCTGCCAAAAATGAAACCTGCATCAACATGGTTACTCATACCAGAAAAATTGTGCCTGTGGACAAGTGATGAAAGTCAGGGATCCTGCTTCCTTTTGTAACACACTGAAAACTTCTGTTTTCACTGATGATTGAAGCTCTTTAGCCAACATTACCATTGCAGTCCCTATTGATAATTTCTGTACCCCTGAGTTGTTTTAGTTGGGGTTTTTTTATGGATTCTTTAGTTGACTCATTGCCATTATTTGTTTTCCCTTCTTTTTCTTTTTAGGGAGAAGACCAGCAAAAACGAAGGACAAAAAAAAGAAGAAAAAGAATTTGATGGAAAGGGCTCAGAAGCAGCACAGCATCTTTTTAGCAACAGATAAAACAAGCCAGTAAAACTTGATTTTCCTTAATGTATTTTTTTGCGAAGTGCACAAAAGCTGCTATATGCTCCTGCCCATGGATGCACTACAGTTCAGCTGCTTTGACAGTATTGGTGGCAAATAACTTGTGAAAATAAAGCCCACAAGCTTGTTTGTTTTATTTATATATTTTTTATTTTATTTTTTCCTCTCATTTTGACCTGAAGATTTCAAGGTCAGGGGTGCACTCAGCTGGATCAGTGGAAGTGGTCCTGAAGTGCATCAGAGATATTGTTCTGAGTGCCTGGTCAACATGCTGACAAGGAAAGAAACCTACTCAGCACCAGTAGGTGGACTTGTGCATATTTAAATAAATAAGAAAAAAAGGAAGTCTTGGAGGTGTAGGTACAATTGCATTTATGGCCTTTGTTTCCTATATTTGTACCTTTCAAGAGTAAATGGATATGACTTACCTACTTAGTGTTAATGTACATTGTTCTCACACCTGCTACATCGACACAGTTGTACAATAAAACTGCTTTAAGACAACGTGCTGCAGGATCCACTGCTTAGACTCACTGAAGCACAACAGACTCCATGTGTACATATTACTCTGTCTACATATAAATGAACATATTTACTGTACATCTATGCATTTTTATGTATAATACTTTATACATGTTTAAAGGTATGTCCTGTTGGTTCTAGTCATATACTTTAAATAATCCAGTAAATGTTTACTTTTTGCAATGTTTTAACTATCTTCTCATGTTCCTCAAGAGTTACAAACTGGATTTTTTTCCTCATTTGCAAAGCACACTCATTTGCAGACTACCTTGCACTGACCCTCACAATGGAGTGTCAGCTCTGAAGTATACTTGCCAGACTAGTAATCCACAAATTCTTTCTGCTATTCAGTACTTCTGTCTCAACTCCCATGCATTTTGTCTCAGAAAAATAAATTTAATGTTTTTTTAAGATGAGGGATGATGATGATAGAAGTTTTGAGTGTCAGGAGAGAAATTACCTGTAATGTTCTTGGTATCTAAGACTGTATGTGTAGTTTGGATTTTGTTGTTTTTTTGTTTTTTTTTTTTTTTTCCCAATGTAATGCAGTGTTTTATTTCAATTAGTCCTGATGCAGTCAGATAAGAAAAATAATTTTTCTCCCTGAATAAGGGAGAAACAAAAGTCATGTGAAGTCAACCATTTAAAAGTATAGAAAAAACCAATTCCCCAGTAATTCTGATTATTTGTAGAAGCTTAACAAATTTATTCTGCAGCTGTTGTTTTCTTTGGGATATTTTTTGGGGGAGAGGTGGAGATCATTTTCTGTGTAGGACATTAAAATGGCACAGGATATGTAATTTGGTAATCTAGCATTATTGGACTAACATTCAAGGTGATTTTTGAATACCTGACAGGGAAAGCCTACACTAAAATACCTTTTTTTTTAAGATGTCACTTAAGAGAAATTATTTCACTTTTAAGCCTAAAGCTTGCATACAACCTATGCAAAGAAAGGAAACAGCAAAACAGACCCCAGACCTCCACAGACCTCTTTTAGACATATACTTTAGAAAAATTCCACAAACACCAGTTTTAGTTTTATGGGTTATATGCTTTTCAAATAAACTAGGGAAATAAAACTTCTGTAAGCACAAATATATCTGTATTTAGCTATGACAAGTGTTACTACCAAAATGTGCAGTAGTTAGACACATATGAATGTTCCATCAAACTGCTTGTGGACTTCCACTCAACTGTGAGGTTCTCACTGTATGTTCATATTTACCTAGAACATAATAATGTTACAGACAATAAGATTGTTCTAATCCTGGGATGCTATTTTAGACATAAAATGCTCACTTAAAAAAAAAAAAAAAGAAAAGAAAGAAAAAGACAATAAGAACTACAGCTGTCTGTTTGCTTACTGGTTATCAAATTTGGCTGCAAGTGCAGTTAATGCCCTCATACAAGCCTTTCAGTAGTGGTTACAAATATTGTATTAGACATGTCATGGAAAGAATGCTACAAATTACAATAAAATGGTGTCACAAGCTCCTGAGTAAATATTTTTGGTCCTTTTTAATTCAAATAGCATATTCTTTTGGAATTTCATGCACATAGAAAAATTGCATAAGGTGGGGGATGCAGATATTCTTGCACTGGATTAAAAAATGTGAGGGTTTTCCATACAACTGTTTTGTTTGAAAAGACCCTGAGCATTAGATTTACATTGATTTCTCCTGTCCCAGTCACCTTTGCATATAGTTTTCTTGGGAGTGTAGAATGAAAAAAATTATCCCTAAGTAGCCCTCTGTAGTTCCTCCTTTTTCATAGACATCCTGCCTTTGCATGGTGGACCCTGTCAGTGTGTTCATAGCACTGGGGTTATGTTTTTTGTAGGATCATACTCTGGGGGTTGGAAAGAACGGTTCCTTGGACATTAGGAAAAGGCTCTGTACTGAAATGGTGTTTGGTCCCAGGCTCCTCAGGAAGTGGTCATGGCACCAAAGCCTGTCAGGACTTCAAGTAGTGTCTGGACAATGCTCTTAGTAATATGGTTTAGTTTAAGGTACTCCTGTGAGGAGCAGAGACGGGACTCAGTGATCCTTATGGGTCTTTTCCATCTTGAGATATTCTATGATTTGATGAATCTATGACCTTGAAAGATCAGATAGTACAAATATTTTCTCGAAACAGGGCTAACTTGGAGTTATCTTCAAATTCTGTTTCTTGATAAAGTGAAGAAGATCAGGTTTTCAAAGCTGGATAGTGTAAAAAGAGCCTGTGCCCACTGTGCCCCTTATTACCTTTAAATTTGATCAGAAGTGGATTTACAAAGATCTTAGTTCTTTTCTGGTAAGCAACTGACCAAGTACAAGTTGCCACTTTCCCCCCCTTTCATAGGGGTTACTGCTTTTTGAATTTGTTTCTCTCAAACAGAAAGGAAGTTTCAGGGCAGTGAAACTTTTGTGTTCACAAGGCTTTTATGCCCTAGTTTAATGATTCACTATTGGAAATTTATTTTAATCTACAAAAGATTCAAATTAGGAGGACAAATAACTTTATATGCTGTAATCATTAGCTTTAAAAAGCTGTTATGTTGCTATGAGGACTAAGAAGTGCTTTTTCAAAAGCATGCACTATTTTATATCTTATTCACGTGTCCCAGAAAAGGCAATTGCATACTCCACTGTGTGTTTAGGATCTCTCTATTCTCAGTTTGCTTAGCTTATCCTAGCCTCCTAATATCTGTCTCTAAATAAAAACAAAACAAAACCAAACCAAACCAAGCAAAATCAAACAGAAAAAGAAAAAAAAAAGTGGAAAAGAAAAACAACTCCAGGTGCATCTTTAAAGAAATCATTTTGTGGCTGAGTGGTCTTTATTGAATCTCAGCTGCTCTTGATAGTGAGAAATAATTGTTATTTGTCTCTTTGTTTATTCCTGGGGGAGAAAAATCAATGTTGTATTTTGCATTATGGTAATGCAAACCTTCCATAATACAAATGTCAATATAAGGAAATTGTTCTCTTACACCTGTGTGCTCATTATAAAGATATAAGCAAAAGAATAGTGAATAGAGCTTACATGATGTCTCCATTTATCAGTATGAGTTACAGAAAACTGCAGAGCAGAAAAAAGTGGATTTTCATCCATATTAGCTAAAAACAAACAAAATAAATAAATTAAATGCCATCTTAACTTTCTTAAACAAAAATATTGCTAAAATCCTTATAAAATGAGAAGACAGATCGTTTCCAGACAGATTAAAATCAAATTCAGTGTTTCAACTTCGTTTTGCAGATGAAATACAACATAGAATAAAATAACCAGATATTTCTGGCACTAGTGCCATGCTTTTTTAAGTGGGTGATGTTACTGAAGGCTGATGCTACCACTTATCAGAGAGTAAGAGAATTTTTTGAATTCTCTCTTCACCAACACAATGTATTTGTCTTTTGACACCAGTTCACTTTCACGTCCAATGGTGTAAGCCAGCATGAATTCCAGTAAGCTCTAGACTGAAGTTATTTTGGACTGACACCAAGAAGAACAAAATGTACCCTTCTGAAAGTGTAACCTAGAAACCACTGTCGGCTTTTTGTTTAGTTCTTTACCGAAAGCTCTGTGCTGAACCTGGCATCGTTTCTGTTATGGGAAGCCTCTGTCCAGGACTGAGGAAAGGACATTAACTTTAGGAAGTATTAAAGCAGCCTGATCTGCAGGACATCTGGGAGAAGAGCAGTCCAGTATTTGAAGTGCAGCTCCTCTCAGAAGTGAAAAACTTTAAGAAAAGTGAGACTAGAGAGAGAGTCTGAAGTGAGCCCAGCCTTTAGTCCATTGCCAAACTCTTCCAGACTTCAACTGAATTTTTCTTTATGCAAACTACTTCTGTTTATGTCTAATAAACATATGTCTTCAACCCCAGCAAAGCTGTATACTTACTTAAAGGACCAGTAATATATCTGTGGTCGTGCCAGCTGCAAAAATGCTCCTGGCCTCCTTGTTTTCAAATTGTGTCTTCAGTGACACTCATGTAACACTTGATTTTAATTGGGCAATACTGATGAAGCTAACTAACAGTTCATAGACCACAAATGAATAAACACTGAAAATGAGGCTGGTTTGTTCTACCCCTGTGACTTTTCAAAATAGAAATTCAGCTGATGAAAGCAAACAATAGCAGTTAGAAGATTTGTCTTGGCTTGCAACTGTTTTTTAGCTTCCCTTCAGACTTTAAGGGGGCTTTATGAGAATGATAAGAGTTTTGGGGACTTAGTTAGAGTTGTTTGGTTTTAATTTTTTTCCCCTGAAGTTCTCTTTTGTTTTTATATTTTTTTTTGGTCAGAAACTGCAGTGAGGCTTTATGTTTGCTTTCTGTTTCTGAGTGGACTTGGTTGCCATCTACAGAAGCTAAGGGCCACAACTGAAAGGGAGCTCCTGATATTTGATCTGGAATTATTTGAGTCTTTTATTTAATTGTCTTGTAGTAGGTACATGAAAAGTCTCAGGAACATGGAGTGCAGCCACAGGATTTCTCTGTCATGGTTTGGTGCTCTCCTTTTGGCCTCATGTTCCTTGTAATGCTGTAGCCCGGCTTCAGCAGGAGCAGTGAACAGTTTTTCTACCATAAATGTCTTCTAGTCTGCATATTCCCTTGGCTAGGACATGTGATTTCTAGCTCTAAGGCTGAACCTAGTAATTTATTTTGTGGTCAGATATTTTCTCTCTATAGAGAGTTGAAGAGAATCTCAAGGACTAAAGGTCTATAAACAGATGATGGGAAGAATAGGCAAGTACGTAACCTCTCACAGCTATAATCTAATACAGGAGTAGGTAAGTGTATAGGTAATTATAATGACCATCCCTGATCCAGTGATTGCAGATGCTGAGGGAGTATGAAATGAATGGACAGCAGATAATGGCTCAGGTATTACACAGTATTGTCCATTGCCCCTGCTGGAGACAGAATATTAAACTATTGGTTTATCTTGTTGGGGTTTCTCTTTTAGGCTCTCGTGGAAAAGTATGTTGTATTTGTTGCTCTACTAAGATAGTTTGGATAATGGGTTTTCTGCTCTTTTTTTTTTTTTTTTGGTTCATAATGAATTTATGAATTCAAATCAGTTTAATCCCAGTTCAATGGGATTGTTTAAAATCAGTCTTCAATCAGTTCTCTTGGGACTGTTGATAAAGGCAGTCATTGATCTTGGTAGGGAAGGTAAAAGCTCTTATCCCCTAAAGGTATATTTGATTTTGAACTAAAACCATGACATTTAATGATAAGTGGTAGCTTGTAGAAACTTAGCAACAGGGAGAAAGATGTTGAAGAAATAGTTTTCAGTCTTAATTTTATACGTAGTAATACTAAATATGTGTGAATGCAGAAGGATAGCATTTTAAAGACCTGTAATGAGATGAACAAAATCATGTTTCTTCTGTATGTGACTGCAGTTCTGCAGTGCTGATTAATTGAATGAGGCAATATATCTTCATTTTTACTCTAATTTTGTTTGTTTGTTTGTTTGTTTGTTTGTTTTCCTTTCCTTTCATGCTAACAGTGCAGCACAAGGATTTGGGGGTTTAACCTCCTCTTTCTTCCCCTCCCCTCCTGCTCCCTGATCCTCTGCCTGCCATAATTCATGGGATTCCCGCAAGTCCTAAGCTGCAGATGCTTTGCAATATGCAGCTCACTTGGATATGTTTTGGCATGTATGTCCAAGCTGCACAGCCAAGCACTCTGAAGAAAATCCAGATGTTATTCTGAGAGAGAAAGTAGGTAGCACGTGCATTCTAGATAAGTATGTGAATTCTTATTATTTCCCTGGTCAACTTCATTCTTTTAGATGTGGTGCAAGAAGAAAGAGCAGATATATTCTCTGGGATGCCTCTAAATCCACGTCTTAGAAAAGTAGAGATTTTTTACCATACTAGAATTTAAAAATATTGCTGTGGTTTTAAGCAGAATGCTGCTGTTGTGCTGAGTAGACAGAGAAGATGGAGAACTCAGCTCTGCAACAGAACTTCATGCCACAAATAACCTTATCATAAAATTATCTTTGCCCTGTTAAAATGACAAATAACATATGAAAATATAGATGAAGGTTTCTTAAGCAAATAAAGATCATTTAAGGCTCATGGACTCTTTGCTAACAATGAAGAAAATGTTTGCATTTCAGCCTGGACTACTGTACCACCAAGGCATTATTCAAGACCAGTCTTGAATCCTAGGATTGATTTTTTGAGATCTGGAATAGGACCTGAAACATAGAGCAGGCCCATTTTCATTTCTTTAGTGCAATATCATGGAATCGTAAGATGGTTTGGGTTGGAAAGAACCTTAAAGATATCTAGATCCTTAGAAATAAACTCTCCAATCAGTTTGATAGGTTAGAAAATCAGCATTGTTCATGGGGTTCATGAACAACACACATACACATACACTTTCAAAACTTTTTTATTATTTATTAGCAAAGAAATTAATGTTCATTTGTTATAAATTACATAATTTGCTTCATTAGTTAGTATTCTGTCTTCTATTGGTTACTGATTTCTCACTTCTCATGCTTATTAGTCCACCCAGTTTGGGTTTCAGGCAATTGCTGAAGTGTCCTAGTTTCTTTTTTATCTCGGGGCTCTTAAAATGTCTTTGTGATCCATAAATTCTGCATTTCTTGTGCCCAATTTCAGCATTATAGCTCTCTCCCAAGGCTTTGTTAACCTCCATCTAGGTCTAAGATCATTGAAGCATATCAAGTTTGATTACAACTGCTTTAGTAAAACTAAAACTAGTTTCATTAATTTTCCTAATGTGTGTTCCCATAATAGCAGTTTATCACAAACCTGGCTAAATGCTGGGATGTGGCAGAGTGGATAATTGCACTACTTATGATTATTTAAAGCAATTAATTAGAAAATAAATCAAAACAATTAATTATAAAATTTATTAGGAAAGTTACATCATTTACTATGCATTATGGTGCATTAATAGTAAGCAAATATAAGCATTAATCATGGCAAGGGATGAAACACTTGTGTTAAGGTTAAAAGAATTGTCCAATGTCTTCCCCCATGCTGTATAGATGCCTTTTTAAAGAAATACAGCTTGTTCTGTAACATCCTGAAGGACTAGGTGTGCATATGGCCAGAAAGAAGGGCAGTGCACAGCCAGTAATTTTTAATTCTAGTATAAATGTATCTTTACAATTGAAAAAGCCTGGCTGAGGACTGAGTCACAAGCCTTCTTTGACTTAACTGTGGTAGCCAGATACTTAGGAGTTCCCACGCATCTCCTCCACAGATTCCAGGGATCATCACTGTTGAGGAATCTTCCCTCTCCGACCATCCAGGACCCACTCTGGCAGTCACTGGCACACTGCCTGAGCTGGGACCTTCATGGCTACACACCCCCCACTCACACAGCCTGACAGGATTCCTCACCAGCTGAACCCTGGGTTCCCCAGAGCAGAGCCTGAGACCTGGGGATCCTCAGCCATGCTCCTTGAGATCCACGTGCAGTCACTGAAACTGAAATGGATGGAAATGCATCTGTGTCTAGCAGTTGATAGATGACAGCACCTCAGAAACAGTGCATTCCCTGTAGTGTACTGCTATGTTGCATTAATCTTCAGAGTGGAACTGCGACTGGCATCTAAGTGCAGGGGCTTTGTTAGGTCTTGCAGCTGAATTTGTAGATCTTGCTGAGGTGAAGCTATCAGACACCACTGTGTTCATGTTGGTGAGCTCCCAGAAAGAAGGCACACAGAAGCTTCAGTGAGCTACCATGAGTTTGAGCAGGCACAAATCTGTAAAAATACAGACTCGTCTGGTGTCCTAAAATATGATCTCATTTTTTTGTGAAAATTCATATTGGTACTGAGTCAGATGCAGATAAAGATAAAACTAGACAAATTCCAAAATTTTCATCCCAAGCTGAAAAAGATACGATCTTAAGGTAGCAAGAATCCTACCCTTAGCTCTCTTGGAAGTTATCAGATGTAACCAGAAGCACAGGCTCACAATCGCTGTTAGTGAAGTCTCTCCAAGGACAGATACTATTTAACTTTAGACCTTCAGACTGAAGCACACCTAAAATATGTGTTTTACTTATTCCTTTAACAACTCTTTAAAAGCAGCAGTAAGACATGGTATGTTGTATACATTGAAATAAGAAATGGCAGTTGCACAGGACGCAGATCTTAAGAGGAAAGGAGATCTCACAGGCTATGCCCAGCTGTATCTGTAGAGTTGTTCCAAGTTATGTGCCATACAGGGAGGCATATGACATATTTAGATAATTAGCTGAAGATTAGACAGCTGGATGAATCTGGGCAGGACTTTCTTTGTAAATGTGAACACAAATATACTATTTTATTTTTAAAAGCTGGAGATGAGCTCTCCTTTATTTCTTCCCATTTGGAGTGTGTAGGCAAACCTGTTGCCTTATTGGGGAATAAGTTCTTTTTCCTGACTTCACGAAAAAGAATAATTGTAAGGGTGGTTTTTCATTAGTGGGTGACAACAGCAACTCAAAAACTAGTATAAGCTTAATAAGCCCTTGGCTTTCTGAAAATCTCCACATTTTTTCCAAGAGTATTGTTTTAACCAATCCTGGATCTCAGGATCATGAGAGAGATAGAAAGCATGTGTGCAAACATGAACTTCTCAACAGCATTGGAATCCATCATCTTGGACTCAATGTCTTACATATTCAAAGCCATTTCTATGCCAATTATGCAAATTGCTGCTTAGAAGGCTGAGAGTTTCATAATTGTTTCTTAGCTTTTTTAAAGAAATTGCCAGGTTTTTCATTTTTGTGCTTTTTTTTGTTAAAAAAAAAAAAAAAAAAAAAAAAGGAAGAAAATACTATTTCTACCCTGAGTTATTTATTT
>JAOTQP010001286.1:132806952-132865630 GCA_026413545.1 Cichladusa arquata | reverse complement strand
CCCACCCCACCCCATTCCATTCCATTCTAACTGAACTGAGCTGAATATTCTTTGCAAGATAATCTGGTTTAATGTTAAGGAATATGATACTTAATATGCTCTTTCAGTTAAGATTAGATTTAAAGAGATCCTGAATAAATTCTAACTTTTATTTTTTTTTCACCATTTAATATTTTATTGCCTGGTCTACATTGTGAGAAAGAAAGCTCATGAAGCTAAAAGCAATATGTTTGCAAAAATCAAATATAAATAAAATATAGCATAATTTCCTTTCTTTGACTGCTTTTAGTTCAACTATGAGGGTTTAACATGAATTGCCATCATGTGTTCCTAAGGAAATACTGCTTATACTACTTCCAGGGTATCCAGGATCTCACATTTGCCAGATATATATTTAAAAAAGAGAAACATAACCTCCCAGTTACAAGTGCTGGTGAGAACATTTACTTTACAGTTCTACTTTTTTCTCACTAGTTACTCTCAGCTGACCATGAATTTTTAGTTTTGAGAGAGTATTAGACATCTTTTACATTTCCAAGATTAAGATGGACTGAAAGATTTAAAATTTTCATTTGCAAAAGCAGGTGCATAGACTTATAAACAGACCCACAGAACCAAGGAGTATTTGAGGTTGGAAGGGATCTCTGGAGATCCTATAATACAACAACTTGCTTAAATCATGGTCAGTTAGACCAGAGTGCCCAAGAATGTGTCCAGCTAGGTTTTGATTATTTCCAAACATTAAGAATCTACAATATCTCTATTGGAATAGGTTTTTAAAAATGTTTAAGCACATTTACAATTATTAAAAGAACCAACCAAACAAAACAAAAAAACCCCAACAAAACAAACCGAACAACCAAGCCTACACTTTTTCTAAGTCTAAATGGAATTTCTTTATTTCTGTTTGTTCCCGCTTCTTCTTGTCCTTTCCCTACACACCACTCAAGATTCTGGCTATACCATTTTTACTCCCCTTCATTGGATATTGACTTTTATTTACGAGATCCTTCTGAGCCTTCTCTTCTACAGGCTAAACAGCACAAGCTCTCTCAGCCTCTCCTTGTATGACAGATGCTTTGGTCCCTTAGTCATAGGATCATAGAATACCCTGAACTGTAAGGGACACAAAAATATATCAAGTCCAACCCCTGGCCTGCACAGGACAACCCCCAAAATCACATATTTATATTTCTATAAGTGTCCTTCCACTGGACTCACACCTATAATTTCATCTGCCCCTTTGCAGGGAAGGCCAGTGATCACAACATGCCTCATGAGGGCTGGGTAGAGCGGCACAGTTACCTCTGTCAATCTGTTGTTGATTATTTTCCTGAGGTAGAACATGATGCTGTTGACATCCTTTGGTGCAAAGGCACTTTACTGACTCATGCTCAACAAGTTTACCACCCTAATAAAGTCAAGACAAACAACATCCATTGATATCCTCTTGCCTACAGAACCACTCGTTGTGGAAAGGTGTCAGGTTGGTCAAGCATGATTTTCACTTCATGAACCCGTGTTAACTTCTCCCCTTTATGTCCTTAAAATGTTTGGGAGCAGTTATAGGATTTATTTGCTCTGTCACATTCTCAGTAACTGAGGTAAGTCTGAATAAGCTGTAAGTCCCCAGATACAACTTCTCACTGCTCTTTAAGAGAGGAGTGACATTTACTTTCTTCCAGGGGTGACATGTACTTTCTTCTGGTCCTCAGGAACCTCCCCCAGTTTCATCTATTGGGGCATCCCATCATGTCCTATGGACTTGCATATACCATTTGATTAAATGTTGCTGTTCCGCCTCCATGGGTAAGTTTTCCTTCCTCCAGACTTTCCTATATGCCTCGAGGGCCTGGATTCCTGAATCCTGGGTTTACCAGTGTAGTCCAAGACAAATAAGGTATTAGGCACCTTGATCCCATATCCTTTGTCACCAAGACCCTTATTCCATTCAGAAGTGGGTCTATGTTTCTCCTAATCATATCTTCACTTTGCTACCAAAAAATTGATAGAAACCTTTCTCCCTGATCTTTACATAGCTCCCCAGATTTAACTCTAGAAGTGTTTGTCTTGCCCACCTCTGCATGCTCAGACTGTTTTTACGTTCCTCTTATTTCACCTGTTCTTGCTTCTTCTAACCTCTTCTATGACTCCCTTTTATACTTGCTTTTTGTCAGGATGTTCTTGTTTATCCATGAAGGACTCCTGCAAACTGCCTTTGCTTGATTTCCTGCACATGAGGGTGATCTATCCTTGAGCTTGGAAGAGGTGATCCTCAAAAATCAACCATCTCTCCTGGGCTGCTCTTCTCTCCAGGACAGTATCACATGGTATTTCTCCAAGCAGATCCCAGAAGGGGCTGAAGTCTGCTCTTCTGTAGTCAAGGGGTTCTGATCATATTATATTACATTGTGTAATCCTGCTCTCTCCCTTTATCTTTCTCCTATGGAAACAAAAATAGTTGGAATGGAGTGTAGTGGTTACTGCATGAGATATTGTATTCATCTACAATCCAGCTACATTCTACTAGCTGATGAGACTGCTATACTCCTTTAATTATGAAAAAAAATTACATCCATGGTAAGTGATGGATGAAAGAAAAATCTGTTATATAATTTTACATCCCTCTTACTTAAATCTCAATTCTATTTCAAAACTCAAAACCTAAACACAGATGTAAATCAAGAAAGATTGCCTTTCTCCTTAGAGTGATAAATATATTTTTGGCAGCCTGACACTGAGAACTGACTACAGAAAGCTGAAGCTTTTTCCTTGCTTTTTGTCCTCTTAGCTTTTGCCACAACTTTGCTCATTCTAGTAACACAGGGTGAGTGCACAGGTGACACATATCATATATATCAGAAAAGCTTGTCTTCTGAGCTTAGACCAGAGCAGGGACATCGACTGTTCTAAGTAGTTAACAATAATTGTTCCATTAAGGATATGCCAGTAGGTAACAGGTAAAATGACATTCTCATGTAGAAATATACTTGAGGAAATAGAAAAGAGCCAGAAGAAAGTTAAATCCCTTTCTTTCCTCTCTCCTTTTCAATGTCAGGGACATATGAAAGTCAACAGGAGGGAAAAAAGTCTAGCATCAAACAATGAAAAAAGTTTTGTTTAAGGACGCTTCTTTTGTATTTTCACTTTCAAAAATTATAGGCAAAACTGAGAACTCCCATCCCATGCCAGAAATAATCAAAAGCCAGAACCCAGAGAGATCAGAAGTCTCAGAGCAGTTTGCCAAGGAAATTGTTAAGAGAGTCACAGAAAATCAAGAAGTTTTCCAGAGCTATAGAAATTTCCTACAGAGGTGTGAAAGAGCAAAAGAGATGGGAAGCAGCAGGCCTGTAACAATGAGAGAAGAAACAGAAAACCTGGTTCTAAGCAAGAGAAAAGCCTTGGCAGGCATCAAGAGCAGGGGGACAAACTTAAATGTTATGACTTAAGCAAGGATAAATCAAATATTCAAAATGCTCTGTTTACTTCAGGGACAAGCTTAGATGTGACCTAGTGAGAGGATACTGTTCAAATTTGGAAATTCCTACAGCTTTACAGTTCATGGATGGTAATGTTTCCAGAGAGAAACAACTGGAGGATGGATAGCACCAAGATGTAAAATCAAAGGACTTTTGTTATCCCTCTTTTCATCACAAGAGAAAGCATTCTGAAAGATGGAAGGTCTGTCTTCTGCATATTTTGCTCCACATCTCATGTCAAGCAAAAATCTGTAGATATACTGGCTAGCATCATCTCAAGGAATTGGACTAATGCAGGAAAGATCCCTTAACCCATCTCCCCATTAAAAAACACAGCTATGACCCTTTCTTCACCCTTTTTATAATTTCCTATACATTGAGAAGAGAAATGCTTCCTAGCTCAGCTGGAAGTGTGGCTGGGCAGATGAGGCATAGGTTGGACTCTCAGGTAATAGCTTTCCATTGGTTAGTGGCAGGTGAGAGCCAGAGCACTGAGCCTGCAGGAAGACATGATTGCAGGAATCAGAGTCTTTTTTCTATGACACTGTTGGGAATACAATGGACAAACTTCATGGGATAGCCGTGGGAAATGTAATCTGACTGTAACTGGTGGAAGTGGAGAGAAAATGTCCTGCAGACTCTTTGTACTAAAGGCTAAACTTTTGTCCCAGATCATCAGAGAAAAGAATCAAAAATCTGAAGCTCCTGTTACCCACCAGAACTATGGTATGATACAAGTGAGCCAACTCTCTTGCAAACGGATCATAAAAGCATGGAGAGGTTTGTAGAGCATTGGGGATTGTGTCCCACCCTCCCTTACACTCCAGGGAGCACTGCACACCAATGACCAGGCAGCCCTGGCAGGTGCCTGGGACAGGGAAGCCTCTCCCTGCTGCAGGGAGCATCCCTGCTGCATTCCTCTGCCAGACCTCCCCAGGCACTGTGTGATGTCCTACTTGGACAAACACCTGCTGGGGACAAAAGAACACACAGCTGGAAGGCACCAGGAGAAAGACAAGTCATGTGGTGACACTAGGATTATTTAAAGTTGTTGAAACAGGAACGTGAGAAAACTCCAGAGCACAGATGGATATAGAGAGCTTTCACAAAGCCAGGGAAGGAAGGCACTGCTGCAGGCATAGCCTGGATCACAGCTTGAAGACAAGTGCTTTGAAAAAATTACCTCACTGCTAGAATGCAGTTAGTGCTGGTGTGTACTCTGCTGCTATTAGCAGATTATAGTGGCAAATATTTTCTCAATGAGGCAGCTACATGCAGAGGTGACAGCATCCCAGCCAAAGGCAGCTGAAACCATATGCACTTGTTTTGTTTAATTTTGTCTTCAATGATTACAATCAGCTTTGCATTTTATTGCTTTCATGTAAAAAGTTCATCTGGTCTCACAAAACATTACCAAGCTGAGCTTTTCTTAATAGAAAAATCTAGATAAGAAAGAGAATATCAGAATAATTTGTAAGAATAGTAGAACTGTATTTTAAAAACAAGGTAAGGAAAACTGTGTTTTACCTACTATTAATAATAATGAAATATATTTAAAAATATTTGAGTTTTATTACAGCAATCATATCAGCTGTAGAGACAAAAAGATAATTAAAGACATATATAGGTTTGGAGTGGATAATTAATATCTGCCAGAATTAGCTATATGAGAAATTAAACAATATATACTGCATCTTAGCTGTGGTTGCATTAAATGAATTTGGACTGTGCATTTGCAATAAATCTTCCACAAAGTCTTCAAGGAATAACTCGCTGCTTCTTTCTTTCTTTAAAAAATAAACTGGTTTCATTTGTAACATAAAAGTTATATGCATACTTTTAATTTCAACTAATCTGGCAGCTGGCTCTAATTTTTGTGTTTATAGGAGTAAATGAGAAGAAACACAAAATATGCTCTTCAATAGCCCCTCATCATATTAACTGGTACTCACATCCTGAGATTACCTCAGTTGTTTAGAGCATGTTGCTAGTAATACCAAGGCTATGGGTTTGTTCTCTGCATGAGTCATTCATTTAAGAGTTGGATTTGATGATTCTTGTGGGTCCCTTCCAACTCAGACTGTTCTGTGAATCTACACAGGAATACTTGTTAGAGAAACTAATTCTTGCATAAACAGTATTGTACTTGCAATGTAACTAGAGAATTGGTGATGTTAGAGTGGAAGCCAAATGAACAAAAACATAAAGTGGCACTTCTAGTGTTCCAGCCTCAGTGCAAATGCTGTTGATTTAATAGAGCTCTTGCATGGGTGCTGTAAGATCTGTTTCCAGCTGTGTACTCTGACTGCTCCACGTGAGAATATTTATGAGTCTTGTTGGTGTGATGACTTTCAGATCTCAAGTGTCTTGCTGGTCTGCTAGGGTCTGGCTCTTTTGATTTGGAATTTTCTTCAGCTCTGGTAATTTTCTTTCTTGCTTTTCTTTTTTTTTTTTTTTTTTTTTTTTTTTTTTTTTTTTTTTTTTTTTTTTTTCTTATTTGTAAAATCCAGCAGAACTTTTCAAGAACATCTCATTTTAATGAGATTTTACTCTTAGGAAATCTTTTTTTCTTAGGTAATTTGTTGAACAGTGGAAAAAGCTGGAAATATCACCGTGTTAAGTGGAAAGCATTTGACTTTCTGCACATTGGTTAAAGGAACAGTTACACAATTTTTCCTCCTCCTTCTTCTTGTTAGTTTTAGGAGAAAATATAAAAAGATACTATTATTTTGCTACAAAGGGTTTCTTTGCTGAGTTCTGTGAACAACTTAATACCCAATTGGGAAAAGGCACATGGTTCAGACTCCACAGAAATTGGTAATTAAAGCATTTGAAACGTGAATTTGATGTGAAAATGTAATGTTCTTCCCCATTACATGAGTAAAAAAATATTTTTTTGGAAGCAAAACTATTGTTCTTCTTGAGCATAATATGGAACACTAGCAAGGAGTCCATAGTTCCAAAACTTGTTATTCTATAATTCAAACTCATTGTGAAAATTTCATGCTGAACAACAAAGTAAATTAAATAAAGCTGTTGTCACTTGTCAACTTGCCGTGGAGTTAGAGCTTAACTAGATTTTTGATGTTTCTATTAGAGATTTCTGTTGGGAAAAAAAAATTATTTATCCTACCAGTCATTCATCTATCCTTTTATCCATCCTAGGATGAGATTTAACAATCTACTGGTGAATGCTGGCTGAAATTTCTGTTAATTCCCTTTTGCCCTCACACTGATACTAAGAGAAAAAGTGCTGAAGGTAATGTCATCCTCTGCTCTCTTCTTCTCATGCAGATCCCTCTATCTTCCCCTTTCCTGTGGGGTCTTTGGAAATAGGGTGGTGATGCACATGTTCAGGTTTATGAAACAGCAAAAATTTTTCCAAATTGGACCATGTTTTGAATCTACAGTTGTTGGAGTTGTTTCAGAAGTTTCCTTGCTCCCTAAGCAACAGCTAATTTTTGTTCCAGGCTCAGATTTACTATTGATGTGAATAGAAACTTTTAATTAGGAAATTAAACTTTCTCTTTTTCTTACATTACAGTTTTAAACTTCCTAGGGAAAATATAAAAACAAATTGTTATGCAAATGAAGAATTAAAGAGATTTGGATATCCAGTAAATTTTAAAATTTCTTTAATCATAGATAGCTATAACCAGCCGTATGTCTTACAAAATCCTTTAACCAGTATTAATCTTACAAAAAAGTACAAAGAGTTGGAAACAAGGGGGAATAAAACACTTACATGCAACACTGACAGCTGTGAATAGCAAGAATTGTTAAATCTCAAGTAATCAGATCAAGCAGTCAACTCCAGCATCCCTAGGCTCTTTTAATTCCTTTCATGAAGCAAACATATGCATTCTTTTTAATGCAGTGCTGTGTGAACAAGACTATCATTTCCCCACATGGTCTCATAAAAAATGACTGATTCAAGAGATCCCAGATGTACAGAATAAACTGGAGAATGCAAATATTCATTTAAAACACTTCCAGAATTTTTAGAAAAGTGTATTTTAAAGGTAACTAGTCCCCAAAAGAAAAAGAATACAGTGTAGAATATATTTTACCTTGACCCAGGGGAAAATCTCTATTAGTGGGCCTTTTCAAACATGCATATTCTTTAGATATCCATTATGTAATAATAGTAAAAATAAATATAGAATTAAAGAAGCAAAACACAGCAACAATTGCATGATTATTCATAAAAATCACTGAAATGGTGTCATTGTTTAAGCATCCTGGTTTCCAGGGTATAATCTGTCAGAAGTTGGCTTGGCATCCCCAGTGTATGTACTTTATAGTAGGTGCACCCTTAAAACTTACACTGGATGCTGAACAATATAATGTCAAAGCACATTCTGGATCATCTTATGTTCCTCCATAATGTCAATTAAGTTTCACAGAAACACACGTGAATGTAGCCACCCCTTTGGGTTCTTAGGCATGTTTTCCAGATTAGTGCATTCTGAACTCAGTGCATGAGCATGAAATGCACTTGGAGGCTTTTTCCCCTCTCACAACTTTCCAACTTTTGAATAATTAGTTTCATAGGTGCCTGTCTAAATAAATTAGATTTGTACAGCCACATGAATATTTCTGCAAATAAAGATGTTCGGACTTTTCCGTATTCCTGGTCATTGAATCAGCCTCTCACAGATGTTAACGATTTTATTAATTAGTATTGTGACCTCAACTGACTTCCCAGTAGGTCATTAAAAGCGTTGTTCTCCTTCCTCTGTTTGCAAGCAGCAGGCAAAGATTTTGATTTACCATCACTTTTCAGGAGTCAGGGATTTTGCTGACAAAAGGAGCATAAATGCCAAATACTTTGGCAATTTTTCAGCCTAACTTGCTGCTCCACTCTCACAGGGACCTGCTCAATACAAGAGTCAGTGTCCTCTTCAGACACTTTAGGGGAAGTATTGTAAAGAGAATTCACAAAAGGATAAGAAAACTCTCAAGTAATTCTGTCAAGTTATGGCTAAGCTGTTTTATGTTACTGATGAAAAGAGATATTTTCTCTATTACAAATTAAGGGAACTGGGGATGGAAAAGTCACTAGATTCACCACAGGTTTAACTAATATTGGTAATTAGTGTAATTGATATATAGAATTCATTCTATCTGTTTGACTCTTTGTTAGCTAGAGCTCTGAATAAATGTCATGCTCATGGTTGGGGGCAATATATGACAATTTTGAGACACCTTCAGTTTGACTGTAAATTGATATAAAAGTTTAATTTGAAGACTCAGAATTTTGGAAAAAAATTATGAGGTTTTTCAACAGTTAAAGTTATTTTGGATGGTAAAAAAGAAAACCAAGGCATTTATTAAAAAATTAACAATGAATGACTTTTTTGAAGCACTTTCACTTCAGTTCCTGTATGAGACAAATAATTTTTTCTTGTTGGCAGGAAATCTATGAAATAAAACCTCATCTAGTTCTATGGAATAACTAATGGGTATTCCATATTGGTATTCACCAACAGGGGAAATGATCAAGAGGAAGGCATTTGTTTCACAAACTATAAACATGTCCAGAGTGGATGGTGCAGCAAGATACTAGTGGCTGGTTCAGAAATCTTCTGCTGCTGCCTTTAGACTCGGACATGGCAGGAGGACTGGCTCCCCAAACTTAATAAACCACTGGAAGTTGGTTAATTGCTTGGGAAATGCCTGTGGCCAACACAGGATGAGGTGGTGATGAATTCACAATGTATTTTATGTGTACCACATTCAGTTAGATGTGTCCACCATTATCACATTGCAATATTTAATGTAAGTTTTGTGTAAGCTAGGTGTAAGTTCCTTACTTTCAATGGAGTAATAGAATTCCAGTCACCAGGCTTTGGAACAGAAAGCAAGTGTGAAATCACCTACAGGTTTTTTTCTGATGTGCATCATGCCAACGAATTCTTTGTGATTTACAAGTCCAAAGAGAGTTTTCTTTGTTTATGGGGTTTTTTTCAGTTTGTTCTGACATAAGAGAGGAGTTAAGCTGTCACATTATAGGAACAGAAAAAAGCCCCACATGATTTACAAAACAATCCAAATAAAACAGTATGCCTATTAATCACAGCTCTTAAAAAATGTTGTTCTGTACTTCAAAGACTGTTGAAAAAAAATAAATTAGCTTAATAAAATATTTAAAATTTTTGTGACAAATTGTTGGGGAACATCTGTTTTAACATCTTCTAGCAGTAATGCTTTACATATTTTTCCAGTATTTCCTCCAAAGATTTAAATGTGCTTTGCAAATAGCTGCTTAAGTAGTTAATGAATGAATATTGCCTAGATTTTCTTTCTGTCTTTGTAATTTTTTAAAAGTTCCATGATATTTTAAAAAAATTCAGCTTTCTTTTGCTCAGCATGGGATGATTTCAGAGCCCCAGGTTTCATTTGTTAAAAAACAAGAAGGTTTGGGGATTGTGTTGTTAAGGTAGTAGAGAACATAAGATTTAAGTCTATAAATGTTACTGATTTCATTATTTTTGTCTCAACACCTATGCACAAACTTTTCAAATGGCATTTTTCCAGGTCAATTTAACACGTGTGTTCTTCTCTTAGTCTAACAACTTGTTCCTGATCAGGAAATAAAACATTTCTTGTTTTACACAAAATAAATTTATTGACTCTCAACAGAATGGGCAACTCTGTTCAGTTAGTAGCAAAGAAAGAGAGACTCCCTTCACATGAACTTCTTTGTCTTACCAGTTACCCTAAGTACCAGATTTTCCTCCTACTAATTACAGGGGTATGCTTCCCTGAAGTGGGATACTGTTATGGCTCTTTCAGCTAAATGGACTTTATTATGAAGGGAAAAAACAATAAAATAATATATAAAACTCTAAACTTAGGCTTGGTTTTACATCCTCTGTACAAAAGGCCTTTGAAGCATAGGCTTCTGTGTAGAGTATTCAACATAGGCTGAGTTTGTGACTGTCTCTGGGTTTAAATTTAGTGATTAGAGATGAAATCTAGGCAAGCTCTCAGATGGTTCATAAGATAAGCAGACAGATAAACTGCAATGGAATATTGTCTTTTTTTTTCCTGTGTATCTATCTGAAGTCTTTCTTATATTCCTCCATAGTATGTGAATGAGATGAAAAATATGAAATGAAAAGTAACATTAAAGATCTGACATACTATAAGATTTCATAGAATTGGTGAGCAGAATATTGAAAGTCTTTTGCCCTTGATCCATCCCCAGTCTCATCAGTGAAGGACTAGAATGTTCTTCAAGATAACAAGATACTTTTTTTTTTTTTGTAGTTCAGCATTCAAATATGCCAGAAGAAAGATAGTGGTTGAATATTCCTTTCTTAGATTGCCTTTTTACCCTGTATATCTGTAGTTTTGGTACCAAAATCTTTAGTGAATGTTTGTAAATAGATTTTGCTGGGAGACAGGGCTGAGTTGAAATTGTAAAATAAGTCATGCTTTGTGGGACTACTTCAGAAAAACAGAACTAATGTAAATTTAAAAATTTCTTAAGAGTTTGTAGCTCTAAAGCCTATCTCAATGAGAAATGAGTTTAATTTAGAATTTAAGAATAATCTGATTTTAAAGCAAAACAAATTATTCTCACAGTAAAAATGATAGTGCTAAAGTTGTCTTTTAGCATCCCATTTCAAAAAAATCAGTGCAATGCCTGTAAGAACTAGGTCTTCATGAAGTCTATGTACTTTCTAGTAGTTTCAATTCAGAGGGTTCTTTAATAATTATAATTCCTTATAAATTCTGAAAGACAAAGTTCTTGTTGACAAGAACTCTTTCCTATTCCCATCAAAACATTAATTTTTCTAGTCTCTGTGTCCAAATGCCCCATTGCAAGCCCTGGTTTGGAGGACCAAATAGAATGCTGAGGCCATCCAGCAGTTTATAAAATGAACATTTAGAGTATAATAGTGCTTACTTTTATCTTGAATTCCTGGAATTTCCTATGCTTTCAATTCAAACACTTCAGTCCCCTAGTGAACTTAAATAATGCAGTTTGTAAATACAGAAAGATTGTCACCAGCTATATACAGTGAGGAAGACAATGTTGAGTGTTATGTCATGTTGAAAATAAACTTGTGCAATGGGAATTGCTTGTATCTGTTTGTAGTATTCCCCTCTTTGAGAGAGAAGGAACTGATAAAATACACAGCAATAATGTGCTTGGGAATTCTCAGCTGTTCCTCAATACAGGCAATTTTATTATCAGCTCTAAAACAGAAAAAGCCTTTAATTATACTCTTAAAGGAAGCAGCTTTTGTATGTCTCTGTATGTCATTCCATTACAGTGCAGTGATTGTTCTCTGTGTAATATTAATAATTTGTGCTCTGAATGATTCTCTCCTACAAGAACAGCATCCACACTCCTCAGATGAAATGCACAGCCTGTTTCAGTTCATCTTTCAGCACTCATTTTCGTGTAGTTGCCTTGAACTTGTCATCATGAGTGAAATAAATACACATTCTTTGGCTCTTAACTAAAGTTTTGTTGAGCAATTTCAACTCCTGTGCCTTTGACAACTTCCCTAGCTAGCTCCATGGTTTCAGTAGTATCAGTCTTTTCTCTATTCCTGCCTTTTATTTCCTGAATTTCATTTATATATTTAGTTAGTTTGTATCTTCCACTTTTTTTTTTTTTTTTTTTTTTTTTTTTTTTTTTAAATTAATTCAGTGTGTCTGGCAATGTCAGTATGAATCTTTCTGTTGGCTGATGTGGGCACTGCACTGGCACCTTTCTAACAATCATATGGTGTAACTAGTCTGCCATGGCATTTTCCATTGGTGTAGTATCCTCAGAATGTTTGACTTGTTTCTTCTAAGTCCTAAGGACAGGCATGGATAAAGTATAAATAGAGCTTCAATCAGGTTTTAGTCCTTTTTATATGGGTAAATAGTTTTTATAATAACAAACTCTATCCATGAAATAAACTAAGAGTCAATTCAAAAAGGACATTAGGGAACATGTCATGCCACAATTTATATCCAAATAGCTAAATATATCTTTTCCTATACCCTATGCTATCCTCAAACAGTTCTCAGATGTTGCCTGAGAGAGTGCTTTCTTCGTGAAAAAAAATGCCAGGAGAATTTTTGGTAAATAAAAAAAGTGAAGAGTTGTATGTTTGGCCTATAATAACAGCTCTCAAACAAAGAATGTAAATTAATTAATAGAATCTCCTGAGTTGGAAGGGACACAAAAGGGTCATCAAGTCCAAATCCAGGCACTACGCAGGACAATCCCAAGAATGGTAAATGAAATCCAAAACCAACCTACATCCTCCTGTAAGGCACTGGAGAATTTAAAAGATCTAAAGAAAAATCAAGAAATCTTGAGTTTTGAGTAGCCATTGATTTTTAGAATTTGTGCACACTTTTATAAAGGCAGTGGACAGGTATTTTGTTCATTTAGTTACCACAAAGCAAAGGTGTCTCCTGGGCCTGTACATCAGAATAAACTAATCCTTTATTATCTAGAACAGTAGAGGTGGTATTTCCTGGCTGCAATACTAAAGCAGTTGGAGATCTTGCTGGAATGTGGGCTTCTTAAAATCAATATACTTTTCCAACCCGCTAGGATTCAAATCCACAGAAGTATACCCAGGTGCTCAGACTATGACAAAAATAGTGGGTGAAGAAGATCACCCACTGAATCATACAATTTATGGTGTAAGGGACATCTGGAGCTCATCCAGTCTGATCCCTTGCTCAAAGCATTTCTATTTAGACCAGATTTCTCAGTGCTGTATTCAGAACATGTCCAAGATGGAGACTCTACAATCTTTCTGGATGAACTTTCCCAATATTTAATAGAAAAATAAGTTTTCTAATATCTAGATAGATCTTTCCATGTTCCTAACTTGTGTCTCTTGACTAACTTTCACTGTGCATTTGGGAGAGTTTGTCTTCACAGTAGCCCTGCCCTTTACTCAGAAACTTGTAGGCAGCAATAAGATCTTCCCTTAATCTTCTTTTGAGGTTGAGCAGGCCCAGTTTCTCAGTCTCTGCTCATGGGCCCTGTTATGTCACCTATTGGCTAAATGTCCTCACTGGATTTTGCTTCTGAGTGTCAATGTCCTTGTGCTGAGCAGCCTCCCACCAGACACAGCACTCCACATGTGGTCTCACAACTCTTGGAGTTGGTAAGGACATGAAATTTAGTCCGTATTTAGGTGTAAAGCTTGCATTTCAGAAGTCCCAATATCTTGAAACTTCATAGATCAACGGCAGTAAGAAACCAATTTCTCTTCTATGAAGCAAAATTTTCCACAAACATATTTGAAAGCTACCATTATTGCGATATCTGGTTTGTTTTCTGAGAGTCAGAAGAGTAACATTGTTAAATAGAAGCTGCCTGATTACCTCTGTCCACATCTTGGAAAATGGAAAATTGGCTGTCTTCTCATCTGTAAAATGATTGATAATACAGAACATCTGTTGAAATAATGACTCTAACATTTCAAGGATGCTGGTGTGGCAGAAATAAATACCCCTTAAAGTATTCATAAAGGAGTCTCTGAAGTGTCTTACAATGTAAGACTATGACCATATCCACTTTGAACTGCTATAAAGAAGTACAAAGAGTGGTTGAGAAGGGTCAGATCCTACATCATATTTTAGCCTCGCTACTGATTTCTACTCTGTTGGTTTTGCAGAAATTGACTAAAGTAATTGTTTTCTAATTTTTTTGATAGACTTAAGGAATATTTGCAGTGTTGCTCAAGAGGTCTGTATCAGCTAGTCCATGAATAATACTAAAGAAGTCAGGTACTTATACTTTTTCCTTCAGATTTTTCCAATAGCCCAAATAAAACCCAGAGATAACACCACTTCCAATAAATAAGAACTTCTCTATATTCCAAGACATGTCTGTATTTCATGTTTTTGTTTTTTTCAGACAAGATTTAACCATGTTGGAATTTTATTGTGTTAGATTACTAGTCTGTAAATGAAAAAGAACATTCACTTTTGCACTGTGAGTTGCTTAAATAATTGTTGTATATAGCTGTAGCTATTTACTCCTCTGAGTTTGCCATGATACAGAACTGAGCTGTGTGTTGAAGAGTCCTGGATCCCAGTGTTACACGTCAGACCTCCTGCCTTTGCTTTCTAAGTAAATCACACAATAAAATAAGAAGAGCTTCCATGTGCCCTTCCTGCCCAGTCTGTCAGCATATAGGGATGGGGGAACTCATTTCAGAAAGGCAGCTTTTGAAGATGTTTAGAAAAGAAAGGGGGAGGCTAAGATCAAAGGACCCCAGAACCTGCTCTGTGTAGTCAGTAAGTATTGTTCTTGCACATCTGGGTCGGTTCAGAATGTTTTCTTAGAGGCAATGAGAGCTTTTTACATTCTACATTCTCTTGAATTTATGATGTGAATTCAATCTTATATTGAAGTTAATTGGTAGTGACCTTAAACATACACAGTTTTAGACAAAAACTATGCTAAGCTCAAGTAAAGGTCACAAGATGTAGCTATAATTTGAAGCAATAAAGATATCCAAAGGGCATGCAGAGCAAATACAAGAAAAAGAGCTGTGTAAGAAACCTAAATGAGTCTGATGAAGCAAATGCACAAGAGAGACATTCAAGCCTCCTCCTGCTCCCCTGTTTTTTTGTAGTGATGCCATGTGGCAGTAATTTGATTTTTTCATAGCAGGCCAAATATAATTAAACTCTTAAAGAAACATGTTTCCTCTAGTTATTTCATCCAACAGACCTGAATTACCCAAAATCATCCAAAGTATTTTCCCACTAGTGCCCTATTGCCAATGAACACTAAGCCTTTTTCTTGTTACTTTCTTCCTGAATGAAAAAGAGCTTTTGACAGGTTTATATTTTCATGCATGAAAGAAACAAGCAATATAATCAGCAAGTCAGTATGTCCAGATAAAGCACTCAAAAATACCAGCATTGCATTCTCCTGTGAGCATTACTAAGTACAAAACTTCCCTCATTCAGGACCTTCTTCTGCCCAGAATGAAGACATTGCAGCATGTTCTGAACGTCCACAGTCACTGTCTGGGCCAGCAAATGGGTTTATCCCACATCTGGCAGCCACTGCAAAGCAATGGACCTTCCTACCCTTCTGTTCCAGTTAAGCAGAGCCCATCCAGCCTCTCTTCTTCATTCTCAACCAAATAAATTTCATTTCATTTTAGTTGCAATGTTAAAGATCAGTAGATTCTTTGGGCAAGTATAAAACCTCTCTGAATAAATCACTGGATTTTGCTGAGGCTCAAGAAGCACCTGGGTTCCCTTGAGTTCAATTATTTAGGTAATGCAGCACTGGGAATTTACAATTTGATAGATATTGGACCAAATTATATATATCTATAAAATAGATGTGAAAGAAGATAAGTGTTTCTTGCTACATTCTCAGGTCAAATACTTCAAACCAGGAATTTCATCTGAGTGTTCAAACTGCTAAGAATTAGGTTTGTGGCATTGAGTTTGATGGGAAATTGTTTTACACTTGCAGGATTTGTTCCTATAGCTGATGATTCTCCAGGAAAAGTAAAAATTTCGCAATCACAGGAATAAAGTTACATTTCTTGACTTTCTACATTTTCTCCTTCATGGACCCTTCAGAGGGTGTCTATTCCTTTGAAAATGGATGGACTTTACATAAAGATACAAATCCTCTGTGCAAGTTTAATTTTTCCTGCTCTAGTCCCAGATCTACCTCCCTCTACCAAACTGCTTTTTATGGCTCTGTAAAACTTGCTTTGTATTTTCAACCTTAAACAGCAGAGGGCAACATGAGAATGACTATTCCAACTGTTCCTACAGCTTAAGATGCTGAAAATACAGTGGTTTAAAAGTTGTTACCACTTAATGGGATGTTAAATATATGTCAAATAACTATAGAATCCAGTATTGATTGTGAATATGCCAAATTTGTTATATTTTTTAGAGCAAACTGACATTTCATTCTACATCAACTGACTATGTGGCCTCAATAAGTCATGACCATGCTCAGCATAGTCTGTCATTTGTGGAATAAATTTTTCAGTTAGGTGGAAGAACTGGGTAAAAGAGATGGAGAAATGCCACCATGGAAAGCAAAAAACCTTACCGAAATATTCTTAAGTTAAAAAAGAATAAACCAGTGTAATTTATAAAGCCATTACAGATTTTAGTAAACATTTACTGACTTATAATACTATGTTTAGTTCTACAGACCTGAGTAAAAATTCTGTATTTCTTTCTAATTAAAGTTCTTGAAATACCATCCTCAGTTTAAGGGACTTGAACAACCTTTGTCTAAACTTAATTGAAGGTGTTATTAGACTAGATTAAATTAAGTGGAGGAAGTAAGAACAAAATTTAGAGACATTGAGACACCAGAAGACATGAAAAAAGAGCCCAAGAGAAAAGTACCTATATAATATTAAATACCATGAGTGCTTGACAGCAGTGGTTGCCTTGTTGCTGATAAATACTGATCATAAATACTGCAGCAAATTTACTTAAGAGCCATCCTTTAGATATTGGAAATTATCTTCTTACCACTGTATTATAGCTTATTTGTAATCAGCTGTGTTTCATTTCCTTAAGGAAAGCTTTGAATTGTCAAACATGTTACAACATGTAGAAAGAACATTTGCTGCTATTGTTTCCCTTGGGACCCTGCATGCTTTCCTCCCAAGCTCCTCACAGGGCTCATCCTTTAATCCTATTTCTATTTTCCCCTCCTGTGGATCTTCTTTGCAAAAAAACTCCAGCTAGGAGATGATGCCAATGACTCACAGCTTTAGTCCTTCACTCAAAGGACTAAGTGAGTGTAAATTTAATTTGAATTAAATTCAAATTCTTTTCCAGCATTCTCAGTACTACTTAATACCAGAGCAAGCACAGAATATCCAAAACACTTCTTAACCATTCCCCTTCATTTTTCTTTGTTACATTTGCATGATGTCATCACTGTCCTTCCTGGGCCTGATACCTGGAAGATGAAGATTGTGTTAACCTCTACCTTCTTTGTAGAGCTTCAGGTTCCATTTCTGTGAAGAATCTTCTGTTTTCATCCATGTGAAAAAAAATCTCAAGTTTTAACTCTCACAGCCTTGAAACCTTTGATTTATACCCATTTAAGGTGCTGTTGATGGGCAGAACTTGTTCCCTAATACATTCCACACCTTCATATTGTAGAGTTTCCTTTTTTTCCCAGCAACAAAAGACAAACTGCCTGTTTTCCATTGTAGGGAACATTTTGCAACCCTTACTATCTCTTCAATAATGCCGAGCTTCTGAACTCATGCCTTTTCTGCCAGTGTCTCTCCTCATCGACTCATTGCTACATATTTTTAAGCCAAGAATTTTTTATGCCATTTGGTCTAAATATTAGAAGTTAACTCCCCACTTAGAACCATTTGTGGTTCTTAATGCTCATAAAAGTCTTGTAGAAGGTATTAAACCTTAAACTTCACTTTTAACCTTGTTTTTTCCCCCCCTTTTTTTTTTTTTTTTTCAAAGCATGATCAGAATTGGCATAATCATAGAAATAAAGTCATTATACCCACATACTCTGTCCTGAGCAAGGAGTTGGTAGAACATGGGCAAGAGTTGGATGAAGCCCTTCCATTTCTTTCCCTTGGTTTTGAGGTTGAGCCTTTGCAGTTTCAAGGGATCTGTATCTCCCAAGCTCCACCATTCAGCTTGGCTTGCAGACCAAGTCCCTTTTTTTCTTCATGGAGAAATCGAAATTCTGGGATTCACTCTGCATCAGAATTGCCATACATTTTAGTTCTTTGCTGACTCGCGTTGCCTCTCTCAGCATATTTCTGAGAGCATCATAACTGTTTATGTGTATCAGTCTCTGTTTCTGTAGAAAAAACACGTAAGAGCCTACCAGTTCTAAGTATACAGTCGTGCAACAAACATCTTGTAAAGGGAAGGAATGAGTGATGAACTCACTAGATAGGTTTCCTGACTTGGCTAGTCTCATAGAACTCAGTATCATCACTCTTTTTATTTTCCTTCTTTTACTTCTTTTCTGTATGTTCATGTCTCTTTAGTGCTGTCTTGTAGGTTGCTAGGGCTTCATGGTAAGGACATCATGAAGAGATTTTGTGAGCATATTTGGGTGACTGAGAGCAAATAATGATATTTTGTATTCATTATTTCACAGGACAAAAAGTGAGCCTCTTTGTCATATGAAATCTGAATGTACTCCAGAGGTCTAGTTCTTGGTTTGTTTTCTTTTTTTATCCAGTGATATGAGATACTGGACAGACATCACTTTTCATAAAAGTCTACTAAATGTTTGCATTTCTTAGATGTCCTTCTTAATATAATATTGGCAAAACCTATCAACATTTTGTGAAAATATTGGCAAGGCTTCCATTGGCACAAGTGTTAAAACAATATTACTTAGAAAGAAAGCAAAACTTAGTGAGGGATTAACATGAGAGATTAAAATAACTTTTTGCTTTCATTTGTTGAAGGTGCAGTCATTATGACCACCAAGAACTTTTCCATCCACTTTAAAACTGTATTTAAAGTGAGCTATTCCAGAGCTTTTTGGCATAGAGCTACAATGCATCATGGATTTTGAGTTGGTGTAAACCAGCAAAGCTGGTCTGACCACAGCTAATCTGTTGTTGTGTCACTTTGTTTATTCTAGCTGAGGCACTGGCACTCTTGTCTATATTGTGTATTGCTGGCACCAATTTTCTGATGGGAAATCACTAGCTGCTATATCTGGCTGACATTAGCACAACTTATTTGAGTTCAGTCTGCCTTGCCTGCAGGTCTTGTTTCTACACAGGCTTCTACACAGTTTTTTTCTCATTTTCTGAGCCGTATATTTTAGTGGTGACTGCTCTGAATTGTGATCCACTATGGTGTAAAAAGGCACCACACTATGTAATAACTTTTTGCACAATCAATTTCTTCTCCTAAGCCAACCCCCAGTGTTGACAGGGATCTGACAGGCTGTCCTTTTCTCCAGCTGCTCCATCTGTCTTGCCTTGGATGCCCATGGGGGCTAGTGTGGCTGTAGCCCTGAGAACCACGACTGGTGGTGACAGAGCTTAGCCAGTCTGCAATCCAAGCTGGACCCTGGGGCCTCCCATGCTGCACAGTTCTGGTTGCACCAAAGTTATGTCCTTACCTGTAGAAATTTCTGTTTCAGGCTTAGTATTTATAACCCTGTCATTATTAAAAATCAACTTCGAAATTAAGTTTCTTATTCTTTAAGATGTGTTTTGAAAGAAACAAAGTATTTGCAGGACAAGTATTTAAGAGTACAAATTTTCAAAAAGCAATGTCTGTAGCCCTATATCAGAGAGACAAAGGGTACTGTTAAAGACAGACTTGGATGGATGATGCCTTAAACTCTTATTCAGAATGATCACATTTTGGCCAGTTGAAGAAAAGCTTATTTATTTTTATAGGACATGAAAACCACAAAAAAATTTAATGAAAATCTGCATGCAGTCTTAATTCACTGGCACCTTCATGTAAATATTTAGTTTTCTAGGAATATTACAATATAAAAATTTAATAAAATACAATAATAGAAACAGACTAATGCCAAAAACTGGGGTTAAAACTTCTTTCTGAAATTCTAGTAGTTTAAGTTATATTAAAAACACTATTTCCTTCCATATTTATACATTCATGTACTAAAAAGCTCAAATAGTTTTTTCTTTGTATTTATATATGTTCAAGGCCCAGATACAATGTGGGTGGGCATAATGTGACCATTAATTTATTACTTGCTACTTGAAAATGTTCCTTGCTCACTGCTTGGGAGGCTGGACTACTATCGACTCAATTCAGTTTTTATTTTATAGGATGACTTATTTTGTCCTATTTCTTTTATTGACTGCAACTGTTTATCACAGTGTATTGTGCATCCACTTTTTCAATAAGAGTTGAGCTAACAGCATTGATTTATGGGCTTGGGTCAAACCTGGCTGCAGACAGAGGGGTGAGTAGTCAGTGTAAAGAAATCCATTACAAGGCAACAAGAGTGGAAGTAAACCATAAAGTAAATACCTGTGCCATCAGCTTACAGTGTCAGAAGAGAAATTGGCATGCTGTGGCACATATTAAGGTGATCAAAAGAAATTTTTTAAGTACATTTGTTTGTGCTTACTATGCCTTCTGTTTTGTAGCTCTTCCAGAGTTAAAGATTTGTTTGTGTATTGACTCTGGACTATGGGTTGATAAAGTTTTATTTTGCCTGACATTTCACAATACTTTCTTGTAAGTTAACAAGTGAAAAGCTCCTGCAGATGAGAGAGGCAGTCACATATCACTGAACCTAAGCCTCAGGGTATTTGAACACTTTCATTTACCAAGCTTGATGTGCCCAGGTGTGTGCTGTACACCTTGTCTGCCCCATACACCCTTGTTTCTGCAGAAGAAAACTCAGGCTGATTATTGGAAAGAAGATGCATTTTCCTTTGTCCAGATCCTTGGTACAGATGTTTAGAAATCCACAACCCTTGTGTGCCTGTTGTCTAATCTAGGCATACCTTTTGTAATTTTATCTAGTCACAGTCAACATACAGATAACAGCCTATATTTACCACCTACTGGAGCATCAGTGTTGCTCCCCTCACCACAGTATTCATCAAAAATTGCAGAAAGTCCTTCACCAAGAGCTCATATTCATGGTGTGGGAGTCTACCAGCAGAAAATAGTCCAATGCAGCATATCTATTCTGCATGCATGACTGACTGTTCATGATAACCCCAGAATCTCTGGTTATATTTCATGGGATGTGTTTGGGATTGAAAAATTTATTAGATCAGTGCATCGCTTAATTTTTGTTTTTCCAGGTCCTAGGGTTTCTATGGGCTTCTTTACTTCTGAGGAATTTGCTGTGAAAAAATTCAGAGCAGGATGATTCTCTAGTTAAGTCTACACGTCTCTACTGAAAATTTTTCACATGGTGGCCCAAATAAAAAAAAAGGCTAAATGCCATTGGACTAGACAAAAAAGTGTTCTGCACTCTTTTTACTGCCACATAACAAAGTAACATCAACATGTTGCTGTGAATTGTCAGAATTATGTCAAAGTTGGACGAGTACCTGATTTGTGCATGAGCATCATCTGGCTCCATGCATGTTGTTGTCATTCCTCCAACTTACAAAAGTTCCTGTCTGAATCACCTCTTCCCTGGAGAACAAAACTCTGCAGGTCTAAATTGCCTACCTTAGTCGCACTGGTGAAGTCTTCACATTGGCATCAATGAACCCACTTGCAGAAAAATGTGGATGCTGAATAAGAGAAAACCTTAACCACACCAATGGAAAGACCTTCCACTTGCCCACTAGCCTGAAACTGTTAGAAGCCTTTCTGATAATTTCAAAGAGTGTGGAAGCAGAACTGCAGTGGCTTATAATCTTCAATTTAGTAAAATAGGTTTAATTAGAAGTCAGCTCTGAGGTCTCCCTGTATGAAACTTAGTAAAACCACGTGACACTTAAGTCAGAGTGTGACCTCATTCTATTAGAAAGACTCTTATATTGATTTCATTGTCTGTGAATAAAGTCTCTCAATCATTTTCCTAGTCTATGTAACCTGAAATCTTGGGAAAAAAAAGAATTTATTTTAATCAGCATTGTTCTTACTAGTCATCAGGATCAAGCCCAGATGATGGTGATAATGATTACTACTACTACTACTACTACTACTACTACTACTACTACTATTAGTTATTTTTGGCTGGCTGAATTTCTTGCATTGCACTTTGAGATAAAAGCTGTAAACTTCCCACTGTATGTAATAAGGACATAATTTCAGGTTGAAGTGGCACAGTGGGCTTTGCACTGGTCTTTGATGTCTGGAGAGTGGAACTCACATTCTGCCTTTGATCTCAAGTGAAAATAAGTTTGGTGAGTCTCATTTTAGCCTCTTCTCTGCAGTATAAGTGCTCCCACAGTTCAGTACAATTGGCATTCTCTGTGTAAGAGAGGCCCTAGAAATGGGGTGTTGTGGGGTCAGTGCTGACATTTGCTGGCAAAGCTGAATGGAGGTGCTTGCATAACAACTTGTGTGGTGCCTGGTTTATATTTAGCATTGCAGTACAAAATACATTTGCGTTGTTAATATAAAATAATGCAGTTCCAAAGCAGCTTGCAGATGGACATCTTAGTTCATCCATATAAAATATTTAATTATATTATCTTATTTTAAAGACTTCTTTCTCTTCACTTGACATGCAGGTTTTAAAATCTCTCCATCTATGCTCACTCTAACAGTAACCCTTTGGTAAACCCCTTAAAGCCTGCCAAGACCACACACACTCCATAGTTCTACCTAAAGACAAATGTTGTGAAACATGATTAATTCTGAATATTCAGTCATTATTTTAGCTTTGCTTTTACCTCTTTTTCTTTTCAAATCTATTCTTCAAAAGCCTTACTCTGCACAGTCCAGCCTCTGAACCTAGTTATTCTTCAGCATGTCACTGAAGATCTGGCACGTATGTATCCAAGCAATCCTTGGATAAACAAGATTTATTGCTTATCTATATAAAAACACCTGGTATAATTTGACCCTGTTTTTACAAGCTATGGTGGTACACTAAAAAAAAAAAAAAAAAAGACAAATACGTAAGTGCAATATAACACAGTTAAAATGTAGCAATGCCTTGAGACTCTCACTGTAGAGCTTGGCAATGCAGAAAATTAAATATGGGGAAGAGTTTTGTGTGTGCATATTTCACAGTTCATTTTGTTATTTCCTGTGGTTCAAAGGAATTAACAAAAATGAAAGTAAAGAAGCAATAATGAAGACCTTGTTTTTTTGTTTAACAGGCCAAAATCCAATTTGTGTATGATTTCCCTCTCATGAAATAAAATCTGTGTCACTGTTACCTTTGTAATCCTTTGTATTGTTCAAAAAAATGTTGAATACTTCAGAATGTGTTATGAAATGAAGACATTAACCACAACTTCAAACTGTGCCTCCTCCAATATACTGCTGAGTTTCTTGTCATGGTATTTTATCTTTTTCTTTAATAAACTGAGAAAGTGGATAAAACTGAGGAAATTCCAGATAAAAACCTTGAAGTTCATCTTCCCCATTTTCTTATTTTTAATAGGTGCCTATTAATAGTTGCTTGCACTGGTTAAGGAATAGGGGCTAAAGGATAAGGTGAGTATGTTCAGGCAACCAGCAGCTGGAGACTTCTTGAGCTAGAGGCAGTGTTGGCCATGTTGATGGCTGCTTAAAGGCCCTTCTTGAGGTCTGCCTGAATTCCTGGCTCAGAGCCTCATGGTGTTGACTCAGCCACTTTGGAGGAGAAAATACTGAGTGCTTTTCATAACGTTGATGATATTTTTTTCTGTTATGGACACAGCAGGATTCCAAGAACGGGGAATGGGTGTTTTGCTAACCTCACAAGATCAGGAAGCAGATCCCAGCAAGCTTTCTCAGGACCATGATATCATTACATTGGTGTCTGATACTTTTTTCTCCCATTCTCGCTGGGGGCTTCTTGCCTTACTTTTATAGACATACAGGTCTTCATAAAAGAAGATCCAATGATTCTTCCAAACTCACCCATCCCTTATGTTACTTGGATTTTGTGCCATGAGGTTTTCTTCCAGTGGGGCACCTAATTTTTTCATCTCTCTAGTTCCAGGTGGAACCACAGCTGCTCCTCCCATGGCCAGATGAAATGCGAATGACAGTCAGCAATTTTATTCATGATAATCAATTTTAACCCAAACCTGTAGTATTTGGAACAGTCTATTTGTCATTTGTGCTTAAAAAATTTTTTGTTTGCACATAGTAAAGCAGCAAGAGCAACCTGCCAGAAGGCAGGAAAATAAACAGCCATGCCTCATCCCTTCATCTTAACACACAAGCAGCATGTCTAATGAAGATAAAAATCTGAGGGCTTAACTCTGTCAATAACAGTGTCTGTAAAATTCTTTACAGGAAGGAACTTTTCCATTCATTATAAACATCTGCTGAGGAAACCACATTCATTTCCTAAGGAAAAAGATGTGCAGGCATTCACCTTTTACACTTGCTAATGTTTATATAACTTTCAACCAAAAGTCTATTTATATTAATAAAAGTTTTTTTTAAATTAATCATAAAACCAAGTATCATGCTAATTTTGTAGCACTTGTTTAGAGCAATGTAAATATTTAAGTAATTTAATTAAATCCATTAAACCCTTCCAAATCATGTAGCTACCTATTAGCAGTTAATTATAAACCACTCCATGCTTTTATAATGTCATTGAAACTAATTTCAAGGAGTTATTCTTGTAGAATGGGGAAGGCATCTATCCAGGTTTAAAGGTTAATCTACTGCTCGACATATTTTAGAAATATAATCTCTGTCTCTGAATGTCTAGGACAGGAAATGTACGAACAAATAATCACCAAACCAATGCCTGGACTCCAAAAAGTGCTTCTGCTTCAAATAGGTTCAAACCTTTCTCACCTTTGCTGTGTAGATATGCCTGAAGTCTGTACACTTTATGGTTGACACAGAGTCTCTGGATCTCAGTAATTATTTCTTCCTGGGAAGTTAACCTTCACTTGTCCACATGGAGGAATGTGAGACAATTTAATAGATCCTTTGAATCTCTTGTGGGCTACTGGCTTTGTGAACCCCAGTGTGAGCACCAGGAAGAATGGCTGAGCCTTCTCTTCCCCTGAATTTTTGGGATCTCTTGGACCTGAACCTTCATATCCCTTCAGCTCTGCAGGACATCAGGCAGTGGGACTGCCACAAAAGGAAGACTAGCCCATTGACAGACCTGTTATTGGTGAGTATGGGTAACTGTTTTATCTGTTGTGCCAAATCATGCACAAACAGGCTGTTTCAGGACATCACACCACCTTGGAGCCAACAAACTGTCATAAGATGGACGTATTTTTTTGTTGAACTACCAGATCTGTTCAGCTTCTATACCAGAGCTGTCTCATCTGATGGACCATTTGTTTCAGTCATGGAACAGGGTAAGAGCTGAGGGTTATGATTAGTCCTCAATTCCCTCCTCTTTCCTCAGAGCAGATAGCAGGCTGGCAATAGTACCTGAGTATGAGATTTGGGAATAATCAATGTATTTATGAGTTGCATCTCTGAGAAAATTGAACTTTTATTTTTCTTTTTTTTCACCCCAATTTGTGGATTTTTCCCACTTTGAAATTTACCTGAGTGGCTCTTGTCTCAGGATTTTTAGCTGTGGAGTTGATATATACTGATATATATATATATACTAATATACTGATGAGTGTTGATTCTTACAGACTGTCTGAATTCACGAGGAGGATTATGATGCCAGGGAAGAAAAGACTAGGAAACAAAGGAGAACCTGTCAGCCTGCTGGAAGGAGACTCTGCTAATCCTCTTTGGGGATATCCATGCTGCTTTTCAAATAACTTGTTTGCGGTAAGAGTGATTTTATTGAAGATAATATATAAGGCATTTTCTCATAAGCAGTGGGTCCACTGAGACATGGAGACATAGGAACTAGCCAAATAAATATTAAGGAAGGAGCACTAGCTAGACAAAGCTGAGAGATAATGTAGAGGACAGATGACCTGGTAGCTTTAGTGTTGATATAAATTTGCAAAAGTCACTTCCCCGCTCTGTCAAAAATTTCCTATGTGACCACATGCAAACTGCCAAAGCCAGGTATTACAAAGAGATTATGGTTTACAGCTTAACCTTAGGAAAACACTGTCTGTCTGCAAATTTCACAAGAAATTAGGTACCTAATTAAGAGCAGTTGTCTAAATACCTTTGTGAACATTGCCTCCAGCATATTTGTGCTCTACTGCTGAATGCACTTTTTCTCAGAGGCGTTGGAGGAATAAAGACCTTACAGAGTAGGCTGGCAGGGAAACATGTTTTGAGCACACCTGTCTCAAGATGAAATGATGCACTAGATGTGCTTATTTTTCTCCACGGACTATAATGACAGACTGTAGATGTCACACTACCATGTGTATTAAACACATGCCAATGTTATGGCACATAAATACTGCTTTTTGTGGTTGAAAAGCTCCTAGAGGTTAGCATTATGTCTTTACTTTCAGAAAAAGGGTAGTGAATAGAACCTAGTTGCATTTACCAGTGAAGTAATCTCTGTGGAGTCCAAAGACATAGCTCACAGAAGTCACAAAGAACTTGTAGAATATCCTAATTTAATAGTATTTAATTCTCACTTTTTGTCACTTGAGCATTAACCCTAAGTGAATGTGATATTCTAAGGAGAATCCTACCTGCTTTTTTTCTGTCATCATAAGTTGGATTTTTTTATTGACTGTTGTTACAAGCAGTGGGTGGCAAAATGTGTAGGCTGCAGTTTAATCCAAGTGATGATGAGACTGAGCTGCTGCTTTGCTCCACTTTTTATTAAGCTTCTTGTGTGGAATTGGTCTTGTTTTCTATATGCTATACACTATCTTGACATAAAATGCACACAGTTGACTTCATGATGAGCCTGACAAGTTAAATTAAAATGAGAGTGTGTGGCTGTGCCAAGGCTGTTATTAGAACATTTATGTTACCAGAGTGCAGTCTCATTCAAATTTAATACCCAGCAGACCCATCTCTGACAGACCCAATTTTACTGGTGCTTTAGATTGGTTTGTACAGTTGTCCTCATCATCAGGCCAGGTCATAGTTCCTTGACACAAATATGCACTAAGCTTCGAGAAAAAAAGCAGTCATTATCTATGAAAGGAATGTGAAGAGCCAAAGCAATAGAATAAACAATATTTAAAATATAACAACATTTAAAAATACTTTTTCTGGGTTTACATGTTTTTAAGTTACCTAATGGGCACGCACTCATCCATTAGTCATGGATGCTTGCACTCTGACAGGCACATATGTAGGTTGTGTGTATATCTATATGAAAGATGGTAGATTAAATTTGCAAACTCACTGTTTCCCATTTCAATGGCCGCATACAACTTTCTTAGGGAACAGTGAACCCCTAGTTAGCTGATTGACAGGCTTGTAAATTCAGCCCTGGCTTTGGTAATGAAAGTATGCTCTGTCTAGTCCACATTATCAGATTCTATATTTCAGATTGCCAACACTTCCTTAGAGTTGCATCAAAGAAGCAACAGAAGATCTGCTTACAAGTTTGGCACTACAATTACCTACACCTCCAGGGCTTATAGACCTATGTCTGTTAAAAACAAGCATATGGAAAGACCTAATTCAGAAAGCAAAAATATTTGATAAACAACTAGATGCTGATTACATCTAAATCATAATGCCACTTCTAAATGAACAGTTCCTTCTGAAATTTGGGCTAAAAATCCTAGAGCCTCAAGGTGTTTTGACTAACCCAATATTATATCTTTCTATATTTTGCTCTGAACATTACAGTATAAAATTATATAGATTTGGAGACCAAAGCCATCACTAAGGCATATTTGTGGTAACCGTTGAAGTGTATCAGCTTTGTCTCATTTGTTTAATTTAAAATGTATCTTGGGACAGTCAGCTGACCGTTCTCTGCTTGTTCTAAGAAATTAGCAGGTGCCAAAACATCTTGAACTCTTCGCATTCTCACATGTAAAACTGAGGAGAGTCAGTCACCTACTAAAAAATTTTGGTGAGTAGTAAAATTAAAGATGAAAAAGGTCTGGGAAGGCACAGATAAAGACTGCAATAGCTTAAGTAGAAGGTACAAAGAAATGTGCATCAGAAAAGCAATGTAAAAACCAAAGTTATCAAGCAGTTTTTCAACATTTTATAACCACAGTGAAGCACAAATTTCAGATAAACATTAAAGCAGCATTAAGGTACTTGACTAATCACCTTGGTCACTGCATAAGGGGAAAAGTAAAACATCTGAGTACTAACAATTCCTACTTATTTTTAGCCAAGTTTCTGGGTTTTTGTGGAGTAAATCCTGTTTCTAGACACATGAAGAAAGAAGTATACCTTGTACTAATAATCAGGACATATTGGCAAAAAATTCAGGTCTATGAAAGCAGTTATGAGAGAATTCATTATACTTTCTTTTCCCTTGTAAACTTTTGTGGTCAGAGAGGATCTTTGTAGAAACCAGAGGAATTTTGCAAAAAAACAGACACTTCTATTTCCCTAGTGTCTCACTCTTCAACATGCCAAGAGGTTTTAAAAACATGTATATATTCTTTGCTTAAAATAACAGTGTTTATTTCACCCTTACAAATACGTGCCAACAGTTCTATCCTCTAAAAAGATTGGTGAAATCTTTAAGTTAGAATCAGTAGAAGTGTATAGAAACTTGCTTGGATTAAATACTGTGGAGTTCTTTTTCTTTCTTCTCCCCTCCCCACTTTTCTGTCTTTCAGAAGGGTAGCTCTGCAGACAAGCTTTACTGAGAAAAGTGAAGTCTATATTAGCAGAAGTGAGAAGCAGTTACTGTGACATGTTCTTCTACTGATTGTGCTAGTGATATATTTGCTGTCAGTGTATTTTGGCTAATGATCTGCCATAGCTGGAAACATTCAGATCCTGAACATTTGAACCATTGCAGTAACAAAACATACACATATGTACAACGTATGTGTACACACACACACATATGAATATGCATGCATATGTATGCACACTGCAATGAGGACCAGGGCTCCTAAATTCTTTAAGATCTTTGTACAGATCATAAATCAACTTATTATGAGCTTTTCTACTTCAGTGTTATGAAATGGAGCCAAAAGTTTTTAACACAATATGATGTGATTTATGCCAAACATGAAAAAGCATAAAAGAATGTTCAGCTGGGAGAGAATTCATGAGGACCAAACAAGAAGTGCTTTCATAAATCTGCTTGCATGTGTTAAGATGAATACACCAAATTAAAGGTCTGTTCAAGTGTAAGAAGGCAGTATTTTGCACATGTAAACATGGCATAGCTTCTCTGTTAAATGATGATATTAAGGGGAAGAAGTAAACAGTGCAAATAATAAAGGTCTCAGAGATGATGAATGCAATCACAGTGGGCTAGAAACAACCATGGAATAATGCACAGTCTGCTGGACTCTATCATGAGGTGTGTAGTGCTTGCTTCTGTTGGCTGGAGGAAGCTGCAGGAGGAAGGTTTGTGAAGGCTCTGCAGTGAGCAGAGGCAGATGAAGAGCAGCAGCAGGGAGTTGCCAAGTGTGAGCATAACAAGCCACCCTCTCCTGCATTACCAAAAGCATTTGCCTCAAAGCTGTGATAGATAAGTACTTTAAACCTCCAATGAAAAAAAATAGAAGTTTAAAGAACTGATTTCCTCAAGTCTGACAATAAATCAAGAGGAAGAACCTGGACTTCCTTACTGCTAAACTTACATTTACACTTCTCAAAGATAATACAGAAAACATCTGGATGCTTACATTCAAAGTGACTCCAAAACTCAGGTTATTCAATGTCAAATTACTTGCATACTATGTCTGGATTTGGACATGCAAAGATAGCTCACAGCTAAGCTCATAGCTTGTTCTTTCCTTCTTTGCATTTGTTTAGCTTTAAACACATAATTTCTTCAATTTCAAGAGAAAATCTTCTAATAAGTGGAAAGCAGATTAAAGGACATTTTCAGTGAAGCAGTAGATATAAAAGAGGAAATATTGTGTGAAATGCTAAAAATTTAATGACAAATAATCTGAAAAAGTCAGGACTGAATAGTTCTAGAACGTTTTCCAGAAACGCTTTCTCATGGTGTGAAAATGCAAAAAAGTTGCTGAAATCTATTTGTTTTACTGAAGAGTTTATTATTTGGAGGAAAATGTTAACAATGGTAAAAAACAGTTTGTTTAGAGACAAGAGTGAGTGGAAGATTATGGTACTTAAGGAGGAATTACTGTCTTCAGATCAGTGCCTTCTCTTGCTGTTTTAATGTCAAGATTCACTCTTGAACTCTCCACAAGATGCAAAGGGATCTTTCTGCATCTATTCCTCTTGTAGTAAGTGCAGCCAGCTCATGGGCCTGTCACAGTGAAAGGAAAAGGAAAAGTAGCTGGTGTGGGGTACATACCTGTGTGCTGAAACGTGGTAGAGACACCACTGCTTAACGCTATCCTGGATACCAGGCTGCTGCTTCAAGATATAGTTGAGAATTTTGGAAAAGCTCAAAGGGGAAGATGTTTTACTGTCAAAATAATGATAATGAAGAATAGTGATTGGGTAAAGGGGTGCTGACTTTAAATTGAAAGGGGGTAGATTTAGTTTGGATATTAGGAGAAATTCTTTACTGTGAGGGTGGTGAGGCACAGGAACAGGTTGCCCAGAGAAGTTGTGGATGCCCCACCCCTGGAAGTGATCAAGGACAGTTTGGATGAAGCTTGGAGCAATCTGGTCTAATGCAAGATATCACTGCCCATGGCAGAGGATTTGGAGCAAAGTGATCTTTAAGGTCCTTTCCAACCCAAACTATTCTATGATTCATGAGAACAGAGAAAGCAACTTACACGAAAGCCTTTAGGAGTGCATTGAAAGATTAGGCTCAAATATGGGTTCTTGTAACAACTAGAAGTTTGAGAATGTAGATAATATTTTTTCTATAGGACTTTTAGTGTTCACTTGAGGCTAAAAACATTAAATGGATTATCATTATTTAATGGTTGAGACTACTGATTTCAATAAATCGAATCCACTGGTTTTAGGAAAAATGTATGCCTCATTTATGTGTGGAAGGCTAAGACACAACATTTTAAAATGGCTTAACTCACACTTAAGGTGCAGAATCACTTCTAAGAAGCTGGTTTAGAAGGCAGAGAGTCTCTTTATTTGTGTGCTTATGTCAAAGTCCTCTCAGCTTATTTTCTCAGTTCTCAAGGTAGATCTTCTACAGAGAAAATGAAAAGATAGCTCTGTGAAAAGACAAAAGATCGTTCATGAAATTTTATGTTTCAAAGTTCTGTAATGGATGATAGCTTTTTTGTGGTTCTGTGCAGTAGGAACAGGATTCACTTTAAAATTAGAAGACCTTGTGCATTCAGTCAACATTTCTTCCTGTTGAGGTCTTTCAGGTGTTCTAGGTTTAGTTGTGATAACATAGATTTTTAAAAAATCATATTTGCTACAGCAAACTAGAGGAGAGTACAAATAACCTGCACAATGCCTCTCCTGTCTTTAGAATTTAGAAATGAGTAAAAATACACTCCCTGTCTCCTCTGCTTCCGTGTTCAACAGTCCTATCTACATTCTCACACATGTTATCAATCACTCCATATCCATCTTAATAGAGTCAAACTTCACTCTCTTGCCTTTCAGCACCATGCATACTCTACATATTCCTGTAGGTCATCAACTTTCCTAACTATCTTGAGACTTAAACCTTCAGCTGAAATCCACTTAATTGAACAATGGCCCTAACAACCAAAACCAGGCACAATCTGTTAATGTGTTTCTCTTTTCAGTAGAAAACAATAAATGATGTCAGGGTTGGACATACTTTTTGAACAGACTAGTAGAGATTGTACTTGCTGAGGTCCAGAGGAGCTCTTTAGCAGTAGTTTTCTTGCCCATTTCTTCATCATGTCTGAACAGATTTAAATATAACATTGTGCCTGAAATATTTCAGGAACCTAAGGCCTCTTATGTAAAATGCTATCCTTTTTATTTCATTGTTCACATCACATTACAAGCAACAGTGGTAGATGCCATGCTTGAAAAGAAAAGCTTTTTAAAAAGTGATTTGAGAGAGACAAACAACTGAAAATGTCTTTTTTGTTGTTTGTTTTTTTGAGTTGCCTTCAGAATATTCCCGTGACCCTTCCAACACTCTGTTGTTTATGCTACAAGAGGAAGTGCATCTTCTAGTGCATCCTTTTTGGTACCATTGCTTGGATGGACTATTCCAGATTTTTAAATGACTGAATCCCCATTTAAAGAAATAGTATCAGATGTGTGATGTGCAGACACACACACAAGCTTGATCTCAAGATTTGACTTGCTGTAATCCCAAGATTATACCTGCCTCAAAAACTAAAACCTAAGATTTGGAACAAACTCTTTGCTTTGCAAATGCAGCAGCTGTCTATTCACACCTTTCATGGGCTGCTTGGGCCACCCAGATGAAACAGTCACAAATCAAAATGGAACTCCCACCATGCTGTTAAACACTCCCCAAAGATAAGAGCAACAGGCCTGTAACATCGATTATCTCACCCACAAGAGACAGCAGTGGGGTTTCAGAGTATCTTGTTCTTCTGACAGTTCGTGTTAAAATAAAACAGATTGAGGGAAAAAAAAGTTCAGATGTAAAAAAATAGTCAAATCTGTGTGGCTGTTGTACATAAAAGCAGAGTTGTATACATGTGACATGGCAAACTCAAACAGAACTGTTTTTATGACTTCTTAATGACATGGCAAATGCATTTAGCTTTGGTGATGGGCTTCTACTTCAATAGTAAGGAAAACCACCTAATTGCTTTTTGGGACATTTGAGCTACACATGAGTTTGTTTCATATTCCCATGACTGGCTTTGGAAAAAGGAGAAGAGCTCTACTCTTTTGCTGTGGGTTAGAAGTACTTCTCCCAGTCCTATTCTTTGGAATTTTGTAAGTTAAATCAATCAATTTAATTTGCTTAAGAGCCAAGCAGGAACGTCAAAAAAGAACTTAGATGGGTGGGAGAACTAATACAACTTGCCTATTCTTTCATTTGGTCAAGGATGTGATTCTACCTACTTCTCCTGCTGTGCATCACGACCAGTATTCCAGAACTCCAGATGAGTCTCACCTGGGGATTTAAATTGCCATCATCTTAACTTGTGATTCCCAGAACAATAGGCTGGACATTGGCAAAGATTTCATAAGGCTGCTGTGAACATCCTACTCTACCCTTCAGATTTGCTTAAAAGCATTTCATGACAGAAAGCCCTAAGTGAGCAAATACTCTATGGGTCTGCCTTTTCTGTTTTTTTTCATCACTTAGATGTTGAGAACTAACATATTCACTGTGCTGGTGGTAATAGACCACATTGTCATTGTAGGACACAATCAGAAAATTTCAGATAGTGTGGCAGTAATATTCCTAAACTCACTGCTTTGTGTATGCATTTTTACAAACAGTGGTACCAATGATATTTTTTATTTACTGTGCATATTGCTACTTTCTTACTATGTTTTATAGTCTTCATTGCAGTAGAAATATTGTTATCCAGTAGTAACAAAAGTAACTGACAGTAACCTGAAACCTCTAAGTAGTAGTAATAGCTGGGTATGAAAGAAGTAATAAATAAACCAGCGTTACAAGAAAAATAATTAAGAGGCTACTTGTTCTGCTTCTTCCAGATGAGCATAAACCCATGATGAAGAAAGGTTTGAAAGTCAGTACTGCATGCTCTATTTTAGCTTTTCTTTAACAAAACCCTAAGTCCAAGCAAAGGAAGCAGAAGGAATTTCTAGTTTTTATCACTGGTATTTTGTTATGCCTAAAGTTCAGAGAACAGAAAGAAAATAAAAATAAAAGAGACATTGTAATTAGAGGAAGGATTTCCAGTCTGGAATTTTTTGAATTCTCAACATTTCCAGTGATTCTCCAGAATAGTAATTAACACCAAAACACTAGTTTTAACTGCAATTCGAAGAATTTATTGTACATGACCTAATGCCTTAATTGCAAGGTTCTGTGATACCTGGAATAGTTTACTTCTTCTGTTTTCAGTTTAGCAGGGTAAAAGATCCTTTGCATGATAATTTCATGCAATGTGTTAATTTATTAATAAGAGAATCATAAATATATCAAAACAAATGTGACATTTCTTGCAAAAACAGTTCATTCTTGACTTTTCCCTCATTAACATTTGAAAGATTTTAATCTCAAATAATTATACTTTTTGTAGTTCATTCTGACTGTGGGTGTAAGTGACAACTTTGGCTGGTTTTTGCTTTCATTCAGCCTTTTCTAACTGGTCTGCTTTCCCTTTCTAATCTTGTGTAGCAGTAGTAGCATTTCTTTTAAAAGAAGACAACTTGACACTGCAGATCTGGCTAGAGGCCTGCTGCACAGACCCTCTTTGCATTTGTTCTCACTTGTCAGGGTGACTTTTACCATCCACATTCAAAGCCTTTGCAATCTACATGGTCTCCCTTGTCACAGGCTGGTGTTCCCAGGCATGGTTATAAGAATCATACATAAAGAACAACCTTCCCTAGTTTTTATTAAATAATACGATAGCAGCACAATCCTGCTTTTTTTTTTTTTTTTTCCTCTGGGGAGGATTTCATAAACTTCCTATCAGTGTTTCTAAGTCTGTATAACACTAGACAGCCGTGTGGCTCTCCACTTTCAATGTGATTTTGAAGGCAGGCTCTGGAAAGTTGATAACATGTTTCATGACCTTCGTGTCTGGAAGCAGTTTCCCTTGATTGAAGTCATATAAGTTCAGCTAAGTTGGAGTGTGTTGTAAATATTTATCTGGCAGTCTGACATATAAAGTTGTTCTGAAATTACAAAGTACATTCCTGTCTTTCATGTATTATTGCCACTTTTTTCAATACACTTGTGAGTGATATTATTTAGAGAACTTTCTATAAGTGACTTATCATTGCTTGTTAAAGTTCTCACACTCTGTTGTACAGTCATTTCTGAGGATGGTAGCTCTTGAGTTGTATTACTTCCCTATCTTCTAAAACATAAATGTGTGATTATTCCAGAAGTGCAACAAGAATTTATGCAATGAGGTAAGCATGGTTTGCACATTTGATTTTGAAATCTGGTTTTGTGGCACTTATTTCCATGTAGGGATGCAGATGTTTCCTATCGCTGGCAAATGGATGGTGATGACAACTTTCTAATCATTAGGTCATTTGTCATTACCTATCAAATAATTATATGTAAAGTAATGCTTCTGGGTAGAAATTCTTTCCCAGAAACAGAATTAATTCAACTCGAACTTCTGTGGTTTTGGGGGGTTTTTTCACTTATATTTGAAAATGAATTTTGTGCTCTGCAACGTGCTGTGTCTGAAAAGTATAGCTCTTCCTTACAGAAATATAAGACAGAGTCAATAATGTTAGGATAAGTAGCATTAAGATGAACAGTGCACTGCTGCTGAGCTCTTGTTTGGAGTCTTTTGAAGACCAAACATAATTTTGTCACAAAGCATATTTTGCAATTTCTTAGTGGGCTTAAATGTGAACTGTTTCTGAGTTTGTGAATAGCTTCTATGGAAAGAAGAACGAAGGGAATTGAGGTGACAAATCAGCTAATTTCAACAAATATTTATAATTTTCACCTGTTTCAGTTGAAATAAACCATGATAGGTTGAAATAGCTGCAAAGCAGCTTCCCTAACACTTTGTTTTCCCAGGCCAGAAGCCATTACTGCCCCTCAAACTTGTCATTCCCAAAGTCTTGACCCTGAGAGCTGTTAGGATGGAGTTGCTGACTGGGATGTGCAGCTCCCCTGAATTTTAGAACTGGGGATAGTTTATCCTTGTAATAATTAATGTTAGGAGCAAACACGTGGCTTACATACATAGGAAGAGTTTTGACTCATAATACTGGGTTAAGGTTTGTTCTAGTTTTGGTGTTGCAGGGCTTTTTAAACTTTTTTTTTTTAAATTAAAATATTTAAATGACATAAAAGCCATTAATTATTCCTAGAGGCCTACCTCAGGCTGAATTGAAAACATTTCTGCTTCTTCTTCTTCAATCCTGACTGGCAGAAAAATAAAAAAAAATCTGGAAACATTAGGAGAGAATATTAATAACTAAATACCCCTCATTTCAAAGCACCCAATTCAGTCATTAAGGCAGATTCACACTCAAGAAACCTAATGCACAAGGAAAAGTTTTGCTATTAATTTGCAAAAATTAATCCCAAACCGACAATAATTCTATGCAAATAGAGTACAAATTCTCACATGACATGTTAGAAAATCAGTTAAAATATGATCAAATAGACCTAACCATTTCAGACCCATGTTCCTCACGAAAACAAACTAGTTGTAGCATGGTAACTCTGTGTGCAGAAAAATGATGACTTTCTTTTTTTTCTTTAATATTTGGCTAAGGGGCAGCTGAAGAGCTGCAGAAAGAAATTAGTTTGATAACAATTATTTTGGACCAGCCAAATAAAAAATTATTTTCTACCACTTGTGATAGCTGGTCAGACTAATGACTGATCCCCCAACCTAGGGGAGCTATGAAAACAGCAGTAGGGGTAAAAAGTTAAATTATTTTCTTGTTCTATTTAACAGCAGCAAAATAGGCACTTCTGAGACAATATAATGGTATTCAATATTCTATGATGTGCAATAGTGTCATTTGGTGTTTTACACTCTGTATCACAGGGTGTGTGTTTCTGTTTCTGTAGCATGCAAAAAACCCTTAAATAAACCACTTGCTAATGCATATGTAAACAGATAGGTTTTGACCATTTACAAGAGATTGCTGTAGAGAGAATATGAAGTTCCATAAAGACTATGCTGTCTCCCTAGCTGATGTCAGTCTTTGTAAATGTACAGGCAAATCATGTTTTGATTAAAAGATGTCTGGATTTAATTTAAAAAGCTTAAATGAAAATTGCTGTTTTTTCAACATTTAAACAATTTTTAATTTTGTATTTTGGGTCAGTGCAGTAAAGTACTTGGGTCTGAATGCAGTAAAGTACTTGAGTCTTTACGGAAATATGATTTCAGGAATGTCACTGCTAAAATCCTTAAACTCTTCAGAAAAAAAAAAAGAACAAAACAAAAAAAAGCGTAATTATCTGCAGCTATAGCACTATAAAAACTTGTGCACTGTCAGGTTGGTAACTCGCTGATGTCTGATTCTGCAAATGGAATCCCTATTGTGACATGTTTCTTCACACAGGAATTTTTTAAATTCTGTGGAGCAAAGCACAGCTGATGACTTATTTGCATTGGAAGAAACCGTGTGTATGTGTGTGTGTGTGTGTGTGTGTGTGTAACAGACTGCCATTTGATCCAAACCACCAGTGTGACCCAGCTAAACATGTGGGCTTATATGAGTAAGAGCTGAAAACTTATCCTCCAACATATATCTGACAGCAATTCAACAAGATATTGATTCAGTATGTTATGGTAGTTTCATTTTCCGTGAAGGTATCGCTCAATGACCTGAATATAATCACATTAGCAAGACCACAAACTGCTTAAAGCAGAATGAATCATATTGACTTTATACCCAACAGAGTTGTGATATAGCTAAAGGTATGTGTAAGGAAGACTTCTCAGAAAGTAGTCAAATGTTAAAACAGAAAATTTAAAGCTAGGAGCTTGGTGTTCTGTACTTGGCACTGTCAGAGGACTGATATGGACTGTTTGGCCAGATACTAAACCTCCCTATGTTTTCCCTGCACCTTTCATTAGCAAGTTGGACTGAGGTTCCATTTTTTTCTCATTGTGTTTGTGAAGTACTTTGCAGCCCTTCAGAGGGAAAATGAGCATTACAAGTCTAAAGTCAAAAGCTCATTATTGCATTTAAATAATTCTAACAATTTTTTCAATCAATGAAAGCCTTAGAAGGCAGCAATGTATTTCTTTTAGCTGAGCTAGTAGATACAGTGTGACAGGCAGAGCTTGCATTTTACTGTGGTTCACATCTAGTTCTCTGAAATTTTTGGATCCTGCTTTTTGTCAAAAGCAGATTATGGAAAAGATAGAGCCAGTTTAATCCAAATGGCTGATTTCTGTATTCCAAAACCTAAGATTTTCACACAAATTGGTGCAAAGACCAGTGGAATTGTTGGCTGTGTTGGCAGCTGTTTTGCCACACCCTAAAATACCACAGTATTTTAGCTCAAACACTTTGCAGAATTGTAACACAGAAGCTACATCCAATAAGTCTACAGTTTGTATTGACACTACTATGAAATTATTTTACTTACTTCAAGTAGTAATTGAAGTCCAAATATTTTTCTAGGGAGAGTAAGATTTGTGTATGGTTCATTATACGAGTGTTTAACAGTAAAGCTTCTTTGTTTCTGTCACTTAGATCTCTGCACTTCAGCTAAGATTTCAAGCCTTTGGGATCCTCTTTTATGTAAGTGAAATACATCCCAAATTACTCTCCTGTAAAAATTAGATAATTCACTATTCGGGTGTTCTACTGGTTAAAGGAAAATGTTGCAATTTTTGTACTATCATTTTTGCTCCTGCTAATTTTTAATTGAATAATTATGCTGTTAAAGCTGAAGTTATGGACATCATTTGAACAAAGGCATTGGGTTGAGTGCTGAAGAAAGAATAAAGCCAAAGTTTTGCCTACATTTCACATGTGATAAATACTTGAATACCTATCTCTCTGTTCCAGGAGAGTTCTGGTAATATTATGGACATCTAGAAGCAAATATTTTCTTACTGTGGGTTTTCCTATTTTGCTGTTTTCCACTCCTGCTTTTACTCTTGCTGGTATTCCTTTAGCATGCTGTGGTTTAACACTCTTGTCACATCAGGGTGATGATACACCTCATTGCTGCTGCATGCAGCACAAAGCTGACTTATTCCTAAAGGGAAAAAAAAAAAAAAGACTCAATCATTTATTAAGCTAAAATGTAAAAAAAATTCTTTTCATTAGTAAGAGGAGAGGTTTAAACTCAGAGATTAGACTAGTGTTTTTAAATGTGTGATCTAGTGATTCTTTATGGCAGTAGTACTCTTGTCAACTACAAGCTCCACTTGCCCAGAGAAAACTTACCTTGTACACAAATTTAGCAAGAAATATATTAAATAAATAAAGCAATATATTTACATTCCTCAAATAAAAACCTCTTGATATAAAATATCCTTTGAGGATATTTAGCAAAACTAAATGCACACCTTCGAGATTTTGTGTAAGTTCTGTAATATTTTGTTTGTGTCTCTGGTCCTCAGCACTAGAGGGGTGCCAAGTTAAGAAGAAGGACTGTATGGTGCTCTTCATTTCTCTTAAATCTTTCAAAACATATTCCACCTTAAAATCAAGTCTTGTTACAGTTTGAAATGCCAGAGATGTGAGATTTGTGGCATTGCAGGTGAGAGACTTGAGTAGAAGAAAACATAATCTATCTTCTCTCTGTACTTTTGAGAACCTGTCCCAGCTGGATCTTGGCAGCATTAAAGATATCCATCACTACTAACTATGCTTGTCTGGAAGCAGCACACCAGTCTGCCTGTTTTAGAAGCTCTGATTTAAACATTTCCAGTTCATCACCACACGAGTCTCCATAATGAAGTCACAAATGCTCTCCCAGAGATGCATTTTGTAATCTCAGTGCTGAGGCTGTGGAGGTGGACGTGGCTGTTTTCCTCTCCCTGAGCATCTCTGGAGGGCTGGCCTGAGCAGGTCTTGTCAGACACAAGGAATGCTGCTGTGAACTTCACAACTATTAGTCCAAAAAATTAGAGACTCTGTCTGTCATCCAAAATACAGCAATTTACTTCTGATGACTAATGTTCTGGTAGCAAACTGCATATAATTTATTTTGATTTACTGAGATTATGGTATGTCCCCTCCAATGGCTTTTTTCTCATTTTCAGTGAACTTAGAGGTATGGTTCTCCCTAGATCCCAGAAGTACAGCTATGAGCTGGAGAGAGATATGCATGTGATTAATCAGTGGATGATGAGAAATCAGTACCCTGCATTCATTTTATGGTGATTAAAATTTCCCAGTTATTAAAGATGCAGAGAATGGCTTTGAGGTGCATAGAAATTTCAACATCTGGGCATAGCTGAGTGGGGATGTGGCTTTCTAAGGGGAATTTTTAAGTCTTCCTTGCACAGAAAAAGAAAGCTGAGGCTGTCATTTACAGCAACAGAGGGCTGTGGGATCAGACTTCATCACAATGGTCAGTTCTGTCAGCTCAGCCAAAAATAACTTGGAGGAGTAAAAAGAATTAAAATGTTAAGTTACCCAGAGAAAGAAAAACAATCTGCTATTTCTACAAACAGCCTTCCACTGTCTCTCTGCAGCTGCCTCAGAAGTACTCAGTTGGATAACAAATAGATTTTAGTTGCTATTAAAGTCCATATGAAAATATACGCAGAAGTATCCTCTGAAATATGAGACTGATTGATTTTGTTTTGCTTTAAAAACCATAGATGAATTATAAATTATTGCACAGCTTTTGAAGGATTCAATGGTGCTTTTCACAGATTTTTAGTAATCTTACAAACACATGAGATGCATAAAGAATTTTTTTCTTTTGAAATGTTTAAAGCTGGAGATGAAGATTTAAGTGCTAAATGCTGAGGTGCTTTTTATCTGATAAAATGTAATGATCTATGTGTTTTGATGTTACTGTGTTGGTAATATTTGAACAGGAGAAAAGGTACAGGTTCCTTATCTTTTGTGAGATGCATATTACTTACCTGCAGCTCGTGTCTGTACAGATACACTTGGAGGTATGAATGAATGGGACTTGGAACCTGACATGAAGTGAGGAAGATATATGACAGAAGTTAAACCTGCAATTAGCAGTGTTACTGCTTCTCTCCTATAATAGAGATAGGTAATGGTTGGGTGAAATGTATGGACATGACTAACCTGTTTTCAGATAGAGGGTGATAAGATTACTGGAATTTAACAAATGTTATTTCAAATGGTTGTTGCATTTTATTTCCAAAAGCTAACTGTCTTACTGAAATAAATATATGATAGACCGTGACACTCCATCTGTGAATCTGTCTGTGTCCAGAGTGTTTCCCAGGACCTCTTTAAAATAAGACCGTTTTATGTCAAGGGTTTCTTTCTCATTACATAGCTCTAAATTTTGGAAATATATTCATCAAACGGCTGTGTGTCATGGCATCCCATCATTATTATCTAAGAGATGGTTTAGTGAAAATCTGGCTCATTTCTTTCCATCAAATCAAGTTATGAGCAACAGCTAATGAAAAGTAAGTTTTGAGAGGTCTCAAGAGTGTATGATTTTCTAATTAGATTGTTGTTTAGATAAAACTAATACTGAGGTCGCCAAATATTTTGATGGGGATGAGGAGGGGCTCCATAACTAATGCACCAAAGGTGGGAACTTGCTTCTCTCTCCTCCTCTTTTAGTGGGGCAGTGGAACCTCTTTAACCCACACTGGTGACAGAAAGATTTCTATGACCATATGCTTGTGATTTGGAAATTATGGCAGGCTGAAAACCTTCCAAGAAGACTGCTTTATAGAAACAGTGCTGAACTGAAATTAGGGGATGAGGTCTCCAGGGCAGTAACTGCCAGAGGAAAAAAAGGGAGCTTTGACAGCAATGGTTAACAACAAGTGATGCTTTTTGCCTAGTAAGAAAATAAGGTGCAGGCATAAAAGCTGACATAGTACAAGATGCCACCTGCACACAGCCCAGTTCTATTGTGACAATGGCCATCTTGTGTTGCTGTAAATAATAATCTAGACCTGGCATGAAAAGCTGCTACAAATACACTAAAAGAAGCCACAAGATATGTTAATAATTCTGCACTCCCTGATTGGTGAGGTGGGCTACACTGACCTCTCTCCCTGTGAATCAGGGTTTGCTGCAATCCAATAGCTATGGTTTTACTGTTTTTTTTCAAAGTATTCCTCAAATCTGTATTTTCTTTTCACCAAGACCTGAAATATCTGTTCAATTGTTGCATGTACAAATCACCAGGATATAGAATGAGCTTCTATACCATGGTAAATCTGGAGATTAAGGAGGAACAGAACCATTTCTTCATAGCTCTTAAGCACTATTTTTAGATATCTTTACTGTTTTAAATTCTGCATTTGGACCCACATCTTACTTGAGTTATTCCTGTTCTTTAAAAAATCCTGCAAACTGGACAATCTTGAAAGGTTTTAACCTGTTGGATGTGGCTGGCTTCCAGGAAATTATGGCAAGGCATGCTTTAGAGCATGAAAAATATCTTCTGAGAAGGAAATAAATGCTTCAGGGGAAAGAGAGTGTCACAAGCTTGTAAAGGAGTCATCACTCTTTCCCAGACTTTTTAAGGGGCTCTGGAAAACAGGATATTGTATCTAGACTGCTGCACTCAGAATTGGCACAATTTGCAGCAGAGTTTATGGCACCAGAGAGGCATGGAAGGCTTCATTCAAACCAGGACACCAGGTTTAAATGATTCGTCTCAGGACTTTGATGTGGTAAATAAATGACAAATGCACATCTTTATGAGCACAAGAAAGAAAAGAGGAACCTAACAGCACTCCAACTTTATTGGCCTAAAGGCAGAAAAGGTGTTGGGAAGTGGTGCAGCTCAGCAGCCTCACTTTCAAAGTCATGATCATTACTCTAGTGACCACAGGCTTAAAACTAGCAGGGTTCAGTGCTTCTACTACATCTGAGCATGCAGTCATCTCTCACAATGCCTTTCCCAAAACTTCTCACACCCTAAGGTAAATTATATATCCCAGCATTTCAGTTACAGTTAAAAAAAAAAATAGACCAGACTACTCAGAATCTTTACTGTATTTTAACTTAAGCTCATGAGGTCTGCAAATGGAAAAGTGATACAGTACTTTTCCCAGTATGTGTAAAAATCAAATCTTGGTTAAATGTTTCAAATGAAAGACTAATTTACTTTTTTTAAAAGTCACTTTCATAATTATTGACATTGAAAGTTTCACACTATTATTATATGTTTTATAAAAATATTGGAATAGTTATCTAAATGCTAGCAAACCCCAAATTCCTATAAATATAATTTAATAATGCAAGGATTTTCTTTTAAAAATGCACAGTTTAAAATTAAATATAGATTTTTTTATTCTTAAAATAAAACACCAATCAGAACTTTCTTCCTATTTTATTTCCATTTTTTAACAAACATTTTTTTAACCCAAGAAATCAGTCTGGTCATAAAAAGTCTTGGACAAAAACACCATTAAGTGCTTCCATAATTGCATCTCCAGCTATTTGGGTTTTAAAGATAATAAATAAATTTTCACATATGCTGATGAAGTAGGTAGGGAACATTTCTGAGGACAGATGGGATGTCAGACCTTTGCAGTTCACACTTCCTGGCTACAGTTGTACCTGTACATCTGTACAGAAATTTCATGACAGCTGCTTAATGCTCATATGGAAAAAAATCTTCATAATTAAATACATGATAAGTTTTTAATTAACATGCATAATGTTAATTAAAAACAATTTAATTATTCTTTTTTATTCTATATTTTATTCTTAAATCTGCTTCTTATGTGCTTCTTTCTAAAGGTACTTTGCAAACAGCAACAATAAATCCCAAAGGAATGAAACACACTGAACTGGCATCTTGGTAGCAGACATACGTTTGGAACACACTGTAGACTGCAATAGAAGGCATTTTAATTGATATCTGAAAAGACTATCTCCTTGTTTTTGAGACTGCCAAAGAAAATACATTCTCACAATGCAGTTAAAAAAATCTTTTGGTGCTTGCAAACAGAAATGGGCTAAGGCAGAAAAATCCATTGCTAGGGGGTTTGGCATTTGCTTCTATTTGAATTTGAAGGGAAATATAAAAATTACAGAGGTCCCTGTGGCAAAACTATTTCATTATGGATTAAATTTCAGACTAACTTAAATTTTTATTTAAAAAAGAAATTTATATTTTATTTGGAATCCCTGTAAAAATGCAAATTTTCATAATTAAGAAATAATATAATACTTGCAAACCTGGTTTTATTATTATTTTATTATTCTTATATACTCAATTCGTGATTTTATATTAGACTTTATTTTAAATTACTTTGCCTAATTACTCTCATTTTTTTGCTTTTTTGAGTCCTATTGTAAGAAAAATTGTTCTGACATGAAGTTTATGTTATTTTTCTCTTCAGAATGCCTTTTCTGTAGAAGTTTCATAGAAAGCTTTAAAACTTAAGTAGAAAATTACATGAGTTCTCATCACACTTTATATAGACATCTGTTTTTATTATGGCAGCTTGGTTGCAATTTTCTGCAGTAATGAAACAGCTGTTACTGTAGCCTACTGTAAGGTAGTGAATGACCACTTTTCTTTCTTGTTCCAAGCATTTCTTCTCTTATTTGACATTAAAATGGAACAGTTTTTCACATTGATTCAAGATGTCAAAATTTATTACAACAAAGGAGATACTTCAATGAAATTAAAACGGAACATTTAAAATGTTGTTCACAGAGCTTCCGTTCAGACTTTCCAAGACACATTTTAAAATGTAAAAAATAAAATATACAAGAGCTGTGAGTCAGAAACTATTGAAGCCCAGAGGAACCTGTTCCTGGAGCAGTGTGAAGTATATTAAGGGCTATGAACTGTGAAAGCTCAGCTGTGTTGGGGAGATGGTATTTCTGTGGCACTCAGCTTTCCAAGGAGGTGGCTTATGATTCCTGAATGTCAAGCAGCCCCGCTGCTTCAGGAGCTGGGGCAATTGCAGAGAAGATCTATAAACTGCCACAAAACAGGGTTTCTCTCCTTTCCAAGGGGAAGATAATGGAATGGATGCATTCCCATATTCATATGTCATTCTTCTAACAATTCAGTATTTTTTCATGGGAAAACATCGTGTTCCTAACCAGGTCTCGGAGGCATGTTTAATCTCTCTGTCTAATCTCTCTGTAACACACAGCAAACTTGTTTCTCTATTCACTGTAGTGTAAAGGCCACCTGTAACTTCTACATGCTCACGCTATGATTTAATGTGTCTCTACAGCTCATTAGTGTGAAACATCACTAGGACTGAAGCCCACCCCATTGGCTATCCCACACAGCAAGACTGATTCTATATCTATATCTATAAAAATCTATCTATATCTATATCTATATCTATATCTATATCTATATCTATATCTATATCTATAAAAAACCATTCTTGTTTAAAACAAGTTTCCATATTTTTTTTTCCAGAGTAAAGTCATACTGTCATTCCTCTGTAAAAATGAGAATATTTTCTGTGGGGCTTAGTCTAAGTTTTTGGCTTGTAGAAATCATAATAGCTCTGTGGCACTCACTAAGAAAAGATTTCTGATATGCAATGTAAAATGTCTACATTTCAACTGAAATTTAATGACAAGCTTCTATACCTTGCTCTCAAACTGCAGTGAGTTCAACTGTTTCCTTCCAGATGCAGACCAATTACAGCTCTGACTTTCAGTGTTCAGTTCTTTAGGTCAGGAGTATACTATTATAAATCTGGAGATCACTTTCAGCTCTTGGTGTCAACTGACAAATCAACTGTCACATAAATATTAATCAAAACTTTAGTTTCAATTCTTTCATTGTTAGGACTTAGCATTAACTATTCCTAAATGTAACTATTGTGGCTTCTAGCTCATAAAAAATTTGTATTTTATTAAGAGACAGTATTAATATGTAGCCGAAAGTCTAGTCTTTGTAGGCAAAAGGCACTGCTGGTTTTATCACTACATTTGAAAATAACAAACTACCAATTATCAGCATGGCAAAAAAACCTAATAAATAAATAAATCGCTCACATTGTTGATTTCTTGGTGCCCCGATTCTTCAAAGCAAGAAAGTCCTTTAAGATGTGACTAGGACGATGGTCTCCCAAAACATTACATTTTTGGGAGAGAATAAATGGCAGCCTCTGAAAATCTGGAGGAGGAGAGTAGAGTGACTTAGTTGGAGAGAGTGACTGCCTATAAAAAGAAGTTTTACTCCTAAATTACCTTTAATGAGAGGTTGAAAGAGCAATGAAATCACAAAAGAATATCTACTCTTCATTGTGGCACTTCAGGGAAATGTATAACATTCTTTCCTCCCAGCAGTCAGCCAATTCTCCAGGCAGTTGTACATAATGCAACAGAACTCAGCTATGACAAGAGGATAGTAATATGATTTCATTAGAACTAAGTGAATCAGTCAGGTTAGGACCCTATAAATAAAGATCCTCTTTAAAATGTCATACATATATGTAGGCATAGACAAAACCTCTGTACATATTATTTATAGCCTGTTACACTAGTACTGTGAAGTTGACCTCAACTTGTCTTGGACTACCTTATACTGGGCACTGGACCAAAACATTGTGACATCCTGTGCCCTATCTAAATAGTTTTCTAAACCTTATGTGTTTGAAGATCTGCCTCTTTTCAGTCAGAGAGAGCTAACAGGCACTGCTGGTTTATTTCAGATAACTTACTGCTATCATTAACAATTTTCATGCCAGTGTTGAACTACTACCCTATGCTCTACTTACATTTAGTACTATACGGTGTGCTAAAAAAAACTCCAACTAAACAAACCTAAACTTATTGATTAAGTTTTTTTAATGAATGAACTCAACCATTACTATGTGGTCTTTTAAAATTTATCTGTTTTCAAGGCTGACACTGAAGTAGTTGTCTTGGACTACAAATGGGGGATTCTATTTAGAGTCAAAAATTCACAGAATGGTTGAGATTGAGAAAGAAAACCCTGGAGGTCGTCTGGTCTACAGACCTGCTCAGGCAGGGACACTTAGACACAGTCGGCCAGAATTAAACCCAGACAGCTTTTAGATATCCCCAAGGAGGGAGATTCATAGACATCTGAGTGGCCTGTGCCAGTGCTTAGTCACTGTCACAGTAAAGAAGTGTTTCCTTTGTTCAGAGGGAACCTTTTGTGATTCAATGTGTGCCCACTGCCTCTGGTCCTGTCACGGGCACCAAGGGAAAGGGCTGGTTCTGTCCTCCATATCTTCCCTTTGGACACATGGATGAGATCCCCCTTGAGTCTCCTCTAGGCTGAACAGTCCTGGCTCTCTCAGCCTTGTCACAGAAGAGATGTTTCTGTCTCTTAATCACCTCTGTGTACTTTTTGGACCTCATGAGATTCTTGTCAGCCCATGCCTCACTCCAGCTGAGGTCACTCTGGACAGCAGCAGAACCCTCTGGCATATCAGCCACTCTTGCTAATTTTGTGTCATCAGCGAATTTGCTGAGGATACACTCTGCCCCAGAATGCTGATCATTAATAAAGATGTTAAACAGGACTGGACCCAGTATTCACCCCTGGGGTACACCAATTACTAGTGTAAACTAGACTTTGTGCCACTGATCCTCATGATCTGAGCCTGACTGGTTTTTCAGTCCACCTCGCTCTCTTCCCATCCTGTCCATTCTTCTTCATGTAGTTTCCTGGATCCTCTTTCTTGCCCTTCTTGATGACATGAGTGGTGCTTGTTTTCTGCCAGTCCTCAGGCACTTCTAATCATGACTGTTTGAAGATGATTGAGAATGGCCTTGCAATGACATGTGCCAGCTCCTTCATTACCTGTGAGTATTCCATCAGAGTCCATTTGCTTAAATGTTCCCTATCCTGATCCTCTTCTACCATGGGTACACATTCTTTGTTCCAGGCTTTCCTCTATCCTTCTTGGACCTGGGATTCCTAAAGACTGGTCTTACTAGCAAAGAATGAAGTGAAGAAAATGTTCAGTACCTTGACCTCTTCTTCAGCAATACCCACATTTTTCCTAGTCTTCCTTTTGTCACCTGCATACTTTTAGAAGCCGTTTTGGCTGCCTTTGACAATCCTAGCCAAATTCAATTCCATTTGGGCTTTGGCTCATCTCATTCCTACATGCCCAGACAGAGTGTCTGCATTCCTCCCAAGTCCTACATTCCTCACAAAACCTGTATTTATGTTGCTAAATAGAAAACAGTGAGACACACAAATAAACTGTCAGCTATCCATATTCCTTGTTGTCATGCTTCTACACACTGTCTAGTCACTAATGGTGACTAATTTTCTCTGAGACAGTCTTGGCATGCTTTGTGGATAAAGCATGAGCCCAGGACCATCCCCATCAGGCAGCATTTTCAAGACTGCAGCAGATACTGAACTTTTGCCCATATTTCCTTGTTTATTCCAAAAGCTTTTCGATCTCAAATGCACTCGTATACCTTCCCAGCTTACCCCTTGGAATGTAACACACACTTCCAGTATTGTGCTGTGAAAAATACTCCACTGTAGTAGGCTTCAACACTGCATTTTGAATTTTAAAAAAACCCAACGCAAAAAATACAGCATCATTTGCTACTCGGAAACAGCACAGGATTAAGAACAGACATAGGGCCAAGTGCTAGGAGATGTGAATGTGGGAGGTCTGTTCTACTTGGCCTCAAATCTGAAAACAAACCCATAGACTGGAGGTATTTAACTTTGTAAGTGTAGCCTAACAGATCTCAGGTCCCTTCATGAAAAATTTTGGTCAGGAAATGTGACAGAAGTGAAATTCCTTCTATAAGAATACATAGACTGCCTGACAGATCATTTTCCATTTGGTCTTCACAGCATCTTGCCTCCAGGGTCTGCACAATCTTCAGCTTTTCTTCTGTCAGAATATCTTACAAGACTATCTCTTCAATTTAGCTGATCAGAAAATAATTTTTGGTTGTATTGGGCAGTGTACAGCATTAGTCTGATGAAGACCATATGGAAAGGTAGGTTATTTTTAATTATATTTGCTTTGATGTAATCTGGAATTGTGGCAGATATAAATACCATTAATGTTACATATAAGGTCTCTGTTCTGTCGAACCAACAATTCAAGGGATGCCTAATGGAGTTGACATCTTCCAAAGACTGGAATGGAATTATTTTATATGTTTGGAGATATGCTGGCATATTTTCCTAAAAAAGAGAGGCTGCCAATAAGAGAATTTTATCAGGTAGAGTTTTCATTATATTGATTTGATTTTTTATCATGGCTACCTTCTTTGAAGGTTGGAGTTGCAAAAATATTGTTGTGACTTTTTCCTTTCTTTTTTTTCCCATGTTTCATGTAAAAGTTATTTCTTCTTGCCTAAAGAAAACGTCCCAGCCCTGAACTGACAGCACTAGACCAGAGAGTGGATCTCAATTCTACCAATCTCATCTTCCTATTTTAACAGCTGGTATGTTCAAATCTCCATGTGTCCCACATGCAACATCTAAGCTATTGCTTCTGATAGTGGCATGTGTCAAAAGCTCTGTGAAGAAGACTGGGCACCAGCTGGCAGTTTATATTGATGGACATAACTGAGAAGTACATAAAGACATTGCTGACTGCCTGTATTAGCAATAAATAGAGGGAAGGAAATTTTGAGGTTATGCCAGCTGATGGACTCTGACTTCCTTGCTTTCGGGCTGTCAGAATGCCAAAAGTCATTTCCCACTGGTCAAGCTGAACCTAGGAAACAGTGAAATGATACTGACCAGAAAAGGAAAAATCTCTGAATATCTGGTCAAAAAAATTGCTTCCACCTTTTTCTGAAGAAATACAGCTGACATTTATAAAAGTGGTGCAAAATTCTGAGCTCTGTTTGACTCCTCACTGACACTGGATGAGCAGACAACATCAGTTTTCAAAAATGTCTTTTTTGTCTCTCCAGCTGGCTGGTAAAATTAACTTCCTAATTAACTTCTCTAATGAGAATTTTACTGAGGTAGTCTGCAGTTCTTCCTGACTCCCATAATGACTACTTTAACTGTGTGGTTAGAAACTGAATGTGACTGTCATAAGCAAGTTCCAGTAGACATGAAATACTTTCTACCTTCCTTCTGGCTTCAGTGACTAAAGAAAAAATAGAACTTTGTACAGAAATCCATCATGGTAAGTGACTTCCTCTTTGAGTTTAAGGTCTTCTTTCTGATCTTGAAGATCTTGAAGACCATTACCAAGCAGAACAAGATTTAACTTGGCAAATTCTATAACCACACAGAAAATAACAAGCTAAAGCTGGGGACAAGAGTTATTTGTCAAAGGAGATGGTGCCAAAGTGAGGGTCTGAAGACTTGAAGCTGATGTCAAGTCTGTCTGTTTTGGTCAACAGCTTTCCTTTTCTAGACACATTCTCCAATATTTGTAACCTCGCAAATTAATTTTTCCCCCGGCTTCTTATAATGGCTTTCTCTTTTCTACTAATTCCCAAGTGAAATCTTATTTAAAGAGGCTTTTTCTTTCTGAAGAAGGAAGTACTGAAGTCTTTTAGAAGTTCACTAATTTCTGCATTACTGTCATTTGTTTCATGGGGAAGGTGAAGAGATGCTGAGATAAAGTAGAAAATATTTGGTAGAAAGACATACTACTAGATGAGAAGGATTTTGTTAAGCCCGGCAGAAGACTGTAAAAAAATTCAGAGATTGATAAAGTACTGAAGTAAATGAAGTCAGTGCTATTGTAGTTGGATTTCAATGCTGATAAATATATAACAATACTATAGGGAAAAACTGGAGCACTTTAGAAGAGTCTAAAATGGACAGCAAGAGGAATGTTTAGAGAATCTGATATCACTGCAAATATGTTAGTGAGGACCTTTGTTCAAGACAGTTAGACAGGAATCAGATGAAGGATAGATAACCTAAGTCATTAGAGATTGTGAGAACTGGGAAATTTTATAAAAAATTATTACCATTATACAATTCATTGCTATGTTTATTATGGCCATTATATAGGTTTTTTTATAGGTTTGTCTGGGATATTTTATGTGAAATTGGCTACCACATCTTAAAAACAAAAAAGAATAATGCAAAGCAAAAAGAGAACCAGAACTGCATGATGAAATTTTCAAACATATGGTTATAAAAGCAGTTTATATCAAGAGAAAGTCAAAGGCTTTTTTACTTATCATAATAGACAGCCTGTTACAGCAGTAGATAAAAGAATATAAAGAATTAAGCAGAAACTAAGTGTTTGCAGCTTCTGTTCTCCTAGCTCTTAAAAGTGTGAAACATGCAAAGAAAATGAAGTCTAAGGAATCTAAAATTCATGAAAGGTAATACTTTCCTACGTAGTGCATTGCACACCTTTTTTGTCATAGAATGTCCTTAGAATCCTCACAGGAAAAGATGAAAGAAGAAAATAGGATATTTGAGTATGAAGGATTAATTTGATTTGAAAAATCAGCTTCAAAGTAAGTAATATATATTGTGCCTCAGTGGTTACGGTGGTTTCTACTACTAGACTCCTGTTAACTCATATGTTTTCTTATAATATTAATGTGAAGTATCAGACATAGTCATTACTGGAAATACATCTGTTATAATTTTGAAATGCCTATCTTGTATATCATTGATACCAGCACATAATTATTGGTACAGATGGCAAAAAAAATCAGAACTTGCTTTGACACTGATGATGGATCAAATCTTCTTTAATATAAATCCATCTGTTACATGCATCTTAATGATTGAGATGCAGTTGATAGCTAAAAGAAAGAAAAAAATTTGACACAATAGTTTAATTTGATTATTTCATACAATATTCTAAATGTTACCACTTATTTTCTATTTTACACATCAATTACATCTTTCCCTAAATAAGATGGCAGATGCAGTGGGATGTCTTCATACAACACCTAGAACAATAATTGGTCTTGATTGTGAAAATATAAGCATGCATAGTGAATTACTTTAATTCTACTAAAGTAGAGCTGAGCATATCTGAATAACAATATTGACTTTGTCTCATGTTATTGCGTGTTAAAAGCAAACCTGAACTTTATGTATTACGAATACTATGATCAGATAAGGAATTTTTCTAGGTCCCTTAGGCATATCTGCAGATCCCATTGAGAGGGCAAGAAGAAAATACCTCTAAACTATTTTCACTGTTTAATAAAACTGTGATCCAAATCTCATGTAGGTTTCCAGGGGATATGAGGCTGCCAAATCTTTTTACTTAAGTAAATGATCTTGAAATGCTGGGTCTGTAAATAATCAAAGAGATGCTATATTCTTGTCAGTCACTCAGTGAAACAAATGGAGCATTTTAATTACTATGCATAACATTTTTGTAACAGCAAATTCCCTCACCTCTGCCTACTCTGAGATTTTTCCAACGAGTTCAAATGAAAAATTAGATTTCCTACGTACTTTATTTTAAAGAAGTAGGGGACATCAATCCAATAAACCGTTTATGCTCCATTCCAGATGTGTAGCATTTAAGGCACAATGGGATTGTGTAAAGCAATTAAGGGAATTTGATCAGGAGGCCAGACAAACAAACCATTCAGTGGTAATATCTTGATAATGCCCTTCTCCCTCCAAGCCCTGTGAGATTGTCTTTGTTAAAGAAGCCAGCTAAATAAGATGGGTATCCCAGGATAGCTATCCTAGAAATGCAGTGTTGAGAAGTTCCTGACATTTTTTTCTTCAGGGGGAAAAAAAATCTCTTCGAGAATTTTTTTGGGGGTAGGTGGTGTTTCCTCCAGAAGCAGGAAAAAAAAAAAGAAAAAGAAAAAAGAAAACAAACAAACAAACAAACAACAACAACAACAAAAAAAACACACTAAAAAACCACCTACAGTCATTAAATATTCTTCTGAAGATACATAAGAGGTATCACTTGGTGTTCACATGTAAGAAGTTGTTTCAATATTCTTCCTGTTACCTCAGGAAAAGAGTCTGTATCCTAGAATACACCAGATGATGGTAGTATGCACAACAGAGTTTCCTGAGAATCTACTGTAATTTGGTTGTAAGTTAACTGGCAAAATTTAATATTTACACAAAACCATATTTCTACCTAATGGTTATAAAAATGACCAGTGTGTCATCGGGGCCAAATTCCATTTGCATTGCTCTGGCCATTAACTTTTTTGAAGTCATTTGAACTAACAGTGTAGGTAAGGTAGCTGGGATTTGTTGTCTTTATTACCTCAACAACGTCGTCAATTATTACTTTGAAGAAGAAAGAGACCATAGCTGTTTTAAACTCCCATGGGCAGAAATAAAAGGCATTATTTATTGTAGGAGACACTAATGGCTTTTCATAGGCCAATTAATCTCTTTTATGGAAGGATAACACTAAAGTCAAACCACTGACAAGACCTAAACATAATGTAATTACTGAAGGCCATTCAAAATGGTTCTTAAGAGTTGAAGAGACAGTAAACAAAGTAAAACACCCTAAAACGTGTTAAGTGTTTGTAAAGAAAAAGCACGATACATAACAAGTTATTTTTTATGGCAGAAATTGGCCTATTGAAATGGATGACAAACTAAACAGAAAATAAGATTAGGAGGCTACAAAGAGAACTGAATAAATCCGATTCCAGAATGAGGGCTGTATCTTTAACCAGAAAGTAACTAGCAAGCTGTTTTTTTTAGGGAAATGTAGGGATTCATCTGGATGGCTGTGCCCAGCTGCTTGCCATACTACAAAGAAAATACAGATCAACATGGAGGAATTGAGAGGGAAAAAATGGGCATGAAAAGAACTTTTGAAACAATTAACTGATAGAAAAGGTCAAAAGAGTCGAGTTTTTTTTTAAATTCAGGAAACTAAGCATCTAGGGAGGGACATAAGCAACTTCCAGTAGACAAAAGTCTATAAAAGATCGGTGATCAATTTATTCTCCTTGATCACAGGAACTGGACAAATAGAAATAGATATTTGAGTCTAGTAAAGGAAATTTCAAATGAAATACTGTGGAATATTGTATTGGAGGTTTTTCAGGATCAACTCATGCAAACATCTACTGAGAATGTTATTTTGAGAATTTTTCCAAGCAACGGGGTGAACAGATACTTTTTAACATCTCTTTCTATTTTTTAGCTTACAATGGTACTTTGTAATAAAAAGTCCTATTGACACTGCTATATGTAAGAACATGCTGAGAAGCATGAAATCAAAATTTTAAAAACTCAAGCACCTGTATATTTCTGCAGATAAGAATCTCTTTGCTTCAGGAAAATGTCTGGGGTCTTGTTAATGCCCATCTTAATTAAAAGTTTCAGTGGAAAAAATTAACCGCTTTCCTACTGATTTGCATTATTTCAATGAAACTGAATTTTTCTTTCAACTGGTGTTTCAAATAGGTATGGTCTTTTTGAGTTTATATTTTTCATCATTTCTTCAATTGTATCTTTGAATATTTGGTTTTCAACCTTATTTAGAGGAATAAAAACTATATTATATGATAAATTTATCCAAAACTCTTTAAAAGATTAATTTTCACAATTCTATATTAAGGGCAAGCCTACAATATTTTCAGTTTTCTTGAGAAGATATGCAACTGTATCTAACACAGAAATAATTTGGAAGTTTTGAAAAAAGCTGTTTGATTGAGCGTATGATCATAGAATAGTTTGAGTTTGAAGGGAGCTTAAAGTTCATCTAGTAATCTCCTGACCCCATATTTGTTGAATTCACTTACTATAAACATTTTATAAATATTTTTCATCATCCATAATTCTTATAGGCTGTTATGTCCCAAACATCCTAAAGGTATGTCCAGTTATATGAAGCCGATGACATATTCGACATTAATCTTGTCCTTTTAGAATCTTCTGCATGACATAGTCAATCTTTTTTGTATTTATATTTCTGGATGGAAGTTTAAAGGAGATGTAATGCTCTGCTGAAAACAAATGTTTACTTCTATATAGGAAGACTTAAAATACTGAGAACTGCCAGTTGTTCTACTATCTTTGGCAGAAATCTCAGTGTTTTTGTGTAAAATTTCTTGTGTAAAATACTAAATTCAGTGTTACAATGTTGTATTTTAATTAATAATTTTAAAAAGAGATTTTTCATTTCACAGTAACAAATTACTTTTTTTTTTTACAATTCATTTTCATTGAGAATATGCATTTGCTTAGTGGGACTAATTTTGATTTATGATAAAATTCTGAACATATAGGCATTTGTGTTTGAGGATATTTAAAAGATACTAATGAAAGATAATTTTGATTTTGACCCACATTTAAGTCTTTTATACCGTGATAAAACTGATTCTTCATACTTTCATTGTGTAGCTGATAGGTGACCTTAGTAAATTTTGCATTTGCTAAAAGCTCATGCATCTTTGTTGTAGGAGAAATTAATTGCTGTCAGAGGAATAATACTGCATTGTCAGAGGAAATTGAGCTTTGCAGCTTAAAGTTCCTCCTATGACTGGGGTGGGAATGTGGAAGAAAACAAGGTCTCATAAATCCCTGTGCTCAGGTGGGGAGCACAGGCACAGTGCAGACATAAGTATGCAAGAGATGGTGTCTCTTCACAGCAGAATCTCTCACTGACTCACACCCAGCACTGCAATGAGTTTTTAGTGGCTTTACTTTTTCAAAACTAAGACCCTTTTTGAAACAAGGATTGAAAATTCACAACTCGGGAAGATGTTTGTAGTCTCCTTGTATAATTCAACTGTAAAGTGTGAGGGACTGTATGAAAGCTGCAGAATATTTGGGCAAGGGAGCAAGGCTGTGTAATGAGCTCCCAAAGGAAAACCACACTCATCCATGCAGCAAGGGCTCACTTAAAGGATATTTGCATTAGGGAAATGTTTTCATACCTACCAGTGACCAGGAAGTGGGGGGAAAAAATGCTAAAAAATATGAAGCTAAATCTCAGCTCCCAGAACTGGTGCTCTTCTACCATGCACAACATCACATTTAATACTAATGAATTTCTCCCTCCATAGTATGAAAAATCTCTTTTAGTTTCTACATTTCATTGTAGTTCTGCACCATAGAAAGCAGAGTACCAATGATGTTCTGTGTACAGGACCAGAAAGGAGGATCTGTTTTCATTGGTCAGTGACAGTTTACATAGTTTTAATTGCTTTGTCTTTATTTGTTAATTTTTTTTTACTTCTTCTTCACCTGCTAATTTTAAGTTAACACAACTGCTCTGAGTCAATTTTAGTATTAAAATCAATGTTTTTAAGGGAAATTATCTGCTCAACTATGGGCATTTCAGTAGAACTGGAACAGTATTCATATCAGCTTGGGCAATTTGTAATAAAGACAGCAGTGATCTCTGGATAGACCAACACTGAGAAAAACAGTAATATATTCTTTAGTTAATACCTCTACTCCATTTGCAGTATGAATTTTAAATTCCATCATGGATTTGAGATAGGGAGGACTTTAAATTGTTAGGGAAAATAATTTACATAAAGTGCTAATTTTTTCATGTTTGTTGGAAGCTTGTTTGGCCTGCTTCACTTTGAGAAATCACAATGGTAATCTTGCAACTGCAGGTATTCTCCTAGGACTCTTGATTAAAACAGTCTGTGTCTCTCTGGCTCTTCAGCTTCTAATCCCAAAGAGAAATGAAGGGAGGAGACAGATTGAAAAGCTACACAAGTCTTTTTCAGTTCAGCTGCGTGAAGACACCAGAGTCAGGTCTGTCCTTACTTTGTCTTCATTTGCTGCACATCTGTTTTGACCTTTCTGAGACAAAAAGGATTTCTTTTGTGCTAAGATTATGGCCACTGAAGTGGGTAAAAGAAAACTCTTTAAAAGGCAATGGACTGTTGCTATTTGAGACAGGTCCCAATCAGGATCCCTTTCTCTCTTCCTTTTGACAGTGCTTGCATTGTCTGTCATATCAATAAAGGCTGGCTGAATCAATCTTAGCTGCTGCCAAGGAAGGCTGTTGCAAAACAATGTGAAGTCTCCATGAGGACAAACCTAAACAGGCTCTTTCCAAAAGTGGACTAAGCTGAACTGCACAAAGGAGCTGTTGTGAGGGCTCAGTTTTTCTGTATACTTTAATTCCCAGCTATTGCCCTGCAGTCTGCCTGCATGGCTTGCCCCTGCTGTTTTCACTACCAAAGGTCTGAATCATCTCTATCTGTCTGCCCTGCAAAATCTTTGTGGATTTATGAAAAGATATGTTTTGATTCCAGCCAAATACACAAATATTAATGACTTCTGCCCACCATTATTAAGCTGCCCTGAGAGTTTTTAGTTGAATTGCTAAAATAACTCCTTGAGATATCATTCAAATGATATTTGAATTGAGCATTAGTTAATTAGTTAATTAACATTGAGCAATAGTTAATTAGGCATTGCCTTCCAATGGCTCTCATTTGTCCATTTGTTCCAAATTATTGTGGTGTAAAGCTGGATTCTTATACACTTGTTCCTTTTAGATTTTCTAAAGGAAAGACTATATTTATTTACGTGACAACAACAAAATTTTTGGCAATTCTGAATTCTTCAGGTGTGAGAGAAAAATAATTTTTAGTAAGTACATTTTTGAGGGCCAGCTGGCTGTAAATCTCTTTGGCAGAAAAGGACCTGAGGGACCTGTGGATGAAACACTGAACACTACAGTGAAGGTTAAGGGTATCCTGAGCTGCATGAGGAGAAATGTTTCTAACAGGTTGAGCAAGGTTATCCTTTCCAGTACAGGAGAGAAATGGAGCTGCTGGAGAGAGCCCAGTGAAGTGCCACAAAGATGATAAGGGCCTGAAACTTCTCTGAAGAGAGGCAGAGAAAGCTGGGACTGTAATGTCTGGAGAGGAGAATGTTCAGGAAAGATCCCATAAATGTGTGCAAACCTGATGGGAGAGTGTAAAGTGGATGGAACCAGACTCTATTCAGAGGTGCACAGTGACAGGACCAGGGGCACAAACTGGGGCAGAAGAAGTTCCCTATGAAAATCAGAAAACACTTTCCACTGTGAGGGTGACTAAGCTCTGATAAAGATTGCCCAGAGACCAGTGGAATCTCCCTCCTTGGAGATATTCAAAAGCTGTCTGGATACGGTCCCAGGCAAGTATATCTAGGTGTACAGGCTTGGCACCAAGGGGTGTTTCACCAGATGACCTCCAGCTTCCTTCCCACCCCAACCACTTTGTTGATCTGCTGTATACATTAAAAATGTCACTTGCAAAGGAGTTATGAAGTTTTGCATAGGTCATGATGAAAAGATTCATGTAGAGAAGGAGAAATTATTGTTTTGAGTATCCTGTTTATTGCCAATTCAGTTTATATAAATAGATATATGAGGCTAGATATCTTGTGAAATTTTACTTGAACCAATAATGTGAGGAAAACCTTTTCCTCACTCTGTTACAATTCCTATCTGAGAAGGATGAGCTAGATACCTGAAAAGAGAAAAAAAATATTTTGATAGTAATTCACTTAGCTTTTAAGGATTGATGTGATTTGGGCTCAGCTTAGATTTAGAAGGTTCTGTTTTACTCTGAAGCTCACTCTATGGCCTGTCTATGCTTCACAGCATATGAAAACAATAACTTACCATATGGTAGAACTTTATTTTATGACTATTGTTGACCTTTCTTTCAACTCCCAGTGTTTGCTGCAGGACAATCCCACCACTCTTCACCGAGAGAGCAAGTACTGCGAGTTGGACCTGCTTAGTGCACTGTGGATGTTTCACCTTAGCGTGCATAAACTATTTACAGTGTGTTTATACAGAGATTATGGAAGCTCTGTGATACAGACCATTCACACATTATGAGCAGATTCTGATGCGTTTCAACCCCAGCAGTTCCTCAGTAGAAACTCTCACTGAAATTGATGAGGTTCCTCTCGGTGTGATTAAGTGTGACTTGACATGGGAGAACAATTAATAGCTGATAAAGCCAAAGCACATCAACACCCTGTATTTTAAACTAGCTTATTCTAGCATCTGTAT
>JAOTQP010001286.1:132777037-132806852 GCA_026413545.1 Cichladusa arquata | reverse complement strand
CACGGTGAAACAGAAGCCTTTTCACCTGCACCGTCACGGCAGATGGGGCAGTTCCAATCTGTCTCCGTGGCCATGGTGGTGGGTTGCAGCAGAGCTGGGCACAGCAGCTGGTCCCTCTTGCTGGCGTGACACGCTGCAAAATAGGTCACTTGCTGTCCCAGGGAGATGGATGGCTCGAAGGAATGCCATCCCCTCAGGAAGGACACACTCACTGCTCCCCAGACACCATCACTCACCCCAGGGCCACCCCACAGTCATGGTTCCTGCACCGCTCACCTGTGCTGCTGCAAGCACCACTCACAGCACTTGGCTTCCTCAACCAGGTAGGGCTAAGGAAACAGGCAAAGGTGCGGGAATCACACTGAGAGTTGCCCACAGCAGCTCCCAATGACCTCGCGGGCTTCCAGTCCTCCCAGACACGCTTGCCAGGAGTGCAGGGGCGAGCGAGTCTGAGCCAGGCTCTGCCTGTGCCCTGACATAAGCAGTGAGTGTTGTGAGGTCACAATGCATTGCTCACTGAGGTTGCCATCCATGGGGTCTGTGGGCTGCTGATGTCACGGTCATCAGTTCTGTACTGGCAGCCTTGACTGCCTTCCAAATCTGCCATAGCAGGCCTTTCTCCCCTGCAGGTACACGGGATCAGGAGAAAAAATGGGGCACAATTGCCATGCCAAGACTTGTTCATGCCTCTGAATTTTATAATGATTTTGACTCATTAATCTATCCACTTCTTTTTTAGAAGCACATGACCCGATAGTTTTATTTTTTTGTGACGGGACGCTGCTTTTTACATCAGTCATATGGGTTGGGCTATTTAAATCTGGTGAGGTGACAGCCTATGTTCTCTATTCTCAATGTTTCTTGCCTGCACCATTCAGACAGGTATGCACATCCTGACATTTCATGCCAGTCTCTGCTCAAGGTTCTTGCCAGGTTCCTTTTAAATCCAGATTATTTTCTTCTTCTCTACGGCCCCATTGGATTTGCATTGACGCGCACAATGGTGAGGTCAGTTCAATGACTATAAAAACCCTCTGTGGCTCTCATCCCATTCAAAAGTAAAGTTGAAAGTGCATAAAGAACTGAAAAAAAGCATCAAGAACAATTTTGGGTGTACCAAAAATGGTCCAAAACCTGGAGAAAATCTATACAGTCGTTGAGCAAAATGTTATCTGGTGTCGCGGTTAGAGAAAGACACACAATCCTCGGTGATCCATGTGACAAAAGCTCTCTTTATTGTTCTGAACCCTCCCTAAATTTTGGATTTCTCGGGTATACACATGATACTGCTTGAATTCTTATGTCACTCATTTTGCTTGGCCAGTGACGCATGTGCACTTAGGGTTAAATTAATTTGCTGGGATCCTGTGTATTTGTTCAAATCCATCCAATCATCTCTCTCTCCCTGGGACCTGTCTACTTCCAGGCTGATGGAGTTTCAGGGCGTCAGTTTTTAGACCAGCTGCAATGTGACAACTGAGTGTCAATCTCTCTCCCTTGTGGTGCTGCTTGCCACAGACTGGGCCACCCAAGCAAGGACAGGTCTCTGTTCTTGCTGTGCTTCCCAAACTGCTTTGCCTGCAGCTTTTGAGGGAGCTGTAAATCACTCCAGCCAGGATTAATGTAATATATTGATAAGGGTTGGCCGTTTTAAATCTGGTGAGATGACAGCTCATGTTCTCTATTCTCAGTGCTGCTTGCCTGCCCCACTCGCTGAGGTAAGCACATCCTGATATTTCATGCTAGTCTCTGAACAAACTTATTTCCAGTTTGCTTTAAAATTCAGATTTTTTTTCTTCTTCACAGTTCCATCAAATTGGCTTTGACCGGCACAATGTTGAGGTCATTAGCGCAGTGACTATTAAAAGCCTTTGTCGCTGTCATCCCGTTAAAACATAAAGTTGAAAATGGATAGATAACTGTAAAATAACCACCAAGTACAATTTTGCGTGTCTTGGGTTGCAATGCAGGATGTAATCAAAAGTATGTATTCTCTCAGCAGCTTTTAAAACCAGGTAGTGCAGTGTTCTTTATCTCTTCCAGGGCCCATCCTTCCTTCTGGAAGGTATCTTCTGTGAATGAGCCAATGAGTCCCTCTGCATGACTGATAAAATTCCATCATCCCATTGTGAGATTCCCCAGCCGGCGGGGGAGCCAAGCATTTCCTTCCTAGATAAAATCTGGGATTTGGAATGTCAGAGCAGCCTTTTCCCCCTGGAAACCCAGTAAAACCAGAGGAAAACCAGACCACTCTACATCATGACTGGACTTTCAGAGGAAAACTGCACCCTTCTACATGACCACTGCTTCTACAGAACCACGTCTGTCCCTTCAGGAGGACTGCAGCCACCATTTAAGCTGACTGCTACCAACATATGTCTGATGAGGTGTCATGTTATATTCTTACCCTGTCCGTGTTTTGGGTTCTTTTTAATTACTGTATTTTTTTTTTTTCTAGCAAAGAGCTGGTATTCCTATTCCCATATCTTTGCCTGAGACCTGATTTGTTTCAAAATTGTAATAATATTGAGAGAGGAGATTTACATTTTTTATTTCAAGAGAGGCTCCTGCCTTTCATTTGCAGACACCTGTCTTTCAAACCAAGACAGATTTTGGCACACAAAGTGGGGCACGAACCCACGGAGAGAAAAAGGAGTAACAGTTTTTGAGTAACCTAATTTTTTGCGTGCTGGATATAGAAACCTTGTTAGGTGGCACCATGTGGTCTAGCTTACCCTGGGTTGGGTGGCACATGGTCGTGGCTATATTTCTCCCATTTGCTGGTCCTTATCTAAACATGGGCCCTATAACTAAGGCTACTGTGGCTGATCTCCAGTTTGCTTTTTGGGTTAATAAGGTGAGGAATTCATGGATTTCTAACTTCCTCTGGAAGGTAGGCACATGGATTCTGGGCTATCACACACTAACTGTGTGTTTCTGGAGTTACTTTAATAATGGTACTTACTGTAAGGAAATGACATCAGGGGAACTTTTCTCCTAACCCTTCACTCAGTTTTTTAAGACTACTCCACCAGTTATGGAATGGTTCAAATCTTCTCTAAACACTAATGATATCATACAGTGGCTGGTGTTGCTGATAGGCCTGTTCTATTTAGCATTCAGAGATAAGGGAAGCTTGGCTTGGATAGCCAGCCTCATACCTACCCCAGAAAATAGGGATGCTGCTGCAGAGCCTGACCCTGTGCCTCAGCCCACCGCAGAAATTAACCACCCAGATTGGATGGGGGTAATGGAGGAGAAGGTATGCCAGGTGCTGAAGGAATACACTTGCCCAGCTGATGAGAAACTCTCCCCCGCCTTGAAGAGGGGCATCTAATGGTGCAGCAGTGGAACGCACAGACCTTACAACCATCCAGGTTCCAGATGAACTGGAAGGGCAGTCACAGCCAGCAGCAGTTGCCCCTGTGGAAACAGGGAACGGCTTTTAATGAGTGTGAAGGAGAGGTTTGTCCACAGAGAGAGAATGCAAGATCACCACCATAGAATGCGCTGAGGAAGGGATCCAAATACTGAGAAGTGTCAGTATTGGAGGTACTCTTTGGGAGGGATGGACAGCATGACAATTAATGGTAGTGATCTCAGTGCAACCACAACTGCAGCATATTGAACAAGTACTAAAAGTACCACAAGTACAGCAAGGGTAATTTTTTTTCTGATGCTGCCCTTCTACTACCCCCAGCACAGAGCTGCTTCTCTTTAAAAACATTCCACTGCTTTAACAGACACAAAATTCTGTGGGATCAAAATCTTAAGCACATTCACAGACATATATGTTAAACTTCGATGAAAGTTTTTACAATTAAAAAAATCAGTCAATCAAGCAATCACATAATTTCAATTCCCCTCTACATCAGAATCTTATAAAATTATTTTCCTTCCTTTCAAATTAAATTCTGAACAAAGCAGTAAATGCTTTAACTGCATCAGAACTATGTAATATCATGTCTTTCCTTCTGAATATTTATTTTTTTATATGATTTCATTTATTTTTTTGCTGGAATGTAATTACTATTGGTACCTATCACTATAGAATGTCTATGATGTGCTCCCAGTCTTCAGGGGGATTTGAGGAGGCACATGGCCTGGAGGGCTTCCCACTTTAAAGTGTGCTCATTTATCACTCTGCTGTCTCACACAGATGGAGATTTTGCACGTTATCCAATTTAAACATCCATTTAGAAGCAATCTAATTTTTATTCCTTGCTAACATCAGCACAGAGACTGTGATGAACTCCAGTATGATGGCTGAAACTAAGAAGGGGTATTCAACAGGAGAGAGACAAAAATGTAACTGGATACCACTGCAGAAATGATTGTTGCAAATTTGAACAAAAATTTACTGCTTTTTGTTGCCATGACACAAAGTTTTATTCTAATGAATTAAAGATGTTAATATTGCCTTTTAATGTAGTTTTGGCAATTCAAAAAAAAAAAAAAGGAAAAAATAAAAGCAAGGCTATGCACTAGTTTGTAATTTTAATTTGCCAATAGGAATAAAATTTGGCAAAAAGATGTACTAAAAAATGAAAAGTAGTCATACTAGAACAAAACTCCACATTGCAATTCTAACCAATGTTGTTTTGCCATAAAATTAAAAAAAATGCTGCCCTTCAATGTCAAACCAACATTTAGTCACTTGGTGTAACCAAGCTTTGATATCAAAGTAATTCATCATTCTCATAGTGGAAGAATGAAATATTGTCATGATCATACTTAGATTATTGTAGGAATAGAGCTAGAATGGCAAATATGTTGTGTTTTTCAAACATGTAACACTCCCTTGAAGGGATGAGCTTTATTCTGAAGTAACTTTATGGTAACTACTCTGAAGACATTAAATACAAAAGTGGCTTTTTTATCAGTTTAGGACTTGTGTTTCTCTCAGGATTTTTAGGGGAATGATGGGGTTTGGACTTCAGTGCTTAATTTCTTGCCATTTAATATGCGGAATAAGTTATCAGGAAAGTAATTTGAAAAAAGATGAAAGACACTTTTAGGAGTCATTTAGGAATCTTGGCATCCTTCAATAAGTCTAGACAACTCAATTTTCGATTTAATTTCATGAATTGAATTCTCCATGTACCCAAAAGTCAGACTTCATAGAAGTTCTTATAATTATTTTTTTTAACTCAAAGCTATTTGTAAGAGCTTTTTCAATTAATCCTGTTCTTTTTATTAAATTCTGTATTTTAAAATTAACACTCTCCCCATTCCTGCAGTTACTGGAAAAGCACTTCAGATTTATTTTATTTCCTCAGTTTAGTCTGTTTTCAGTTTCTGAAGTTCTCCCTAGAGAAACCTGAAACTTTCAGAGGGTTTCTGTTTCATTGAGACAAGCCTGCAATAACTTGCATTCATGTTCAAACACACACACACCGTGAGATGCTGCATTTATTACTCACATGGATTTTGAAGGCACAAAGCCCAAAACAAGTGCAGGTCTCTGCAGGACTGTGGCCACATAGTGATTTTCTATTCATCAGAGCTCAGTATTTTCCTTTTGACAAATACAGCACTCTTGATAACATTTCTGGAGCTGAAGAAGTTGAGCCTTCTAAGAGACACATCTAAAAGAAACTTTTATTTGTTTATGAGAAATTTATACGGTGTTGATTATAGAGAAAATGTAAACTGTTATGTGCCATCCCATCTTCCACAAGTGTTTCTGGTCAAGGGCAAAGAAATAGAAGAGAGAAATACATGTGTCCACACTACATGGAATAGTGTGATGAATGGGAATTCAAGATATTCATGGAGCAGCTCTGAATTCCTCTTGCTCTTTTCCAAGATATCTATAGAGGAAACCTGGAGAGTGACCATCTCAGCTCTCAGCTGGAAAGAGAGATACAGTGTTTAAATATCAAACAACAGACTGCATTGTGAAGATCTATGTTTTTTACTTGGTGATTAGTGTTGAACAAGATGATAGAAATTGGGTACTGAAAATGAAGCAAGTTAGGCCTGTTATGAGGATTTTATATTCCTAATTTCAGGCAGTCAGATGCAAAAATATCTCAAATGGGTGCCTCCTTTTCCCAGTCTGTGAGTATGTGTAGACACAAATGGCTTTACATGAAAAATAATCAAAATTTTGTTTCAAACATGAAAATTACTGCTAAGTATGACACAATTGGTAAATCCATTTAGGCATTAAAGACATTAAAACAAAAAAAAATAATAAAAAACATAAAAAAGATGTAAGTATATACTGTTTTCTTTTAAAATTTAGGTTTTTAAATAACACATTAAGTTAACAAAAATGAAAAAACTTTGGTATTTTATAGAACCTGTACTTTATAAAGTTTAGGAGTTTTAACACACTAAAGGTTGGTTTTGTGGGGGAGTTTCTGGTTTGTTTGGATTTTTTTAAAATATGCAGTCAGAAATGGGAGGAAAAATTGACATACGTACACAGAGCAAGACTAGAGCAGCTTCACCTTAAGGGGATACTAGAGTTTCCACTGTTGTGTGAATTGTATGTGTTAATGACATTTTTTAGACAGGGTTATAGATTAAGTAATAGCGAACTCTATCTTTTCAGAGTTAAGTGGAATTTAATCACACAACCTTTGGATTTTGTGGGAGTTGAGCACTTAAATTCTATGAAGCTCTGAAAATTTAGGGTTAAAAGGGTCTGGCAAACATAAAAATAAGGAAATTCATAATGAAGGGTGACCCCAAAAGACTTGGAATTTGGGTAAGCCATGGGCAAGTGTCTAAAAGTTCAGATGTTTATCTGATCCTCTGGAGCTTACAGAGCTGGGCTGCAAAGGCTTGCAGGAGGATGATTACATTTAAGATTTCTAGCACTTCTGCTTCTGGTCATAGCTGAGTACAGACCCTAAATAGGCTTTGTTTCTATGGACATTCTTTTTATTTGCTTTGGGAAAAGTAACTTGAAGGGAAATTATTCTGCAGTAGTGGTCATCTTTTATAATTTAATCAGAATTACTTAGGTGAAACTGTAGAAAAATAGACCTTAAGTTCTAATTTAAAGTCATTAATAAATCCAAGGAAAGTGAGAAATAGTATAGTATTAATACCTTGCATTCTGTCTTGCCAAAAAGCAGATTTCAGGGTATTGTGCTGAACAGGGGCTTTAGTTGAGGACTTGAAGGACTAACTTGAGATTAACAATTTTAAATATTTCATTTATTGACCTGAACACAGTGGGTAGAAGTTTTGTAGTGAAAATGATTCATGTCATAGAACTGGCATTACTGGTAGGATGAAGAATAAAAGAAGAAAATTTCACTGTGATGTAAAATAATAGATTGAGAAGGAAGATATATCCACAAATCTAGTGTGCTATTTAACTAAAGGACAAAGAAGGAACAAGTGAAAATTAAACATATGGGTAAATGCAGGAAGGAAATGAGAAAAATGTCCTTAAACATTAGAAAAACAAGATTGTGTAAAACTCTTCAGGAACACTGGAGGCAAGAAATACAACTGCTTTCATGATGGGGCCAGAACAAATATTACAGGGAATTATCCACCGTGATTATTTGTGATTGCAAACACGAATCAATGATCCAGAAAATGGAGTTACTTGCAATCTTAAAAAAAATTCCTGTTAATCCATATAACATGCACATATGTTTTAATATTTGAAAACTGTTGCTAGTGTTGTAGAGATATAGTGGAGCATTAAAAGTAGACAATTAGACAAATATTTATACATGCAGACCCTGTCTCCCTGATATTTGTCTTAACAAAGAAAGAAAATGTAACTGACATTAGCTATAATATGTCACTGTGCTGAAACTTAATTAATAATTAAATAATATAAAAACATAAACTGCCTCAGCTTACATGCCCTCTGCTTTTCTCATTTGATAATTGCTAAAATTCTTCAGATGTCCTGTGGGACTTGATTTGCCTCCTCAGAGCTCCAGCCCTAGCAAATGCAAAACATAACATAGACATAATCTAGGAGAGCATTTAAACACAATTTTCAAAATACGAATTAATCCCCAGAAACCACAGTGAGTCTGGAACAAAGCCTGTGCATTAGGCCTGTACATTACCTGGGCCTGTACACTTCCCTGGCATGGGGAAATTCAGGTTGCTATCTTGTTTTGTTTGACTTTTTTTTTTTCCAGATAGATATATTATAGCTATATTTTCCAGGACTTATTTCTCAACATAGGATCTGAGGATTGGCATGAAAGGCAGTTCAAAGCATTGCCAGTTTCGGTTAGGATAAATATTCTTTGAATATTTGTGTGTGCTACTTGATGCTAATTTTTCTCACTTTGCTATCTGAATAAGCTCTTTTTAAAGGCATGCTATCAAGCATTATGTTATTTATAGTATTGTTACCTGCTTGAAGAAAAGCATAAGGAGCCAACAGTTACAAAAAGTCCTAAAATTCTTCCTGTATTAATTAGCACTAGCATCTAAAAAGAAGATACACAAGATACACTAGAGAAAACACAATTTTTTTCAATTTTTAGTGCTTTGAATCAGCAACATCAACAGAGAAAACAATATGTGATTAAAGGTAGAACAGTATCTTTTTTCCTACATATCTTACTTTTCCCCTTGGATAAAATGCTCTGTCAGCTTCACAACACTCCCTGAATTTGATGTACTAGGGTTCTTTCAAAGGCAAAAATGATTCATTTTGTCTGTGGATGTTATAACCTTACAATATCAAATATCACTTTAATTCTTAAGGCAGATCCAGATAATTATACTTATCTTTATTTGTTTATGGTGTAATTTTAAGAAATTCATCACCCCTTATGTTTTTAGATGGGAAGCAGAATGTGCAGAAGTAAATCATACCTGTCAAGAGATGTCAGGTTCTTGAAAATAATACTTCTTTAAAAGTAGCATCTCTCTCTCATTTATTTTGGACTTTGTATATTGCCTCTAAAATGTATTAAGTATTCTCAAATGTCAGGGTCTTTTAGATTTTGCCCTTAAGTGCCTGCATTACAGGCAGGCATTACATTACATTACATTACTAGAGACAATTTTGGCTGAGAGAATGGTAGTGTCTTTTGGAGAAGACGATCGAAAATCTGCGGTAAGAAAAATTAATCCAGTAGAATGTTGCTTATTTATATTTATCATATTGTGCTTCATGCAATTATCTTTCAGTGAACTTCAGAATGGAAAACAAGATGGAAAAAGTGCTGTTGAAGTAGAAATTTTATATTTAAAAAGACAAATTGGAATATTTTGCTGATTATTTGCAGAATATAAGTTTTTTGGACATAGTTCAAGCATCTGAACATTAATGTTAAAGTATAACTGAGTATTATGTGACAGTTACATTGCTGACACACATAACATTACTTAGATTTTTGACTGCATCCCTCTCCACAACAAGAAGAGTATGTGATTAAAGTTCAAAGCTTTAAAAAATTTTATTTTGATGAGAATTATAGGGTAATATTTATTTAACATTTTAATTGATTCATAAAAGTAGTCATTCATGTACAGATGAACACTTAAAATAATAAATATTCATTAGAGACAAAATAATATGTAACTTCTAATGTGCAATTTCTGATAGAAATCAAATGTCATTTTATCACAAATTGTATCATAAATATATAATTTTTTTAAAGTAATGCAACTTACTTTAGAGCCACTAAGACCAAGAACTGATATCTTAACTAAGAATTTAATTTATAGGCTAAATGTCAAGAAAAATATTCTGTTTAGAGAAACACTTTGATTCAATTATTTTTTTAGATGATCATTTATTATTGCTATTAGTGCAATTACTGTTAGTCCCTTTATCAGTTTTTAACTCACATGGAAGAAATACAATTATTTTCCATCTGAGTTGGAATGGGTGAACCACCATGCATATTTCAAGATTAGTTTAAAATTTGAGCTGTTTTTATTTTTTAGTGACAAATAGTACAATCTTAATAAAATGTATGTGGGTCTCCTTTTACTCCTTTCCTCTCTGTATATGGCCTTGTCTATATGACTTACAGTTGGTAGGAAGATTGAAAATGTGAGATTATCTGAAAAGTCTAATACTTGTTAATTCTGAGCAGGTATTAGAAAACTCAAAAACCATCTTTCCTTCATCAGTGTTTTAAGGGTCACCTTAGGGGTCAGATGAGCCTTACAAATACAAACTCTTTACCTCTGGGACACCTTTTGCATTTCACTTGTGAATAAGCTGTACAAGAGACTGTGGAATGTAGTCTTTGGTAGTTGACAGAACCCAAGTGAATAGAGTTCATTTTTGAGGCTGTCAGAAAAATGTCTTCTCCATATGGGCTTTACATTCTGGAAGATGAGAACGTAGAATCTCTTGGCAATCTTTTGCTGCATTTGTGCCAGACATACAATATTTACATTAAATTGATGTTTATATGTTTTTATACAGGAAGATTCCTTCCTTGGTATCCCAGCACTCTGTCTCAGACAACAACCAGGAGAGGTTTAACCACATGATTAAATTAATCCATTTTTGCCTACTCAGAATGAATTAATGGCACAACTTGCTGCGTTATTGCCTCTTAACCTGGAGTCTTTACAACTTTGTGGCCTTAAGCATTTTATACAGCTTCAGTGGTTCTATCAAAATATTTCAGTTTTACAAGAAAAAAAGGCAACAAACCCAAAATTGAACTTGGAAATCACAAGAAAAAAGGGTTCTTTGTGTGCTAATGACTATCTTACGTATCAAAAAGTTGTATAAAATTAATCTCAAGATGATACAATATGATGTTTTATTCAGGCTATTGCCTTGCAAACTGAAACAATGGATTGGAAGACAAACATTTTCTGCCCCATGAATGTTTGCATTTTTAATTTTTTCTGCATTCAACACCTTAATTAAAAAAATATTTCAATATTTAGTGAAAAAATATTAATTTACTGAGAATATACGCTTTTTCATCAAATGCACAATTTTTGTTATCTCTTTAATTCTGTTTGAAAAAACAATGTACTCTGGACTTCAGACAAGATTCTATCAAATACTATCAAAAGTGATGCAATTTAACAAAATATTTCAGTTTTGGCAAAACAACATATTTTAGGAGAACACATTTTGTCAAGTTCGCCCACCAACTTTACTGGTGAAAAACATCTGTTTAAAAATTATTTCTGGAAATATCAAGTCCTTTCAAAGGGCTTGGGATTCTTTTCAGTTTTGTGTGCACTGCCCCTCTATTTGCAGCTAGAAGGATGTAGAAATAAATAGGCTGTGTTACAAAGAAGGCCCTTGTTGTGGTATATCAGTCTTGGGCCAGGAAGTGCTGGAATTATTGTGAGATAGACAATTATCAAGATTTCCAGCTTAATTTGAAAGCCCAAGGGGGAATCTCATTGTTTAGATTTACCATTTAAGGTTTGTCCAAAGACAGCCTTGGGTCACTTAAGAGTTCAGGAGAAACTTCTGTTACATGAGCAATTATTGTTGTATTCCTGCAATCTTATCTTCCACACAGAGACTTAGCTAGAGTGTGCACAGATTAAAAATTTAAAAAATCAAATGATAACATTTTTACCATGGCTGTACACAGTCTCTAACCTAGAGTTAAAGTATCCATTCAAAAACCCCTGTGAGCCTACAGGACAGAAAGGGGCTAAGACTTGCTGCTCTATGATAGATAAACAAAATCAGTCATTACAAAAGCCTAGCTGTTAATTTGCTTTCAGAAGTATCTGTACAACGCCTGATATATCCTCCTCTTTTATGCAGATACTTCTTTTTTAATGTTGCATACTTTAGGGCAGTGTGGGTGACCCTTTAAGGCAGAAAGTAGGCATCAGTGAAATACTATCTTTATCTTTTGGGAAATGTGGAGGGGTGCTTAGGAAATACCTCTGGAATGGCTTATATTTTGATCAGGTGCATTTGCAGACACATCTCTTATCCTTCCCCAAAATTACAGAAGGATTTACAAGTCTTACTGTGAAAGTGGTGTCAAAGACATCTCTAAGTCAAGAAAGACATTCTTCAGAGCTTCAATCCATATGTTGAGAGCTTTCTTGGCAGGCAGCTCTCATCACAACAAGGTGTTCAAAGAGAGGGATTTGCTCTCAACTGGCAAGCTGCAATGATGCTTCACAGGCATCCTATGAATTAAAGTATGCTGGGATTTAAAGGAATCTGCATTGCCTTTCTATGTTACTGGCAAATTTAGGGAATATGATGTTTTTAAAATACAACAATATAAATGTCCACAGAGGAGACTTTTGTACACTTCAATGAATAAGTTTTTGAATGAACTCAAGCTTACTAAAGAAGAGATTATTTTAACCTACCTGTTTGCTTTGCTATTTTATCATGGTGTCATGATGTTCATAGATAGAATATATATATAACAGATTTTGTCCTGCTTTTACTGCCACTGGCATGTCATGGAGAAATGTGAGAACAAGAACTGGATTATTTAGAATACATGTTCAACTCTTTCTTGTGGTGTTGAGCATTGGAGGGGAAACGTCTGTGAGATTTATACTGGGAATTGTCACAGTGATCCACATCATCATAGAATGATGCAAAATGTAGGAATCCTGCTGTTGTCTGATCCTGATCAGCTTTTGAAAGAGGTGGAAAAAAAACCAGTTTTCTCTAGGTAAAACAAGAGTATTGGGTAAAACAGGGTACATTATACTTTCAACAGTTCATTTAATCCTAAACACTCACAGTCCTCCTACAAGAATATTGAGATGAAAAAGCAAAAGATACTCAAAAGTCATGCTAGGCAGGAGTCAGGATGAATAATTTTTGACCTTAAGGAGTCAGAATTATCCAGGTTTAATATTACCCTTGGGTTATTGCAACCCAGGACAAATGAGGAGCACATGGCACTGCCATTCCCAGCACAGTGGTTGAGGGTATTTGGCAAGGAAATGGGGTTGGCCTGCCAGCATGAAACAGATCCAAATTTGGATGAGGGCTACAAAAACATGTCACTAATTGGAGGTGAAGAGCAGTAACAGATGCCTTGAATTATTGCACTACTCCTCAGACTTTTCAAGACAAATTTGCATAACAGGACCGCTGTATTTCACCACCCACAGCTATTGCATATGTTCAAAAGATTTTGCTTCAGCTTTTAAGATTAGTCCCTGATGCATCAATTTTTTATGATACATACATGGAGAATTTTACTGACATATTTAATCCCACTGACTTTGGGGCTGTTTCTCAGTAGTCTAATATTTAGCAGGAATAATTTTGTCATTACTTTGGTGATCTAGAGGTATAAGGAAAAAAAATGATGTTGGGAGAGTGCCAGCTATCAACAGTTTAATTTGTACATCCATTTTAATCCTGACTTCTTAAGTTAGACATATACACTGAAGTACTGCAGAGATGGGGTAGGATTCATTGAAATTTTTTAAATCTTAAAGATTATATAATTTGGAAGATTTTTGGAATTCTTCTGAATTCTGAGGGTATTATTTTCTGGTAGTTTTAGAAATACTCTTGATATTTTAACACCTAAAGCTGTATAAACAGCTTACTGATTAACTGTAGATTAAAGAAATAGGTTTTTGATAGAAATATTGAAAAGGTTTTGTGCAATTATTTTTAATTGTCAGTACAAATCACATTTAATAGAGCTTTTCAGTTATACTTACATGTTGCCATTGAATTTACTTAGGTTGTATTTAGACTAACATTTTCTAGGTGGAACAGACCAGAATTTATTCTTTACAGATGAAAATCATGGAGGTAGTCCAGTTATTCAAAGGTGCATTTTCATATAATTTACACAGTAAGATTTCTTATCTTACCCCTCTCAAAACAACCCTTTCCCCTCTGTTGGCATGTCATGACAAAATGTTCATCAAAGCAAAAATGTTTTACAGAAAAATACCATGTCTTGTTCCAATGAATGAAAAAACAAATCCCTGTACAGAGGTGAAGCTGTGTCTCTTTATTTTAGCTCAATTGTTGATGGAAAAGTCTTGGAAAGGATGAGTTTATCAGGAAATAGTTAGAAAAAGTTTTTTGTTATTTAAAAAAGCTCTGCTATTGAATCCAAAATACATTGAATAATGTATCAGTTTAGAGTTTCAACATGGGTAGATTAACTTTTTTTTCTGGAAAGATAAAAGTTTAAAAATGCAAATTTATATACTAAGGCACTGTTTGCAAATGTGTCTTACAGGCTTTGTTTTCATAAAAGTGCAAAGCAAAACCATATTTCATAGCCTTGAAGTTTATCATGAAAGGCTTAGTATTTTGTCCGTCTCTGTAGGAAAACTTACTTAATGGGTATCTGCAAAGAGGATAGTCTCCAAATTCCTTACTTCTTCCTGGAAAATACTGGAATTCCTTACCTTTTTAGTAAATATTTTATTAGCAATGTAGAAACAAATCAGACTTGTATCTATCTGTAAAGAATAATTTATCAGATGGGCAAAAATTGACATGAAGAGAAAGAGTGTTGTTCAAAACCCAGAGCTGCTCTGTTGCTAAAGAGCACTGACACATTTTTCTCTACTTTTCCCCTAAAAAGTTCATGGCCAACATATATAGTTACAGTTCTACAATACATGTTGTAATTATGGGGTGCTAAGATATGCACTGTAATTATAGTGTTATGGTAAATCCCTCTCTTCTGTATAACATGCAGGGAGGGTTTTCTATAGCTTTTTGAATTTCTGTGCTGATTAACGAATCAAGATTTATTTCTTTTCCTTTGTAAACTGCAGTATATAGATTTTTTAAGACTACATGTATTCTGCACTGGCTGGTAAATTCCAGTTAGCAGTTTTTCACATCACTGAAAAAATCCTAAAACTTACGCTGCTTTGCTATTCTGCCACTTTTCTTATAAAATTCCTTGATGTGTTCCATTGTAGGTCATTGCTCTTTTCCATAGCTCCCTGCCTTCATTCAACATTCTTTTTTAATAGTTTTAATCTTAGTTTAGGGGTTTTACATTTATTTTTGTTCCAAGTAGTCTGTTTACTTAAAGTAAGGGGAGAAGTAGAATCTTGTTTTCAGCTTTAAAAACTAAAAGAAACCTACAGGTCCAGTGGAGGTCTAAAGTCACACAAACTATTGTACAAAGGACTTTCTCTTAGTTGGGGAATCTGTTTTCTGCATTCTTAGTTTTCACCACACCTGTAAGCTGACTTTTTGGTAGTACTACCAGATACAGTATCTGTCTATCAATCACTGTTTGCTTTTGTTAATTAAAAGCAGATGGCAAGTGCTTTAAAAGAAAAAAAAAAAAAAAGAAGATTTTGTGGCTGTTGATGAAGTGGAAAGGAAAAAAATCCATCTTGAACAAGTTGCATCAAATACACACAAATTCATGGACTAGAGCTTTTTGGAAAATACTGAGTTCTATTTACTAAGAATTAATGAAATTGCTATATCCACAGAACATCCAGCTTTGTACAAAAAAGGCCAAAATCATGTTACTTGTGACTGAAAATTAAAAGACTTCATTAAGTCAACCGAAAAAATTTTTTTGGGGGTTAACCCCAAAGTGATCTCTGTAAGACGAATCAGCCCAGGCTGACTTAACAAAATATACCTGTACCAGGCCAGGCCTCCTGGCCAAGCAAGACCTACCACGTTCTCTGTTTGCTCTGCTGCCTCTAGAGTGCATGTCTGGGGCTTGTGATGCATTTGGCTGATAATCTCTGATCTTTCAGATATTAGGCAATTTTGTGTAACAATATTCAGATGATGCTAGACACAATCACAATAAAATACTCAGATTGCAACCTTCTTCACTGGTGCTCCAAACTCTGGATCAGGAGACACAATTCCTTTTAGTGCAGTGGCAGGGCTTCTTCAAGCAAGCATGCAGGTTCCTGATTGCATTGTGAAATGCACATTTTCATATAAAAAGAACACTCTTCCAGCAGCCAGACTAAGAATCCTATTAGAGTTGTCCCTGCTCAAAGATGGACTCTGTATCAACATCCAAATGCAAAATTACTTTGCTCGAACTAGATTCTTAACCATTCAGCTCAAACATTTTCTGAACTTCCAGATCACATTTCCCTCTTTTCTGCTGGACTTTGAGCTTGAAATGCCTTTGGAAGCAACTGGAAATTCTGGTTTTCAGCTGGCATAAGAGCTGCATCATCCACATTTTAAAGTCTACTCTCAAGAGTTTCTTCAAGCCTTGAAATTAAAAGTATTTCAGGCGGTTTGTATGAAGTTTGATAATTACCTAAAACATTTGATTGCTTCTCTTACTTCAGTGCAAGCTTTAAAAACATGGTAATAGCTCTTATGCAAATTTTACTCCATTAGCAACATCAGCTTAGTTTTTAAAAAACTTTTTCCAGAGGGGATTTTCAGAGTTTTTTGGTACTGTACTCTTTTGTTATCCTGGTTTAAAAATAAAAGTCTATAACAATAACCTGTTCTGTAGGAAGCCAGAAAACTTCTAGGAATGTCATTGTCAAATTACACCTTTTTAAAGAATAAGTATGGTAATGTAAGCTGGAAAAGAAAAGATTGTGAAGATTAAGGAAAAGGATAGAATTTCAGGAATGAGAGGAAGGTAGGAAAAACAGTCTCTTTGCCTCATCTCATTTCATATTATTCCTGAGTGAAATTTGAAAATGTTCTGGTTTCACTTAAACAGCCTTAAAGGGATGAGAAAAAGTCTTAAATTAACATGGTCATGCAGTAGATGAGCTTAATGTTGGGGTCACAAATTACGTATGACTGGTGAGCCTGAGACACCGCAACTTTTTTTATCTTCTGCCTAATGCAGAAAATATATATGAAGATAAACTGAAAAAAAATACAGAAGATGCTCTCCTCTGAGAATAGTATCTCATCCTGGAAGTGTCAGCCTCCTAGAAAAATTCAGGTATTTTATTTTTATCAATTGTTGTCCCTAGAGTAGTTCTTGCAGGACAAAAAATAAAACAAGAGGGAAAAAAGATCCATCAGTTTATCTTTCTCTATGCAGTTACTTTGAGCACTTAAGAAATGCAAATGATCCTACCTGCTGCTTGACTTACTAACACCAGTTCAAAAGAGCCAAGTATCCATTTCATTTCTCTTGTGCACATTCACACAGACATAGCACAAATACACACATATGCACTTTATTTGCCTGCTAGTTGTACTTTTTAGTGAAATAAGTTATCCAGATTGAAAAATTTCTCTTCTTCTCTCAGTGTGGGAAAATTCAAAACACCCTTGCAAAACACTTTAGAAATGCTGGCAGCCATGGATATAAGCCAGAATAGTCAGCTGGGCTTTATTTTTCTTTGAAGGGTGCAAAGATGTGTACAAACTGCTGCACTGCCTCTTCTCATGCAGGCACTGAGTCCCACAGAGGGCTCAGCACTGTCTGAATTGTCTTGCTGACCCTTACCCTCAATAATGCTGTGACTACAGCACTTAGTATTGATTACTTTCCAAAGAGGGAGTAGGAGTACAGCTGGATTTTGAAGCAAACTCTTTTTCCTCCAAGATCTTGATGTAGAGATACATCACTTTCTGGGAACTTTCTGGGAAGAAGTACACTGACTCTGATAGCAAGTGCTCAAGATGAGGTTGGAGTTTTCCCCTGTGCAGATTGGCCCTGGACCAAACTATCACAGTTTGGACCCTGTGTCTGAAGCCACCATTTGTGCACAGACAAGAACACTGGGATCAGTGGCTTTTGTCTTTCTGTTTGATGCTATTGCAAGTTTCTTGGGTTCTTCCCAGTGGAAAGTGAAAAGCATTGATAAAACCTCAGTGTTCTCTGGGATGAGAAATGTATTTCCTCCCTTATTGCAGGCTGAAGGTCTTCATGTTACTTCCTAAAGTACATCTTAAGGAACCCTGTACTTGGAGGCTTGGGTTTGAAGCCATGCTTATATTGCTTCAGGCAACTGGTACCTCAAGTTTCTTTTCAGTTATTTGGTAATTGTGGGGTGTATGACAATGTAACAAAATGTTAAATGGTAGTTTGAAAAACATTTAGGCATAAACAATAAGTAGAAGGTACTTGAAGACAACTGTTTTGATTTATTTCCCATGTGATATATATTTCCTGAGTGAATATATGATATGAGACAAATGTTCTGCTAGATGTACAAAATTCCAAGCTTGTCCTGAGTAAAAAACAAAAAAAAGTGTTCTTTAAGCTGTCTTCTATATACAAGGGGAAAAAAAAAATCTACTTCTCTTCCAAGATGAATCTCATGCTTCAGTGCATGCCCTACAGGAATACACACTCAACATTTCATATTCTAGTCCTCCAGTTCCAAATTGTGCAGGAGTTCAAAAGGTGTCTATAATCAAAAAGCTGACTAGATTTTGTTCATGAGAAAGGAAATTAGTTAAAAAGCTACTCTTTTCCAATTTCTCAAAACCCATGTGTTGAGGTGCTTGTGAATAACACTTTTTCTCCTCATAAAAATCCTGTAAACTTAAGTCACTCAGGGCCATCATGGAAAAATCTTTCTGCATATAATGTGATTTCACACCACATTAATCCATGTATAACAGATTTTCATTCGGAATTACTCTTCTGTATATACTTGGCTGCTTCCAAGAGTTGATCAGGAAGAGTCAAGTCTTCTGCAGAGGCACAAAAGGTAAGGAATTGTAATTTTAATCTTAGGCTGCCACATGGCATTCTTGCAGGCCTACTGCAAATGAAATGTAAGGTTTAAAAAAAAAAGTGGTATGGTCTCTTATCTCGAAGTAAAGGTTAAATGCTTTAAGACTGGGTTGTATAGACATGACCTGTGCTTGAAGACTCTGAGACTTATGTCTTATGAGGAAGAAAAACAGCAAGAATTTCTATCATTTTTGTGGAAACATGAAACAGTGGAACTATTCTATTCTATTAATAATTCTATTATTTTATTCGAATTATTCTAATTTTATTATTTTATAGGTGACATTCAGTTTTTTCTACTTTCAGGGAAAAATGATGTGGCTTTTATTGATGTTTTTTTCTAGAATTTCACTGTTTTTGTTTTCAGCAAAACAAGCTTATAAAAACAAATATATATTTCTGGAAGGTTAATGTGTTGTTTTCTTACTGTACTCAACCCAAGCATCCTCTTGCACAGGAAAATACTGTCTCTTCAGTCATTTTGTGGAAAGATGCATTTGTGTACACAGCTTCCTTGAGACCTGTGACTCAAAGCAGCACATAACTCTGTAAGATTGACTGAAGAAGATGAACCAAGGCACCAGCTCCTGATTTCTGGCTAAGGATGAAAGTGGATGTTTTTAGGAATAAATTGTTCATAGCAGAGTTGTGGGAGAATAGCTAGACCCATGCTAGATTACTGAGAGGCGGCTCACAGACCATGGATCTGTTGGACATTGGGCTCCTGAGTGGGTGAGCAAACCCCTCAGGTGTGCAGTGCTGGCTGGGCTGGGCTCAAATCCCCTTCAGGGTTTCACTGCTCAGTGGGAGCTGCTGTGGGAGGCAGTGGCTGTGATCCTTGTCAGCAGCACAGAGCTACCTGCCAAATTCACAGCACTGTTCACTTCACTGGGCTGCAGGCACTCGTATGCTTTTTATCGGGCTAACACACACACCCTGCTGGTGGTGACACTTAATGTCTTCAGCACTTTGGAAGTTTTGTGTAGTTTGCAATGCACATGGCTTTTCATGAGAGGAGATCTTTGATTATTTTCCATTGCCCATGAACTGAGGCATACCCACACTTCTGACTATAATTATGCCTCTGCTAAGAGCTGTTCAGCCCTGGCAAGATCTACCTCGGCAGGAGTAAGTACAATTTTGCTGACTGTAGGTTGTGCAGGATTTAGTAGCAAAGATGAGTCCACGATATTCCACAGCTCACATTATTTTAGCACTTGTCAAATACTTCTAGATTTATTCTGAAGTAAACATTATTCCTGTTGTAAGGTATTTCCCATACTTATGGCATTTCAGAGTGATTTATCCATACTGGGGAGAACAGGAGGCTTGGAACTGGACATGGTCAATCTGTAGCATCTGTATTAGCATTATGTAGGAAAAGCAAATTTCTGACACTAGCCACACACATTTTATCAGAATTTTGGGAAGCCATCTTCAAGGGGCTGATACTGCTGCTCAGGAGACTGTGGTAGCAAAATAACTGCTCTTCATTTAATGTGAACTTCAGGCAGCAGATGAGCTTTTTTTTTTCCAGGAAAAGGTTATTGAAATAAGCAATTACCACTCAGAGGACACAAATAAATATTCAAGGTGGATTAAATCTTGGTGAGTAGTGAAGAGGACCTCCAGAATGTGCAACAGAAAAGCAGAGGCTGCTCAATCAGGACACAGAATGTCTTCTGAAGCCAGGCTGTGCCTCTTCAAGCTCAGCAGGAAGGAGAATAAAATAAGCAGCAGATGAAGTGTGGCTGCAGGACGTTTATTTCTCTCCCTTCTTCCCTAAATGTGGTCTTTGACAAAAAATCAAAGAATGCAGCATTATTCTTTTGTAGGCTGCACATAAATTATTTTTTTTCCTTTTAGGTTCTTTGATGCATTGTCTCTGTCATTGATGAGACAAACACAGCTAAATCTGTTTAAATTCTTTCTCCACTAATCTATCAGTCATTTTAATTGCTTTTTGATCTCATCTTAGTCCTGACTCTGACTCTGTGTGTATATGCATGTGCATGCTTGAGCACAGGTGGGAACCAAGAAAACCAGTCCTGACATCCCCTTTACCTGGGGTTAGAGCAAGGGCCTGAGAGCATGGCCTGAAAACAGGACTGCTCTAGCCCAGCACAGGCTTTGCAGACTTTACAAGATGTGTGTACAGAAGAAAAACCTGAAGCATCACATTACTGCAGCTCTCAGCACTTAATTCCTCTGCATTATTTTCACTCATCTGTTCCAGTCACCTCTGCCTGAAATTCAACTCTTTCTACTATATATATCCCAGGCACTTTATTTCTAACACTTGAAATATGTGTTGTTCAGGATATTAAAAATAAATATTATTTTAGAAAATGTAAAGATTTCCAATATCTTGTTGCAAACCTCAGTCATTTTTGGCTATGCACAGTGTGGATGATTGATTATATTTGCCTACAATAAGTTAGAAATCAACAAATTTTAAGTAAGAGTACCTGAAATGTATTTTTTAAAATTATTTTTTAAATCCAAATTAATAATTTAAATATTTAAAGCCAAATATTCAGTGCTTTTACATAAGATGGTGAAAGATCATTTTGGAAGTTTTTGTAAGCATGAACTTTTTATGAAAAATAGTGGCTGATGTTTGTTGCATAAGGCAGAAATAATGTCATCAGTGATTGATATAAAATGATATGGTAAATGGGATACCAACATCAATTGATAGAGATAAAACTGACCAAATTTTGTTCAGCTTTTAAAACCCTCTTCTAACTTCAATGCAATAAAGGACTTCGGAGAATCTTTGCTGAAATGATGGACTTGCTTATAATTCAGTAGACTTCATTATATGAAAAACATGCAGATGAGTAAACTGATAAATTTTACTTATAAAAGCAAATCTGACATAAAAGTGATGAAAAGCGCAACATTAAAAACAATCCAGGGAATGGGAGAAGGATGGAAGCTGTGGCTGTGTGTGTTTGGGTCAAGGCAGACTTGTCTTCATGGCACAATCACCAGGAAGGATTTTGTCCAGACCCGCATTGTGCTGTGGAAATCACAGCTGTTCAGGAGTTGAGACCACAGGGCAATAACAATATCTTCTGGTGTAGAAATACTGATGTCCTTTCCGTCAGGACAGAGGTGCGGGGAGAGGGGAAGGAAGAAGAAGCTGTAAGTGTGAGACTGCAGTGAAGTTTCCAGGGCTGGACTGAAGCCCAAGCAGCCTTTAACAGACACAAAAATGTGCAAAAGTTGTTTTTCAGCTAAATATGCATGTGGAGGCCTGAGTTAAAGGATGAAGTTGTAGTCTTAGTGTTCTACCCAGTCACGTTTAAAGCCTTCAATTTGGTGTCTTTGACTTCCTTGCAGAATAACATTGCTCTCTGTGAGAAGGTTTTGAGCTGCTTAGAGTAAATCACCCATTTTTCATTTCATCTTCTGACTCCTTAATCAGTTTCTTTTCCACTGTCCATGCCCTTACTTGTCAATTGTATGTGGACTGCTATGAGGCCTCATCCCTTTTTGTTCCCTTTCCAAGATAAATAAATTTAGACCTAGTACTTTAATTCATGTGTGAGTCAGGTTTATTTTTCTTTTCAGCACCTTTAGTTCCCATGAAGTTCCAGATGATTTGCTGCATCTCAGCTGTTTACAGAAGGCCTGTCCCATCTTTGCTACCTCTTTACAGCTACCATACAAAAACTGCTTTTTCTTTTAGTCATTCATTCGGCTTCAGAAACATTGCATAATATTTTGTAGGATCATGTCTTTGCTGCTGTCAAAATACTAATATGCTGCAATAATTTTCCTACATTTCTTACATCTCCTATGCAGCATGAAATTAATCAATTTTTCCCCTAGGATTTACAGTTCTTCAAAGAAAAAAATTCCTGCTCCTATTCCATCACTTTCCAGCTAGTATTGATGCCTTTTCCAATTCAGTGCTGTCTCAGAATTTCATCCACGCTCCCTATACTACAACTTCCAGATGGAGACATCCCATAAGGTCAATGGTCAATCATCTTGCATGCTGTCTCTTCCAATGTGATATTACTTCTGTATTATAATCCTTTATTTGCTTCTTTAGCCAGTTATAAATCTACATTTATATCTCTATTAATTCATATTGATTTGTATAAATATGTCAGGCTAGATTTTTTGACATAGAATATCAAATGTTTTATTAAAATTTAATTCGAAAATACTACATATCATTTTTTTGACTTTTAATATCTGATAATCAGTTTATAGGGGGAAGGGATCTTTTTCTTCATAGCTGATTATTTCTTATCCATTCTCCTTTATAATTTTTCTTTCTGAAGCATATATTATTTTATTCCTTTTTAATTTATTAGTTGATAAGAACTGCTATTCTTTCGTGTTGTAAATCAGTACACTTACCTTTTTCAGTATTTTTGAAACCTACATAAATTGCAGTATCTTGAAAATGAAGTTGAAAATGAAGCATTTGAGAATGAAGTTGACAGCTTAATTTGTTTATTACTTGTCTTTTAAAAAAACATAGACAATAAATCAGCAATAAATGATATTAGAAAATTAAATGAGAGTTGTATATATATTCATACTCAGGAATACTTTATTAAAAGAGGGTCTCTTGCAGATGGGAGGGAGAAGGGAAGGATACAGTGGCTCTGCCTGGTGATGCAAAGGAGACAAGATCCACAAGCTTGTATTATCCCATTTGCTCCATCCAGACCATGCTGAGATTATCTTCAGAATACTACAGCCAAAGTTAATGATCTCTGAGATATGATGTAGTGACAGATTGAGGTATCTAAATATCTTGTGTTCTTAGAATAGATATTGGGTCTATGTCTCCGGGTCTTTGCAACATGGTTGATTAAATGGTGTCAGCATGTCCAAAATACACTGCTTTCATTACAGTTGTCTGCAAAGATTTAGGAAGATTTTAGTCTGAAGACAAGAAAGCAAGGAAAGAAAAGAACATGTGAAAAGTATAGAATTATTCAGGAGTGCAGTTGTTTATTTAATTTAGTCAATTAATTGTATCAATTTCTGATTTTTACTAGAAAAAACCTTAAAATAGCCCTTTAACTTTTAACAGATTGAGACACACTTGGCAGAACTGCTTGTTTTGAAAACACAAGATTTTATTATATCCACTCATGAAAGTGTTTAATAATTCAATACAAAAAAAACCAAAAAAACCCCAAAAAACAAAAAAACAATCAACCCTGAAGGATAGGAAGGAAAAGAGAATGGAACATATTGGAAAATCTTCTGCTCTAAGTTTTTTTAAATCAAACCTGGACTAGGAACTGGCTGTGATAGAGGGCCAGCTGCTGCCACTTAGAGCTGCCACAGTGAAGTGTATTACGCTGACTGCAGGGACAATGAATGAATCCCTGCAAGCAAACACTGCCAATGCAGCCATCCCAAATCAGTTCAGCATTTCAGAGACAGCCTGTGTGAAGAACACATGCCTTCACGAGAGAAGATAATGATGGGAAACAATGGCCATTTAAGGGGCTGCAACTCCATGTGTACCTTGAAACGTGTGGAGTCCTGCCTGCCATATCTTTGTAGGAGTTAGTTGAAAGTTGCAATGATAGCTGTTTCACATCTCCAGTCTTCTTCTAGACTGGAATCAAACTTGGATAATAAAACAATAGTAGTTTATACTGGATTAAGGAAGTGGGACATGAATAATAAAAAAATAGTAGAGATAATATTGCATGCAAAGATATCTGGAGGACAAAGACAATTTTTCAGTGAATTTAAAGGTTTAAAAGTTTGATACCATTTTGGAAAAAATACTCCAAACCTTTGGAAAATTTTTCAAAATAAAATTATGGAGAAATATGAATTTTTGAGTCAAAACCAGAATTGATTTTATATGAGAGGGTTCTTTTGACTTCGGTAGGTATGTGATTCTCTCTCTTGTGATCTGGGATAGATATTTTACTGTCTGAGTTAGAGTAAGAATTTGAAGCTCTTTCTTCGACATCCCAACATCTGAACTATTGCAATGTGAGGATTTATCTTAATATTTCTCCTGTTTGATGCCTGGAATAGACAGAAGGACTTGGATATTCAAAAGTGTTGAAACAGATACATTTCTGGAAGACATTTGCTTTAACAAAATTTGACTTCTTCAAAAAATTTGCTCAGCTTTAATCATTGTGTCTTTTTCTCTTCTACTGCTGTGGCTATCTGCCATTTACTAGGAAATGTAAGGACTTAATTGTTTAAATGCCATTACAATGCTGTGGGAGCTAATTATCTGACTCTTTCAGAGTTTTGAAAATGTCAGATATCCTTTCTTTATCTATCAATGGAGTTTCTAGAGTATTCTCTAACTGACAGTTAATTCATAAAGAATTAATTCATAAAGTATTAATTCATAAAGAATTAATTGATAGAACCTAATTTATGCAGGCAAAGCTGTGCCTAGAGAAAGAAAGGCTTGACTTCAGACTGCCATGTAATTTCACCAACTCCTGGTGGGTATTGCTCAAGCGCCTTTTAAACACTGACAGGCTTGGAGCATCAACCACCCCTCTTGGAAGCCTGGTCCAGTGTTTTGCCACCCTCTTGGTAAAGAAATGCTTCCTAATGTCCAGTCTGAACCTCCTCTGATGCAGTTTTAAATCATTCCCATGCAACCTGTCACTGAATCCCATGGAGAAGAGATCAGCACCTCCCTCTCTGCCTTCCTAAGTAGTTTATGTTGCAAAGGAAGGTTATCTTCATCACAGATGTGACAGAAAGCTGTATTTTCTGAAACAAGAGGGCTATTGACTTCACAAAAGGAAAAGGAGAGTGAAATATAAAAAAGAATAATCCAATGAGCATGCTTCTCCCAAGAGCAATACATATATTTGGTGCTGTTTACCTTGACCCAGGTACTTTCTGAATCAAGGAAAGGCAAGAGGAAAGAAAAGTCACTTCTGTGATGTGGGAACATTTGCTGAAAGTCTCTAAAAGTCTGCACTTTATTAGGGCTGTCCATGGAAGAGTAAAGAGTAACATTTGAAAACCAGTGGTAAGGACTTGAACTTGGCCCATTAAATAGGAGGAGCACAGGACGAGACTCTTATCCCAAGGGTGACAAGTCTAGACTGACTTTGGTCTCTGGTCTGTCTAGTGGCTTTCTTAAGAATAAGAAAGAGTTCCATTCACCTCTTCCTGTCCAAAGAGAGGTTTGTCTTGGTTCAGGAATTTCATGAAATGAAATTTGGAAGAAAACATGTGCTTTTGTTACTTGAAACAGAAATGCCTTAGGTCTTTGTAAAGCTGCTTTATAGTGTGACACAATCTTTCAAACTGTACCTGTGCTTCTGAAAGCTCCCCAATATGCTGTGCAGGATGTACAGTGTGACCTCTGAACCCACAACCTTGTATAGAAATAGCTTAGAGAGAGCTATGAGAAACATAATGAATCCTCATGTATGAGAGGTTGTGACCAGTATTTTTTGAAGTCCTAGTGGGAGTTATTTTTCAGATGGGAGTTGCTGTATGGCTTTGTCCCCACAGAGTGACCAAAACACCCCTCTTTTCTTCCCTTTATTGATATTAGTGATATCACAAGAGTTGTCAACATTAAGGTTAAAATTTTGTTTCCATTATAAATCTTGTTTGTAGAGGTTTTCACATCTGGCTTATTTCAAACTATATCAAGCTTCAAGAAATTTGGTGTCTAAACTGTCAGCATGAGCGTAAAGCAAAAATGTTTAAATCCATTAAAATATTAGAGCTATGGAGTGGGAAAGTATAGCATGTGTTCCCATGGGATCAGTGAGAGTTTTGCCTTTGACTTCAATGGAAACAGGAAGTGGGCTATAATGTATAATCAGTCTGAGAATCCCCCAGCCCCATCCCATGCCCTAAGGCTTAGCTAATATTTAAAAGAGGGTTCTGATGTGCATAGGTGATGTGTCTTTTCCCTTTGCCAACTTTTTAAGGATATTTTTGTGGTGTTTTACCCTGAATTCATATCTGGTCACAGAGTCAGTACACCTATACTGAAATAACACAGAACAATGGCAAACAAGCCACACAGAAATCTCCAGTGCCCTCAATGTGAGAGATTGGTATTTTCTTTGGAGTCCCCTGAAATGTGAAGTCACAGAGTGAGAGTAACTAGAGATGAAAAGCTGAGTATTAGGTTGCATGTTACTCTCCCCTGCCAGTCTAAAATTTTCCCCTGCAGCTTGCAATCTAGTTTTAAATGACCTGGGTATTAAGGGGCATCCCCATCTTTTCTCAGGAGTATTTACCAGTTTAACAGCCTTTGCTTTAGGAAACATATCGAGATAGCTACTAGATACTCCCTGAACTCAGTCTAAGGGTAACCTCTCTGACCACACAAAATAATCATGTTGTCTTTGACTCCTGCCCCTTTCACTTCTTGCAGACAATGAGGTCTATTACTTCCCACCTCTGTCTTTCCTTTACCTAGTTATTCACATAAGGGTCTTTTCATACGGCCTTTTACTATTGTCCTTTTTTTTTTTAACATGGAATTATTTTATTTTCAGCTACCATAGATAGTACAGGTATTTCAAAGTACGTGTGTGTGTATGTGTGCTGCAGGTTGCAGTACAGCAGAAATATCCACAGCCTCTTTCTGAAATTGATAATATGTCACAGCCCACAAGTAGTTGTCTTCTGTTTTCTATTTGCTCTTGCACAAGCACTGGCTGTAAAACTTACTGTCCAAAAATATTCCTGGCAGCTGAAATAACATTCATCTTTCCCCGTATTTGGGGATGTTGCATTATATCATTTAGGCTGCATCATGCAGTATCTGATACATGCTACCTGAAATAATGCAGCTCAAGCAACAAGAGAACTTTGTGCTGACTTTCATTTTTAGCATAAGATAGCTCAACTGATTATAAGATTATAAGATAAAATAATTTACCAGAAACATATGGTCTTGAGTAAGCTTGTTGCTCATGATAGTGTGCTGCTGCTCTTAATAATAAATCTTAAAAATATATGTCCATGATGTACATCCCAGCTCATCCATTCCTAGATTGTGAAACATTCAGCTGTGTATCTGAGAGTCAGTGAAGACTGGTAGCAAACAAAATGCAGTTAAGTGAATAATCCAAATTTACATAATCCACGGGGAACTTGTTGGATATTTCCTGCATTACAGAACAGACTATTTCACTTGGAAGTCACTTACAGTGATCATCTAGTCCAACTGCCTAAACAATTCAGGGCTGACCAATGTTAAAGCACCTTAGTAAGTACATTGTCCAAATACCTCTTAAATACTGAGAGGCTTGGGGCATCACCTCTCTGTGAAATCTACTCCAGTATTTAAGCAACCTCATGGTAAAGAAATGTGTCCTAGTGTCCAGTCTGAAACCCTCCTTGTGGAGTTTTCAACCATTTCCATGCTTCTTGTCACAGGATGCCAGGGAGAAGAGATCAGCAAGAGATCAGAGTGAGCTGGGTGAAGCCAGAGCCCCACCACGATCAATGAAATTTCTCCCCTGATGTCAATGAAATTAGAATTTAAATATTTCAGTACAAAATCTGTATTTAGCTGTTACTGTGAAAGATAAAAATGAATCCAAAGTGCCTAAGCTTATTTACAATAAAGTCAACTGCAGAACACAAAATGAGTATAAAGGAACAGTTCAAAAAATTCTCTCACGAGCAGTACAGAAAATAGACAATAATTTAGACTCGTTTACAGCTATTCCCATCCATACTGGACTGACTGACAGCTCAAATGTTACTCTGTGAACATCTTTATTTCCACAGCTCTGGTCCAAACTTATTTGTTTTTCCAGCCCTCAGCATTCCAGGCCTGTCACCAGTAAAGAGAGTAAAGAATATTAAATTAAACTGGGAACTATGTATTTATCAGCTTTGCCTCTGTCGTGAAGAGGCCTGATCTGGCACCTCTGTAAGCCTCCTCTTTTTATGTTGTGAAAGCTGAAGTGGCCCATATAACACACAGCCAAATTCTCAGTCTTTTAGTTACTTTTAAACTAAGTTTTAACAGGACTGTCAAGCACCACATGCAGTATGTCAGTTAACACTGTAGAGTAAAATTGACAAAGAGCACTTTATGTACCTTCAGAGCAAGTATATCTTTACCAACACTTTTGAGCTATTTTAGGTTTGTAAGCTGCAAGTATCTCCTGCCCTCAGATTTGATAACAGGAGAACCAAGACTAGAGATGAGTAGCACCTGGCAATTAATAATCTGGCTAGTCTGCAGTCTTTAATAAGCAGAATGATAAGAGTTTAAATTGTTCTGACTGTGGCAGTCCCTTCTCCAAATACTAAGAAGTATTTGTTTCACAGTCATGGGCAGGCTTGCCCCTCTCCTTATTTGTATGTAAAGATCTCTTAGAAGCATATGAAAAATCAGAGAAGAGTTATTCCTGAGATAAAATACATAAAAGTAACAGAATTCTTTGTGTCAGTTGCCAAAAATGAAAATTCTCCCATAGTTTTGTGGAAGTAAATTACTTTCAAAATGCTTTAATTGTTAATTTCAACATGACTTTCTTCTCATCATGTCCCAGAACAGCTAAACCTCTGCATATGCTGTGGTTAGCTTTTAAGAACCGGCCACTGAAATGAAAGTGAAATGAGAAAAGGGTATTCTAAGAATTTTCTAGCTTGTCTTGTAGTGTTTCCATTTAATAACATCTGCTAGTCATAAATTGTGAAACAAACCCTACCAGCCTGTAATACCAATACATGTTCAAAAGCAAAAGTCTTTCCCCTCTTGCAGGTAGGTGAATACTTTCATCTTAAAGTTAGAAAAGCCGAATATTTGTCTCTTCCTGCCCATTTGGCAATGCAGTCTGCCCTCGTTGTTCCTGTCCCCAGGGTCTGTCAGGTGGCCCACCCTGACTGTGGCCACGCTCACCAGCAAATCTGCAGCACATCCGTGCTCAGCCTGCAGCGCCTCCCACACCAAACCCAACCTGTGCTCGCCTTGCTCCAGCTGCAGACAGGCAGCTGCTGCCAGCTCTGGGCCATTGCACTGGGTGCTGGGCTGGGACTTCTCAATTGCTTTCCACAATATGTAAAAAAAAAAAAAAAGTGCTCTTTTTTGAGCAGCACATGGGGAAGTTCTGCCCATCACCTTTTGTCTGTGGCTGAGCGACTTGCCTTGGCACACAGATCTGTTTTGTTTCACTCCCCAACATGGTAATTCCAGCATACATCTCCATATAAATGTAAATATAAATATAAATATAAATATAAATATAAATATAAATATAAATACAAATGCAAATACAAATATAAAT
>JAOTQP010001286.1:132747865-132771711 GCA_026413545.1 Cichladusa arquata | reverse complement strand
AACCAGGCATGCCACCAATGTGGTCTTTAAGCCTGCAGGTAATCTCTTTATTTGAAAAAAAGCACCAAAGATAATCTCTTATCTGCTGGTGGCAGAATTGCATTTTCACTTCACTAGACCTAAAACCTGCCTAAGAATACAGAATGGCCATGCTGGGTCTCATGAAAGCTCCATGTAGGCCAGCATTCTGCCCATAAGTGGGCATCAGGGAAAAAGAAGACACATACAAGCCTCTTGTATAATATCTCCCTCAAAATTTTTCATCTTCTTCCTACTTCCACTTCAGGAAATTTTTTGGTTTGTCTATTTTGCTTATTTCTACATGGACATATTCACTTCACGGTGGAGCAGTCAGAGCTCCACAGAACTAAACATATTTTACAAAACATTTGTCTATTTGATCTTCTTATTATGAAGTTTTGCATGAGTTTGTCAAGACTGTATCTCTCGGTCATGCCTGTTAAATTCCTGCCATGTTGCATCAGATACAGCAAACCTGTCAAAATCCCTGACTAGTGTGGTCCATAAACAAGTCACAACTGAAACTCATGTTGTTCTTTATCAGGGAAGTGGACGATATAACTTGCAACACAGATAAAAGTGATATTACTTCCAAATTTTTTTTACTTATACGCTTATGCCAATGCACAGTAACATAAACACAGTCTCAATTTTACCATATCTTCCCTTAGCATATGTGCTTTACAGTTGTGGTGAAAAAGGCAGGCAGGTTGTTCATGATAAGAAACATCATCTCTGAGGGAGAAAAAAATATACAGAATCCCTTACTGTGCTTTTTGTGATTGTTCTTTTCAGGGCATTTCACAGAATAAAACTAAATAAGAACATTGATGATCTCAGGGAGGGGGAGAAAATTATGCTGATATTAGAGCAATTGACACACTTCAGAACGAGAAGAAAGTTAAATGACTTAATTTTTATCATTTTCAACTCTCTTAACCTGCTCCTCTAGTTCCTTTACACTTCATTTCTGTGAGCTGAAGTATTGCTACACTCCAAGGCAGTGTTTAGGGGTGAAGATGGGGTACGGCTTGTGTGAGTTTGTAGAACTAACAACATGCCTTGAGGGATTTAATATTCACAACATCTGCTTAGGGCACTCAGCCTGCAAAAAACAGCTAGGCAACAGGAAATATGAAACAGTTCCTGCACTTTGTTAAAACCTAGTTTCACTTGTGATCCAGAACCTAGAATCCTGAGCATAAATCCTTGACAGAAGAAGAAGAGAGGAGCTTTTCGGAGGAACTTGGGGAGGGTGGTGACCTGAAGCCAGGGTGTGGCTTGTCCTCACTCACCCTCCTGAGTCTCTTTGGCCTGGGTCATGCAGATCCAAGCTGGCTGCCTGGGAACTGGCTTGCCAGGCTCCCCACTGGCAGAGTCCCTATTGCAGAACAGCACCATGGTGGAGGAGCGGCCACTGGTTTAACCCCTGCAGGCTGGATTTGCCCTGTAAGCCAGAACTATAGGCTGGGGCTGTACCCTACAAGTATCAGCTCTCATTCCTAAATGAAATTAAAAGTGACAAGAAGTAACAAAACTATGGATTCCATAGACAAAAATGGCCAGTTATTTAAAATTGATTGGATAGCAGTTCAAAGTAGAGATTTTTTTTATTTACATTAATGCTGGCTTTAACATTTACAAACTATTTTGCTCAGACACTGCACTGTCATTTTCACAAGGGCTTTGTAAGATGATAAATTAGAATTCAGTTCTGCAATAGGGCCATTTGCTGAATCCTGGGATATATCAGGCTTAAAAAGCAAATTTCAAAAACTGTTTCTCATCCAACTGCATCTGTCATGAAGCAGACCTCATCGGGTGTCAACTATAAGGAAATATGAGAGTGAAATACATTACAGATTTATTTTCATCTGCACTAGCTCACTAATGTAAAGGGGAGCTATATGGATATAATAAGATAGGACTAAAAAAAGTTGGTTAAAAAAAGAAGGGATGTTAGATGAGAAAATCAAGACAGCAAAATTTTTCTCTGAATTCTGGGAAAACTGTTACTTATATAAGTTTATCCTTGATTAACAAATATTCTGGCTTAGCCCCTCTGAATTTTCCTGGACAGTCCCTGTATTTCCACGTTTTTGCTGTCAAAACTATTCAGGATGCTAAAAGGAAGAGGAGGCAGGCATTTACCTTCTTTCATTCCATTTCAGACAGAAGTATTATTAAGACGGTAAAACTGTGCCTAACAATGAGCTGCAAAAGTGCACAGTTTTCTGAAGATAGCAATAATGAAGAATAAGAGAGGCATTCATAACATTGACCAGATATGTTCTCCTCCTTCTTCTCCCTCTCCCATCTTCCACACAGAGTGGTCCCCTGTTTTCCACTGAAATGTTTCCCTATCACATATTAACTGCTCTAAAAGGGAGAGTAAGTCTGATATGACCTGGTATTCTCAGTAATATGCAGTAAATACGTTTTTAAAAAAGATTTTAACTTTTAGTCAATACTAAAAATTTCACCTGGATTCTTGGCACTTTTCTGTACAAAAATTATATTCAGATCCTTCTTCAACTTGTGTAGGAATATTCCAGATTTACACTCAGCAGATGTGAGATGAGAATCTGGCCGAGTATGTCAACACATCAGGGAAAAGAAACATCTGGACTCGAAGCAAATCTATAAGATCTTTTTCACAATGCCCAAGAAAGCAAGGAAACACTAGTAGCAGACACTCCCAGCCTGCCAAGATTCTGCAAAAAATGATTGAGTATTTGTTTCTTGGTGAAAAAGATTATGCGGTGGCTGTAGTGCAAAGTACATATTTTATTATCTAAATATGCATTTTCACATCTAAGGGGAAAAAAAAGGAGCATGTGAAAACTGGCATGCTTAATCTTGCAGAGGAACAGATTGCTGTTTTGGCTGACTGCAAATTTAGCAGGACAAATAACATTAAAGGCAAATTCATTATCAGTTGATTTGTTTACATAAAAACAAGGGCACTCAAACTTTGCTGCAGGCATTTTTTACAACTTTTAAACTAGAAGCAACCATGGATATGGACACATACCCCCATTTTCTATGTTGAAATTTAGAAATTGCAACCTTTTTCCTCCTTTAAAACAAAACAGGAGACTTCCTGCAGCTCTCTTTTCCATAAAAGACAGAACAAACAGCAATTTGTCTGAATAAAACATTTAGTAATATGTAAAATCAGAGTTGATTGAATTTTTCCACTCAATAATTGTTAAAAGAACATTGAGTTCTTGAAGATGTTCTTTTTACATCAAGAGAACTGAATTAGCTGCAATTCAAAGAGTCAGACTAAAAAAGGAGGCATCTTTGCAGAGAAAATGCTGGCAGCAGAATTTTTCCTGAGTCCTGGTGAAATGCTTCATACTTTGTATGAGATGGCCAACCTTGCTTGACTAGGAGTTTTGTCTAATACCAGGATCACATCCTATCTGGACTTTATGTAACCGAATCAGGGATGATCAAATATGTTCTATCAAATTTGGGTTTAGCAGAAAATTGAATTTTACAAGAAGAATTTACATACTGCAATTGTGTGTTTTCAGTGGAAAACCTGACCTTTTGCCACAGCTCCCACACCAAAACCTTTGTCAACAACCCCCAATTCTTTTTTTTTTTCTCAGCTGATAGCTGTCTAAGTCCTGATAAAAAGTTGACATTTTCCAGAGATGTATTTTGCTTTTTTTTTATGAGACTGACTATATTAAAATAATTCCATTTCATGTTTTTATCATGTCTCCTTTTATCTACCTCTTTTCTAAACACCTCCAAACTATTCAGTCTCCCTTCACAGAAATTTTTCACCACCCCAGTCTTTCTCAGAACAGTGCACTTCTGCAATATATTGATGCTGAGGATATGAGCAGTACAGCACACCTCATTGGCAAGGTAAACCAGCCAACTTCTGAAATTTGGAATAACTTTCCTCCAACGTGGCCTCTTTAAGATTTTATCATCTCAGCTGTGCACAGAGAGATATCACCTGAATACCTACATTCATCTCCTGAATTGACATTAATTCAGTAACATGTGCTGCAAGTGATTTTCCTTCAGTGTGCATTGTTGCACCTGTCAGCACTGGATTGTTGTACACGTCAACATGCCTATTCACAAGGCATGATTAAAACCCAAGGGCAGTCAAGATTTTTGCTTGGTCTCAGCTTAATTAACTCCCCCCACAACATTTGAATATGTGGCTGTAAAACTACTTTAGTTTAGATGTTCTTCTCTATGCTAGGATCTCGCCTGTCTTTCCAGACTGTAGTCTCTTTATCTGAGGACTATGCCTGTGTAACACTCTCAGTGTAAAAGAAGCAATCACACCAAAAGCCTATTTTAAGAAATGTGGAAAGAAATACAAGAAGAAGCAACAGGAATTTTGTAGAGGAAAAAAAAATATTTTAGCAGTAGGTAATAATTTTTGACAGATTGTGTAGGGAAGGTTTTTCAGGAGTCCCAAATAATCAATAGCTATTACTGGATATGTCATACTTGAGTCATTAATAATTTAATTGCTATTTATTTATTAATTATTTCTACAACTAAAACTTACTTCAAGCTAGGAATTGTATAGAAAGAAATAAGTGATATAGCTTCTGGATTAAAGAATAACTTATTAAAAGAAGATTTTTGAGGTTTTAGTGGCAAGAAAAGAGTGTAAAGCTGCTGTTAATTCCTCTAATGGACCCAAGAACGTTTGCGGTAGTGTTCCATATCAATCAAATACTTAAAATTACAGAGAATAATTTACAGATAATTTGTAGCATTTTAATTAATACAATAATAAAAAGAAATCTTGTCTTAGTTCCAGATATCAAAATGTAAGATATTTTGCGATATCTTTGGTGTTTGCATCTTGTTTCATTTATAAGAGTCTTTTAATAAAATTTGAATTGACATCTATAAGAAAGATATTTATAAGTTCTCCAAACATGTGCTATTGAACCCACCAGACTACTGATCTTCTCTTTTGGCATTCATTTTTGTTGCCAGCAGCCATTATTCTTTTTTTTTAATATTGGGATGCAAAGTTTTACCATTCAATTGCAGATGTCTGTGTTAAAAAAAATTATGCTGAATTGTTGTAATATGAAATTGAAATAAAAATCTCTGTTTCTACTCTTCCTGTTCTCTGTTTCTACTCTTCTTGTTCCATGGATAATATTTTATCCAACACCCTTCTGATGTTCATGGCACAGAAACTGTGCCAAAGTCTGCTTTTTCCTTTCTGACCAGAAAGGGCTCTTTTGGTTCAATTGTTTTAAAGAGATTTGACCATGGCTATGACTGTGTCCCAACTGATGGCTGGTATCAGTTAAAACAAGAAAGTGATAAAGGAGAAGGAGATATCAAAAAGCTTGGATTCCAAAAGGTTCTTGATTATTCAATTTAGAGTTAACAACAGTAAGTTTACTAGATTAATTCTAAGATCATACATGTACACTTTCATATTTAAAGGTATAAAATGCAACTTGACTATCAAAGATATTGCCAACACATATTTCAGTTCAATGGAAATTCCAGGCTTTTGGGCTAAATTCACAGAACACTGCTACCTTGTGATCAGGATACATCTGTACTGCACATTGCAGTTTGGCTGCCACAAGCAATCCAGCTGCTGAAGAGTTGGGCAAATTAACCTGTATGGGACACCCCACTAATGCAGCTACCATGTGTCTGACAATCTCTAACACACAGCAGCGTGAGGTGCAATGTTTATGTTCCCTGGTACTGCAGTGTACAGGTTTTAAGCTCCTGCCATCTCTTGGGACATCACAAGATGAATTAGATATAGATTGTCAATGGAGCATATGGAAAGAGAGGAGTGCCAGCACTCAGCACAGACAATAAATAACCTAGGCCAGCCAACAGGAAACATTACACAAAATCCCCTGCTAAGATTTAGACATTTTGGCTTTGCAAGAGTGAGAGATTTCACTTCATATATGATTCATGGACATTCCTGCTGTTGAGACCCTTTGCTTAAGGAATGAGTGGAGGATCAAGGTCAGAGGAAGAGTGCAATTGTAGCTGACTGTTTCCATGTAGCCTGTATCATAACATTCACTTACCATCAGGAGATTTGGCTACAGGTTCATATTCTCCCTAAATTGATTTAAACCCACATCAGCTGTTTCATGGGAGAGAGTGTTTATCCTACAGCTTGAAGGAATATGGGACAGGTGGGGACTGTTCATGTCTTGCCAGGACTTACAAATGCCAGTGATGACACTTGGCCCATGTGGTTCAGTAGTTGATAGAAGTTGAAAGCAAATATCTAGATGTGAATTATAAAAGTTTTTCACCAAAAAGCTCCCAGTTTTCAAAGTTTTTACTAATCAGGACATTTGTGAGCAGCCAAGATATCTATTGAAGCTATTTCTCTTTCTGGGAATAATTAAGTCCTCATCAGGATGGGGCAGAAAAAATGCACATATCTTCAGGGCTTTCTTAACCCACATTTCCTCTTTCTCAGCTAAGTCAGATTGCAGAGTGTATGAAAGACTAAGCTTCTTGTGTGACTGCTAGTGTGTAAGGAATAAGTCCTTGTTCCCTGGGGGTAAATTAATTTGTTTGCTTATCTGTTGAGTAATGGTTTGTTTGATTGCAGTTTGTCAGATTTGTGGTTTGGCTGCAGTGTTGGGTTTGCAGAGTCTGTTTGGGGCTGTCTGTTGAGGGAAGGAAAAACATCTTGAAGCTTGAGGGGTGAAAAAGCCTTTCTGCTTTTAATCACTGCCGACAGTGTTAATATTTTGTTAGCTGCCAAAGCTCTGTGATAGGGTAAGGTTGACTAAGGTAGATGTTCCAGAAGCCAGAACTAGCAGCAATGAAGGGTGACTTGCACTGGAAGGGCATTGTCCTATCTGTATTACAGATGAGGGGAAAAGCAAAGAAGACAAGGCTGAAAAAGCAGCACAGAAACAAAAAGTGTGAATAGAGTCTATATTCTTGTAGATAGATTTTGAAAATCAAAAATGTGTAACTATGTTTTCCTTGTTTAAAAAATTGTCATGGTATGTCAATTATGTGTGGGGTCACATAATAGAATTTCCCTCCAACAGACTATTGTATTTTCTGAAAGCATGTGGTTTGTATGTACCACAGTATGTTTGGAACACAGATGTGATCCAGTTGAAGGCACACAATGCACATATCATTTGGGAAGCTCACATGACAGTGATTTTGTATCAATAAAAGATCATGGTTTTATGTCTGAGAATCATAACACGTGGTGCATCCACTTGCCCATTTTATGAGCTGTGGAATGTGAATCTCAGTACAATGTAGTACAAAGTACATGGGCAGTTCTCTGAGGTAACTCAGCTTTTCTTTTCAAAATCAGCCACCATTTTTGGGGATGATCTTATCTGAGAGTCTTGCTGAACCAGGCTGCACTTACGCCTCTCCTTGCATGACTAAGGTAACATCTGAGTCACCTTCCTAGGCAAATGGCAACTGCAGTAAAGGAGTTGAAATTGTGGGTGCTGAACACATGCCTCTGTCCTGGTCTTGCAGACTTAGATCCTTTCAGTGCACTTTCCATTGAATATGTGATGATCATCCATCCTGTGTACACTGTGCATTCTGGGTGGACTTTTGAGATGAACTGGCTAGGCCCTCTGTGGTTTGACTCTGAGGAAAAACCCCTTCAGAAACTCATTCCAACATGCAGTATGTAAGATTGTATATTAGCTTTGCTTCTTTACACACCCCTTCAGCCTTATTGTTGGAAGATTTTTTTTTTTTTAATGTATCTACATGCTCTTGTGTAGCAGCTCAGTTTCACGACATGGAAACAGCCCCACAGCTGTCTGTCAATAATGAGACAATGATACAACTTAATTTCCACTTTTTTTTCTCTTTTTTGTTTGTCCCTATGGTCCCCTTTTTCCTGCAGATTCTACCAGTATAGTTCTCACTACCACCTTTTTAATAACAAATGAATGGGCTTCTCCATCCCAGCCCTGAGAAGGTTCTGGGATGCTGACTATAGAAATAACAGTACAGTTTGTCAAGGGAAACAGCAGAAAAATTTTAAAACAAAGGATTTTGGAAAACGGATGCTAGAAACAACATGTAACAGGAACTGTGCAAAATTCAGAGTATATTTAGCTCCCAGGATCACAGAACCAGACGTGATCCCAGTAGGCATTGCTTGCAACCTGCTTTTTTCCTACTAGGTTTTGGTTTCTGGAAGCTATTAGAAGTGGGCTGTTTGCTCAGGTAAGTGTGTTAGTCATGGACTGGGGGAGCTGTGTTCATGAAGTAGGTGACTGAGTATTCAGTGTGTGACATGTTTCAGTAAGAGCCAGGTACCAGCCAAGATGTCCCACACAGTGTGCTAGGTCTCACAGCCTGTGCTAGGTCTCACAGCCTACCTCTGCTGTCCTCTGTCTTTTGCCCTGTTCAGAGCTAGTATGGAAGTAGATTTGAGTACAGCTGCAGCTTTTACTTGGCTCTGGCCCAGGACAATAGCAGAGCAGTACACCTCCTCTGAGCCAAACCATGTTTGCTTGAGTACTCTCTTCACAGCTCCCATAATTTTAATTTCATAGATTACCCACCCACTTGGCCAAAGAACAGGCTCATGTGCCCAGGCAGCTGACTTTGACTGCAGATGCCCAAACTGTTCAAACAGAAAATAGAAATGGTCGTTGTAGATACCCCAGCTAAATGAGCCACCTTTGCCCTAGGCTGTCATGGATCCCAGCTGACATATTCTCTGTCTGCATCAGGCCTGGTAATGATAGGTTCTGTCAGTGTGATCCTGTGTCTGGCTGGTGTCCCAGTGAGAATAGAGAAAAGAAGAGCTAGGAACTGCTGCATGCTCTCTCCAGACTCTTCCATGACTGGGTCCAGTACATGGACAAAAGCTTCGCCAGACCCATGGTGAATCGTGAGGACCATCACATGCAGATGTTACCTCTGGCAAACAATCCTCCCTGCTTCATTATGGTAATCACTCATGTGACTGCAGGGGTATGCAAATATTTTTTCAACAGCATGCAACCTTCCTATATAGCACAAAATGCTCCAAAATATGGAAAGCATTGCGCAGAAAAAACCATGGTCCGTGGAGAAATCTATTATCTCAGGAAATGTCTGGATATACTTACTTCAGGCTGAAGTATAGCTCTATAACTGCTGACACATTAGCTGGAAGGAGAATAGTAAGTGATGATGATGATGATGATGATGATGATGATGATGATGATGATGATAGGGATGATGATGATGATGGGCAGAAGTGACATCTGTCCAGTTTCTTTTCCCTTCTCCAGGTACTGTTGATAAGCAAGAAAAAGCACCATTCTTGCTTTTCATGTATTATGTATGTATCTACAGTTTGAATGCAATACATATTCCTATTCAAATCCAGTAAAATAAGCCAGTGAGGGCTTTTTGTGGAAAGAAACAGGTATGGGGCTGTGATTCACATTTTCCCAGGGTGAAACAAATATAGACAGTAGACAAAGCCTCCAAATGTGGCAGACACTAGGTCCAGGAGTAGGAAAGCTTTTTCGAAGATTGGAAGGGTTTAGGTAGCATATGGCCAGTTCCCAGTCACTGACAGAAGAGCAGGGACAGAATTGCCAGCAACACATACTATTGGCAAAATGCCTAGGAGCTGGCTGTATGCTTAGAAAATGATAGGAAAAAAGTAAGAGGTCTCAAAGGCCTTCAAAAATGATCCGGAATTTGTCCTCAGATGCTCCCTTGTTTCCTCAAAGAGGGCAACACACAGGAGGCTTGAAATCTCAAACCTCTGCATCTGAGTACATTGCAGTTGCCAAGTTTTTATTGCACAATGTCTTCCTATCATCCATGCAGCCATTATTATCCCCAGTCCATATTAGTCCTTCTTCAGAGCCTTCGGCTTAATCAAACACTGCTCATTGTTTAGTTCTATACCAATAAACAAAACAAAGCCAGGGCCTCTCTCATGGCCTAGAACACAGGAGGTTTGGATGGCTAAAATTTTCTCCTCTACAGGAAAAAAATATGGTCATATTTTATGGTCATCAAGTGTGGTTCTGGACCAGTCCCTGGCCAACAGTTTTTCACCAGTGGAAGAAATTCAACTGGCTCAGGCCAAATCCACGTCAAGGAGAGTGTGAGCTGTTGAACAGCAGGGCAAGACTCAGTGGAGCACTATGGTCCTGCAGGAGGCCAAGTAAACAATGCACAACCATAGCACAACACAGCCCCTTTGCATGTGCTGGCAACATGCAGACCTGAGAAGAATCTCCCTCTAGATCTCTAGCAGCTGTTTTTGATCCACCCACCTTCACTCTGGATTGGGATCAACATAATGGTGGGATTTGGGTTAGTGCAAATGAGGCACACATGGCCTTGATCTGGCTTAAATCCTGTCCCTGTCTCTGTGAGGATAACCATGGTGTAGCTAACATGCAGTGATGTGGCAGTGGCAAAGTCCAAGGCAGTGTGCCAACAGAGATCTGCAAAGCATGGCAGATCCACAGCTAGAGCCATGACCATAGATGGAAACCAAAGACAGAAATAAAGGGCCCTGTGCCTGCATGCAAAAGATGCAAGGCTGCTTCCAAGGACAATGACTGTGGGCAAGTAGGCAGAAACAAAGCAAGAAGGGGCTGTGAGAAGGCTCACAGCCTATCTGTAGGAGGTTCACTAGCTGTGGGAGATCTGGCATGGTCACACAGTCCTGACTTAGCATAAAGTTTGCTGGCACAAAGTCATCTCATCAACATTTTTGAAGTACTATAAACTTGCTTCGCTGGCTCAAGTGTAAGTTTATCAGCACTCTGCATCATGTAGGGGGAGTGTTCTTATTCCAGAAGAGTCTGGATTTAATCTACAGCCAAACCATAGAAATAGCCAGTGAGAGCTGTAACAGAACAAGAAAATGGATATGGGTAGTAATGGCAAAAATTGAGGGAAAAAAGTCATTACAACATGGGGGAGCAAACTGGTAAATATAAGTGCTGAGAAGAGAAATGAAAAGTATCCAGAATACCAAGTGATTATAGAGGCATGATGCTATACACAGCATATACAATTCCTGTGGATATCAAGTGCAGAGCATGCTGTGACAAATGTTTTGCAAATGGCCCTGAGGAAGTTGGAATATACAGCCTTCACAGTAGGAAAGACAAGTGAAAAACACAGTGAACGAGCTTGTGATATGCTCCCTGTGATCCTTAATGTTCATGTATCACACCAACAATTTCCTGCAGGCCAGAGAAATTTCAGTGTTTCTAATTTTACTGGAATTCTCTCCTGCTTTCTTTCACTGTTGCTTCTTTATTACTACTGGACCATGCAACTAAGCAGGGGACCTACTTTGGTGCCATCTGAATCTTCTCAAAGGTATTCTGGAGACTAAAGTGCATGAAATATTGCCCCATTCCTCAGTTTATAGGTTCAGTTCTTCCTGTAGGTAAGAAACATTTTATTGTTATTCAGATGTCACAGACCATGCAGAAATCAAAAAAGGCAAAGCCAAGTAGAAATTGCCAGTATTCATAACATCCCAGACAGACAATTCAGTTGCTAGTGTTTATAAAGTTTTATGTGAAAAAAAAAGGAAAAAAACTATTACATTTATTCTTACTACATTTATGACAGAAAGATGTCTGCCTTATGCAGGTGACTCCTTTCTGAAAAAAATTCTAGCCCTGGATACCTGTTACATGTCACTTGGAGAGGCAATTTCGGGAGGTTGCCTACAGAAACACCATTTCAGATGATCTTCAGATAAATCACTGACTACACCATGATTTTTGATATGTGGACAATGCTAATGCTAGAAGACAAACTCCCTTTAAATTCCCAGAGGGACTGAGACAAGTATTTCAATTTAATATTTGTTCTGTTCCTTTCTTAATTGTGAAATACTTTGATTGTACCTGTTAAATAGGGCATTGATTCATATTTTTTGACAATTAGACTATTGGTAATCTGGAAAATAAAGTGGTCTACACTTTTATCCTGGTACAACTTGTCCTTGCTTGGTGACTCCATGACAGGTTTCAATGTGAAATGGGCCTTATACTGGATCTTCTATATGATTTTCTGTGTTTAGAAAGAATACATACCATAAACATCTAATTAATGTAAACACATGTTGGAAGGTATTGGCTTGAATGGGAAATTGTACTTAGGTAAAAACAGAAGAAAACAAAGTAGTTACAAAGCCTATCATACTACACTTTCCCAGTAAAGAAAGAACAATTAAAAATTTATAATCTCTATAATCCTTTCGTACTGACTGACCTTTTTTTCTTATCTTAGACAATTCCCCTACAAGCAGCCCAGCTGTCATAAAAATTTCAGATTTGAGAAAAAATGAACTTAATACATTTCTTCAGAAAACATTCTGGACTCAGAAGATTTGTCCTAAGCTATTGTCTCAAACTTGGTCATGCTGCAGATGACACAGTTGTCTGAAGAAGGTTTTTCAGCTTCCAAGGATTGAAAGTGCTGACAGCACAAAGTCAGTGAACATTGAGAAGTGTACAATTGAACTGTACAGGAAGAGTAACGTGATCTCAAGGACAAGAGTTCTGCAATTGTATAAAAAGCTATAACACAATGTTCCAAAATCAATGACAATTTAGCAAAGGTTAAAGACAAAGTTTCAATGAGGTGACTAATATTAATTTTATCCTGAAAAAATCAGTTAAGGCTCTTCTTAAAAAGTAAGATATGGTTGTACAGAAGACTATGCAGTACTAAATTCAGCTGTCCAGTTGTTAGATGATAACTAATTTTAATTTTTAAATTGTTTAAATATTTTTGTTGTGTGTTATTTTAATTTTTTTTCACTAGGATATAATGTTATCTGAAATAGTACCATTTTGGATATTCTAAGGAAGACAGATATTAGTTTTATCGTTGTCATGATTTAAAAAGATTAGTAATGCAAAGTTTGAAGAGAAATGTAATATCAGCTACCAGATCAACTAGCAGAACCAGGGTAAAAGTAAATCTTCAGATAGACTGCTTTTCTTCAGCCATAAGAAATGTTTGTTTTTTTGGAAACCTGTGAATTTTCTATGCTATTTAAGTTTGTTTAAGGGCATATAGTTGAATGACTGATAAATATGCCAAAATAGAAGACTTAGCATAGGGTACCAGATAGATTGCTGAATATATGAAAAGAAAAGCAACTGAGATAAAAATAAGGAATTCTTGTAGAAACATGTATTTTTATGGTGCTTTATTTAAGGGGGGGGTTATAAGTGAAATATAAATCTGTCAACAAGCATTTTTAATGGTTTATTTTCATGATATTCCATGCAAACATATCCATACTAAGCCACATTGTTGTATAACGTGACTTATATAAAATGTTTTAAACAATTATTTGAAGAAAAAAGTATTTCAGTTAGGAAAGGGAGTAAGAGCTATTAAGTTCATTAGAGAAATTTGATTCAGATTTCATTATATTAAAGTAAAACACTAAAGGGGTGAAACTAGGCACTGGAAAAACAATATTTACTTTTTCCTGTCATGGAAACAGTTGTGAAAATCACCTGCTGTAGCAGGACTCAATGAGCTAATAGATGAACCTTTTCACAATTATTTTCAGTTGTGATGTCAATCCTCAAGTGTACACTGACATTTTTCCTGATGAAATTGCCTCACAAACAATACTAAATTTAATTGAGTTATTGGCATGTTTATTTACACAAGCATCAGATGACTTTGTCTACATGAATTTTTGGCTAGTCCCAGCATTCCCAACATGCCTGTTTCCCTGAGTGAAAATCAAACACAATTTATCTCGTGTCTAACCTCCACAGGGTTGGATAAAAGTGACAGGAGCCACGATGCTTACAAGAATATGCAGATAGCAACTGTATGACAGCAGTGGTTTGGTTTGCTCCCAGCTCCTCACTACGAAGGCCATGGCCATGGACTGCAGCAGGCAGGGCAAGCTTGCTCTGCTGCACTGACTTGCAGATGTCCAGAGTTAAAACCTGGGAGACAAACAGTGCCTGCTTGCTGCTGCCTAATAATTTAAAATCTCGAGTGGATGTACTGGGAGGAAGGGAGGGAAGAGCTGATCACCACTCATGACTGTTGGAGAGGCTGAGATGTCCTCTATACGCCTGCCCAGTCAACACCCTACTGCTTCCAGACTGATAAACACATATAAAAACCCTTATCATAATTAATGTTTGTGGCTTAAACTACCTGTAGTTGTACAGTGAAGTTAAAACTGGATGAAACAGACTTGAGCTGTGTGATGCCTCCAGAAAAAAACAGCATCTTTATCAACATTCAGGTGAGAGAAAGATGGGAAAAAACTCCAGCAATGTCCAGGGCTGAATGAGAGCCACCACCTTTTGTGTAACCTACTAAATGTCCTTATCTCTGAATGCTCTATCCTTGTTGTTCAAGTTACAAGGGAAAGATCTTGGGAAATGTTCCTTAGGACAAAAGCTGGAGGTAGACTTTGTATTCTGTCTGTACTGAGCTGTTACAGAACTATGTAGATGAGCTGCAAATCTGCCTATGATACTATTTAAAACCAGTATCGTTTACTGATTTGTGAGAAACCTATCTTCCAAAAACCCTGTGATTATTATTTGATCCCCATCTTGCTTGGTGTTTATTAATGTGAAAACAACACCTATGAATACACTCTTGAAAGAAAAAGTTATTATTAAAACAGACAGCATTATGAGACAATATTTAAGGATATGATTATTGTTATTGTTATTCTTATTGTTTGTTATTGTTATTGTTTGTTATTGTTATTATTTTGCATCCTGACTAGCCAATACATTAATTTTAGGCATACACTGACCTCAGTTGAGTTATATCCTTAAACTGAGGCCATACAAGGAAGTAGAAGCCCTTCGTCTTCAGAATCCAGGTAGTATGTAACTGCTAATATTATGGCAGATATATGCATGCACAGTTGTACATTTATACATTCATAATTCAAATTTGTGCACAAACCCACGGTTCACTGTATATAATTTCCCTCTGTAGCTGAATTTACCTGGAATCATAAATATCTCCTCTAGCCCAATCCAACCTCGATGTATCCCTTCAGGAGAGATGGGCTGGGGTTGTTTTTTATATATATATATATATGTTTATATTATTTTTATTAGATAGATATTATTTAAACATTTAAAAATATATTTTTACAGAAATATTGCTAGCTAATGTATTTTCCTGGTTTTGCAAAATAATGGAAAAATGTGTTCATTCTAAAGACTGCATAATAGCTGCTTTTCCACCAGGAAATTAATTCTTTGTTCCCTTGACTTTCCTTAAGAAATGAAGGCACAAGGCCATAGATAATACACAAATTTCTAAACAGTTTAAATTTCTAAGCTTTAAATTACCATAAAGCCATTTGATCCATCTGTATTTCAAACACTTATAATTATAGAGATTTATATTTACATTTGGCACTATGACAGAGTTGTAACTAGCCTCTTTTGGATCCTATTGCCTAGACCCCTTCACATCTGACTGCACTAGTAATGTAGAGGACTGGAGAATGCCATTAGTGACCCCTCTTCCAGAGACAGACAGCTATAAATGGTACTTAGTATCAGAGTTTAGAAAATACTTGTGCTATGTACTTAACAGATTTCCCAGGACCGTGTGGAAACAAAAGCCATACATCTGTTGAAGAAAAAGGTTTTTCATTAGGAAAGGTTTACTCTGTGTATGTAGTTCCTACACTGTGTGTCAGGACAGAGTTTGAACAGGACTGAAATATTTTTGCATTATCACAATACAAAATATATAAAGTAATAATTATTAATATCCCCATGTTTTTCTGATTCTACTAGATTTCTAAACTTATAAAATAACACTTTTAGTATTATACGTAATAGCTGTAGTCTAGAATGTTAGGAAGCAGGCCTTCTCAAAACTTGAGGTGCAGTTGTGTGTTTCCTGAACAGAGTTTGGGCAGGGGAAAAGAGACTGAGGTCAGCCTGTGGCCTTGGACAGCCTTGTCAGGTCCTGAGAGCACACCCTGCATTAGAAGTGATTTCTCATTCTCCCTCTACTATAGGCAAATAGAAACAGAAAAATTGTTACAGTGACTTTGAGTTCCTATCTAGAGTTGCCTGCAGGGAACAGCTGTACAGCACTCAAAACTGTACACACTCATCCTTACATCCTCATAGCTTACAGGAGGTGGAGAATTATCCATGTGCACCTGTAAGCAGCTGGCTCGTGCTGAATTCAGGTGTAATTAAAAAAAAAAAATTTTTATTTTCTTTTTTTTTCAATAGTTGGCATTTGTTCAGAGAAGCAACCCTGGAAGATTGGCACCTTTTGTGGTAGAACACAGGAATGCTGCTGGAAAAACTCCCCAATGTTTCTGGAATAATCTGAAGTCAGACTGCAGTGATTTTTCTGTTTTCTTGAAGTTCTTTTGAAAGACAGCAGGAAGATCCAAGGGACTGACTCAACCAGTAAATTTGAAGAAAAGCCTGGGGGGCGGTGAAGAAGGAAACAACAAAGACTGGTTAATATGACACAAGGTGTTATATTCTATACTTGAAATCTGTATGGTAATGGTCATTTAAAATTCTGACACTGACTGGAGTAAGTACTTTTAAGTACTTACTGAACAATAACTGATGCTCATAAAATTATCTAAGAAAAATGAGGTCTTCGGCTTATACTAAAGATTCTTCCAAATGAAGGGTCCAAAAGTTGTACAAATGCATGACTGGAGAAAACACTGCTTTGTTCTGTAGAGAGCAATATTGCAGGCATGTTAGACACAAAAGGGTTTTCTTTAAAAAATGCTTTGTTCTCATGCACTTGATTGTTTTCAGCTGCTGTAGTCGGAGAAGGCTGGCTGTAAAATTGCATTACAAAAATGCTGAAGATGTTGCACCCCACATTAATAGTGTTATGAAAAAGCAGAAATTTTTAAGGGTAAGATGAATGGGCTGTCAGTCTGAAAGCACAGAGAAAGCTAAATTTAAAGTTTGATATAGCTGTGCAAGACAGTATTATGCCAGAAGCTGTAATATTAGCACTGAAAGGAGAGCCACAGGCAGCAGAGGGTAAGGTGGTAAACTTCAGCCTTGTGATAGGGAACTTATCCCCACTAAGGGAGTTTGTGAACTAAATTCATAGGGAAAAAACCAACTGGAAAGGATTCAATCTGTAATTGGACCAGAGGAGAATGTATCCATTATAGGATTAGAGAGAGGTCGTGCTATGGCGTTGCTGTGCTGATTCTCTCACTCTGCTCCGGGCTCTCCCTGTGATAACCTCAGAATCTGGGGAAAGCTGCCGGGGACAGGGATGGGCAATTGTGCTCTTCTCTCATATAGGATAGTTGTTCTCCTGTGCTTAGGGCTGAATGAAGGGGTAGATAGAATTTGTGTGTGGGTGTGGGTGTGAGGGGGAATGGCAATTTCCCAAATGTCTTTGGCTGTGTACTCATGAGAACTAATTCAGGATGGTTTATCTCTCAGCGTGAGCAACCTCCTGAGAGTGCTTGGGAATAAGAATATGAAAGCATGCAGATAAAAAGGTGTAATGTGCACTTTGATACTTATCACACAGTAGGGTTTTTGTCCCTTTGTGCTACTTATTTAGCAGAAGCAAATATGTAAACAGCGGATTCTGTTTATGATTATCTTCCCTGGTTTACCAGCAAGAGCACGCTCCTCCTCATCCTGGTAAATCCACACTTGATTTTAGATTGCTTGTGATATCCAGAATGTGAGAAGTCTTGTCTTTATTTGTGCTGATACAGTACTTCTAGTCATTAAAACATCATTTCTGTCTGCAACTGCTGCACAGAAAATTTTCTCTATTCAGTACAGCCCCCCAAATCCTCCTTTCTGGAGTCCTGGAGCAGCACTAGTTTGAGAAGGGCAGACATTAAAACTCTGTGTTCCTATGCACAAGTTAAAAAATAAACTTGTGTTTTTTAACGTCAAAATTTTCATGCCTTTCTTTCAAGACTAAAAGCCTTTAAGCACTTAATGGTGTGGAAAGAGAAACTGCATGTAGCTATTGTGTCCTGCTCAAGTTCTAGCTAAGACTTATGTCTCCCATTAGCTACACAAAAATAGCAAAGTTCGTTTCTGAAAGTATATATATTATCTATTCTAATTCTAAATAGTTCTCCTTGGTTTATTAGAGAGTTTATTTTTTTTTCTTCTAATAAGTAACACTGAAGAAACATGAAGGAAAAGCCTTTTGATTATTTACTTTCTTGAGGCCCTGGCAGAAAAGGCACAGGGTCCTTATTGCTGCTATAATCACAGAATGGCCAGAAGATCATAATAATATGTCACAAGTAAATGTTTTCAGTGAGACATTAGCCTGAGGTCTGGAATATTTCTAAACTATATGTCAGGCCTTGAAAGTTTTCAATTAATCGACTTCAGGTTTGGTAAAGCGAAAATCTCTGTGGTGAGGGGTTATCACAAATGTACCCAGGCACTGTAACTCAGAAGAGCAATACTCACACTGAGCACTTACATGTAGACCTCAAAGAGCTTTTAATCACTGGATGCTTAACCAATTTGCAGCAGATATCTTAGCTAACAATTATAGCCTCCCTTAAACTCCAAAGTATTTGAGGGCAGACTGTAACTCTCTAAAACAGTTCAGTCACTCAAAATTTTACAGAAGTATCCCTTTAAGGAAGACTTTCAAACTGCTACACATCAGTCTTTAAAAATAAAACACACATCAATTTATGCATTTATTTTAATATATAAAACTAATCTAGTAAGCATTTAGCACTTACTGTGTTATTTAAAATTGTAATGCACATACATGATACTATAAAATTATTGGAAAATCTATTTATTATACATTGTAGTGTTCACTAAAATAATGCATTGTTAGTTGCATAGAAAATTCAATTTTTAATGCCATTATTTGAGATAAAGCTTTAGATCTTTGATACTATATATTAAGATGCCATTGTAACTGTTAACAATGGAAAGCCAGATATGTCTTCATTGAGTTCGCATACAATATACCTATAACAATTTAAACAAATTAAAATACTAAAACAAATTGCTTTTTAAGTGAAAAAATTTTTATGTATTTTTTAAAAAATACATATGGTACTTGCCTCCCTTCCTTCAAAGAAAGAAATTTCTGTGATGATCCAGGTGATAAGTTCTACCTCCCTAATAGAGAAACCAAGAAATAAAGTAACTATAACCACATGCAAATAATCAAAGCTTTTTCTTTAGTAATTCAGTAATTCATTTTACAAAATATCCCTGACTTTAATACAAGGGTGAAAATGAAAGCAGAATTATCACTGACTTTTTTTTGTTTTGTTCAAGTAGTTTCTTGGGGCTACTTTCTATATTAAAAGAGTTATTTCACAGAAGTCTATTTGTCTGTGGTCTTCTGTCAGTGTTGCAGGCAAATACTATGTTAGAAAAACATGAAAATTGGAAGTTAAAAATTTAAATATTTAAACACTTTATATAAGTTTTCCTTCTCTTTTTAGAAAACCCAGTTTTATAGAAAACATAGGTACTCAAAATTCTTGTTTCCTATAAATATTCTCCAGACAGCACTACTAAAGAATCACCTTTTTAAGTATGCTAGTATGTCAAACGAGTTGTATGCTAAGTATGTTAAACAATATATAATGTAGTCTGGCCTTCAGAAAAATATAAATAGTAAGATTTAATGTGCAGTGAAAGTAGTAAATATTTATATTTGTGATTTTCAAGGCTTACATTTAATGAGAAGAAGGTACATTTTTAAAACCACTATATAATTTCTTTTGGTTTGACAGCTTTGTCCTACACACACTATGATCATGAGGGAATCCATTTTTGCATTGTCATATACAATAGATCTATTTGACATAACTTAAACATGGAAATGTTGAGGATTCAAGACACCTTATAAAAATTAGGTGGAATTGAATAAAAATCTATAAATAATTCCTTTGCACTTTTTCTTTCTCTATTTCATACTTTTGGTTTAGGGCTTCTTAGTAGCTTCCATTGTTTATTGAACTTCTAAAAAGTAGATTTGTTCATATTTGTCACTTATGGGGGACTCTGCTACTTTAGACTGCAAGAAATAAACACACATTTAAAATATGATTATCTTCTAGTTCTGCTTTTTAAACTGTCTATATGCTGACTGTATCACTAAAGTGGAGTAAATGCCCTGGGGTGGCCTTACCTTGCATCCTATGTGCAGTTTTGGGCACCACAATATAAAGGAAGACATTAAACTATTAGGGAGCATCCAAGGGAAGGCAACAAAGATGATGAAGGGCTGTAAGAAAAAGCTCTGTGAGGAGGAGCTGAGGTCACTTGGTCTGTTCAGCCTGGAAAAGAGGAGACTGGCGGGGAGACCTCATTGCAGATACAACTTGCTCATGAGGGGAAGAGGAGGGGCAGGTACCATCCTCTCTACTCTTGAGACCAGTAACAGGACTCGAGGAAATGGCAGGAAGCTCAATATAGTCTATGATTCTATGATAAATGCACTACGTCAGAAGAGCTGTAGCTTACACTGCAGAAGTAGAGCTTCATTCTTCTTATGAGCCCTTCATACAAGCAAATTGTTGTTTACTTTCTCTTTTAATTACTGTGAAAGATTTGAAATTGCTTATCATGCAAGTGAACCTTGCATGTGGTTCCCCACACTATTAAGAAACAGCTATTTTGGTATTTAGTATGCTTTGCATAGCAAATCATACTGGCATTGATGCCTAGAAAGGCTGACCTGGAACAGAAACTAGACTGAGTAAAAGGAATAAAATAGGTATTTATTGAAAGGATACACTTTGGGCAGTGCAAGAGCCCGGCCGGGGATACACCCAAATCAAATCCATGAGTTGATGAGTTTCATCCATGAGTTTTTACACTTTTATAAGTTTTGGTTCATCTACATATTTGGGTCAATTATCCAGCCACAGCCCCAGATTATGAAGTCTCAGCCCCCTTGGGCTTGCCCCCTTTCCCTTGCCGTTGTTTGTGCTTTTTGGGTACCAGTTGTCATTGATTCTCTAGCTGGGAAGGGATTGTTTTGTCTAACTACCCTGTGAAGGGAACTTACTATCTAACACCTAATATGAATTTTCAGTGTTACACACCAAGCAGCAGAGAATCCGAAAAATATAAAAACTAAAACCCAAGACACCAGCATAGACTGATTCATACCCACACCCTTCAGATACACACTTCCTCTCTCACTCATATTTGTGAAGCTTTTGGTGGTGCAAATTTACATTGGCACCCTGCACCATTGCTTTGTCAAGCATTTCAGTATTAAAGCTACCAGGTCATAAATATCTAAATATAATTTATCCTGTTTCTGCTTTTGCTCTCAGTGACCAATTTTGTTTCATTTCGCACCTGACAGAAAATATAAACCATTGTAGTAAAAAGAATTTTGGATCTTTATGCAAGTTACAAAAATAAAGAAGCCATAGCAGAATCCTGTACAAACGTGCATGAATGCTGCCATTGTACAACTGTAAGGACATTAGGAGTTCTCTGCTGTTGCTCAACCACTTCCAGCCAGTCTGAAGCAATCCGTTCCTGTTCGCAGAGATCCCGCACCCCCTGTGCCTGCACTGGTGACCTGTGTAGGCGTGTGCTGCCACAGAACTGGAGCTTGAGACCTTCCTTTCTTCAGGAGGGAGGGGACAGCATGTTCTTGTCACACACCACACACAGCAGTATGGGCTCTGAGTTCTGAGCACTCTGAAATGCTAATGTCGCTGCACGGCGTTTAAGATTACATGTAGGTCAGCGCTGTGTGTAAAGGGGAGAATGACATTTCTCCAAGGACAGATAATATTATTTATAACAGATTTCTTGCACTTTTTCAGTGATGGTATCAATTGTTTACAGCTGACTGAAACAAGTAGAATTAGTCTGATAAGGGACTGAGGCTTGGTTCCAAGCCCAGATCCTTTTACCAAGGCTGCAGTAGAGTGTGTTGTAAGATTGTACAGTCAGAGAGTTGCCGAAAAAGTAGCATAAATATTTTCAGGCAAAATCCTAGTTCCATGGAAAAACTTTCATTAACTTTAATGACTTCAAGATTTCCCCCCTGCTGTGAAGCCGATTTATCATTTGTACTGGGCATTTTTAACACAAAAGTCTTTGCTAATGCCAGAAATATGACATTGCCTTGACTGAGTGAGAGGATTGTTGTTTTTTTTTTTCTCCTTCATTTATGAAGAATATGCCTGTCAAGACAGTCTCTAGTAATGAAATCACATTCTGGTATAATGATTAATTTGAACTTTTGAAAATTTTCTGCTTTGAATATTGGAGGGAACAATAGTTGAAATACTTTTAATAATGAAGTATGTAGTAGTGTGAAAATAATTGAAGTGGGAAACTTTACTTTTGCAGAATTTCACAAAATCACAGAATGTGTTAAGAAGAAGGGACCTTAAAGATGTTCTGGCTCCAAACTCTCTTCCATGGTCAATAACACCTTCCACTAGACCAGGCTGCTCGAAGCCCCATCCAGCCTGATCTTGAACAATTTCAGGGTTGGAGCATCTACAGCTTCTCTGGGCATCTTGTTCCACTGTAACCACTTCAATCAGTAGCATCTCTTAGTTGGCGATTACATGTAGAAAACTTCAATGGGCTGCAAGTCAAAATACAGGTTTCAGTGGAAACCTGAACATAAATCTCTTCATTTTTTAAAATTTGTTTAGAAAATGAGAGAAAATTAGTGAAAAGAAAGGAATAATTTTCTATGCATTCTGCAGGTCATTATAAAGATATATTTTTACTAGTGATCTGCTTGTCATACTTGCAGTTAGTCAGAAACTGGCCTCATGGACCCTAGGTACACTTGCTGCATTAACTAAAGGAAGGATTAAGCACAGGACAGGAGCTTTGCCTCCTTCCCCCGTACCCAGAGTGGCCCGAGCTCGGGTTCTCACTCTTGTGCCGGTGCAGCTGCATTGCTGGATGCGTTAGCCGGACTGCACAGAAACTGCGGAGCGTGCGGAGCATCGCAAAGCGCTGTCAGCGAGCCCACTCTACTCAAACGCACTGTATTCAAATGCCCCAGGGCCAGGAGGGTTTCTCCCTGCCCCAGCCGGGAGGGTTTTGCCCTGCCCCAGGCCGGGAGGGTTTTTCCCTGCCCCAGGCCAGGAGGGTTTTTCCCTGCCCCAGCCGGGAGGGTTTTGCCCTGCCCCAGCCGGGAGGGTTTTGCCCTGCCCCAGGCCGGGAGGGTTTTGCCCTGCCCCAGCCAGGAGGGTTTTTCCCTGCCCCAGCCGGGAGGGTTTAGCCCCGTTGCCGCTGCCGTGCCCGGCCCGCTCGCTCGGCCCCGTCCCCCGCGGTGCAGTGCGGGGCGCGGCCGGCAGGGGGGGCCCGCGCTCCGCTCCGCGCCGGCCCGGGCTGCGGGGCCGCGCCCGGGAGAGCGGCACAGCGCACGGGCGGGGGAGAGCATCGGCACGGGTAACCAGCCCTAGAACAGGTAACCACCTTAGAACAGGTAACCGGCCTTAGAACAGGTAACAGCATCAGCGCAGGTAACCAGCCTTAGAGCAGGTAACCAGCCTTAGAACAAGCAACCAGCCTCGGCACAGGTAACCAGCCTCGGCACAGGTAACCAGCCTCGGCACAGGTAACCAGCCTTAGAACAGGCAACCAGCATCAGCACAGGTAACAGCCTCAGTGTAGGTAACCAGCCTCAGAACAGATAACCAGCTTTAGTACAGGTAACCAACCTTAGTACAGGTAACCAGCCTTAGAACAGGTAACCAGCCTTAGAACAGGTAACAGCCTTAGAACAGGTAACCAGCCTTAGAACAGGCAACCAGCATCAGCACAGGTAACAGCCTCAGTGTAGGTAACCAGCCTCAGAAC
>JAOTQP010001286.1:132675139-132747765 GCA_026413545.1 Cichladusa arquata | reverse complement strand
GGGCAGCCCCGGCACCGGCGCCCGCCCGGGGTCCCTGCGGCGGGCCGGGCCGGCAGCTCCGCGGGGCGATTCGCGGGGGCGCGGCGGCGGCCGGGGCGTGCGGGCACCGCGGGCTTTAGGGACAGGGACAGGGACAGCTCCCCCGAGCGCCGCCATGAGCGGCCCCAACAGCCCGAGCTCCCCAGCGCCCGGGGAGAGCCCGTCCCTCGGGCTGGACCTGCTGCGCTGCCCCTGCTGCCGCCGGCTGCTCTGGGAGCCGGTCACCGCGTCCTGCGGTCACTCCTTCTGCAAGCCGTGCCTCGGCGGGGCCGGGCCGGCCCGCTGCCCGCTGTGCCAGGAGCGGCTGGAGCTGCTGGGCGTCGCGGCGGCTCGGTGCAGCGTGGTGCTGTGCGGGATCCTGGAGCGATGCGTGCCGCCGGAGCTGCGGCTGGCCGCGCTGGCCGAGCGCGCCCGGGAGCGCCTGGCCCGCGGGGACGCGCGGGAGGCGCTGAGGATGGCGCAGAGAGGGGTCGAGCTGGGTAAGGACCACCGGGCTGGGGGGCTGGCAGTGCGATGGTGGGGTGCGGGCTGCGAGGGGTCAGCACAGCAGCCCGAGAGACGGGCTGGGCTGTCGCAGCTGCGAGTACCAGTGTGGGTGACAATGTAGGTCACCGTGTCCCTGCAGCTCAGTGCGCTCCGGGCCTGCAGGGTCCGGAGCTGGAAGACATGGGAAGCTGGAAGTGTTGTAAGGCAGGGCTGGTGGGGATGGGGATGGGAAGGGGGAACGCAGCTGCCGGGCATTTCTTCCATATCCGTGGATGTCCCGAGGTGCTGGGAGCTGTGGGATGCCCGGAAAGCGCGCTGCTCATCCCCTGCCAGGGCCTGTGTCCCATCGGCCACGTGCTGCTGGAGGGGAACGAGCAGCAGATGCTCACGTCTTGCAGCCCGGGCAGTATTTCGGGGTCAGAGGAAGAGCTCTGCCCAGGGGGTGGCCATTATGTAAAGTGGTTGGGACTTGTCCAGTCGGGGATGGACACGTCCATCCCCGGAGCCTGGCGAGGACACAGCCCTGGCGGAGCTCCTGTGCCAGCCCCGCCGTGCGGGTCACCACCGGCCCGACCCCCCTTCAGCCGGCTCCGGCCACACATCGCCGGCAGGGCCAGGATAGGGCCCGGGGGCAGGGTTTGATCTGCTTTAATGTGTGGCTGTAAGTGGATTTCTTGGAAAGTAATATTTAAATAAAAGGGGTTATGCAATGTGTCTGGAGCAGGGGGTTGGGGCGACGGAGGCAGAGTTTCCTTTCTCCGCGGCGTTTCTATGACAGCGCTGAGCTCTCCTCCCGCAGCGCAGGCTCTTATGCATCGCCTGCTGCGAGACAAGTGCCAGAGGTTCAGGGTAAGCCTGGAAACCAAGGGCTGAGCGGACCGGTCGATCCTGGTGCTGGCAGCAGAAAACAGGTCCTTTTATGCAACCTCCAGAGGCATCCGTCTCTCCCTGCACACCCTCCTTCAGAGTAAAGGCACATGCACACTTCTCTAGTACTCATTTGCCAGGTTTTTGCCTGATTAGGGTGTACAATTACACATTTATTTAAATTTTTTTTTTTTTTAGTATAAAGAGGAAACATTGCAAACTCTGTCCTCACTGTTCCCTGCACGTTCTGTTCCCCGAAAGTCAGGGAAGTCTGGCTGAGGACAACAAGGAAATTGCAGTCACAGCCTGAGCTCTGGTGAACCTGTGCTTGCTGGGGCTGCCAGGCTCAGCACGTGGGTGGTGCTTTCAGGATGTGTTTTCCAGCTCCTGCAGCCTGCAGCCAGCTTTCAGCTGCACAACTTTTTATGGGCTGCCTTTCACTTTGAACCAGAACCACTGATAAATGTTTGACCCATGGGGACGTTTTATTTGGTGTTCAGTGTGGCGTGATAGGCCAGTCTGCAGTGCCCTGCTCAGCCCAGCCTGTAGAGCAGCTCACTTTGCTTGGGTGGAAATAAACTGTCAAATTTTTATCTTCATTCTTTCTGAGTGAACAACAGAGAAATGCACTGTAATGTGTAGCACAGGAGGCCCTCTGACATGGAGTACAGAGGCTGGCGGGTCTCCGAGGCTGCCAGCTGGCTGATGGCCCTCGTGTGTAATGATATCATAGATCAAAAATAGCTGCAGCAGCAGAGAAATGCAGAAATCATTGCCCTGTTTTACACATCTGAAGTGGGGTTTTTTTGCCAAATCAGTCACTTTATTGCTGGGCTGTGCAAATGTTTGAATGGGTTTGCCCACTTGGAAAATAAGCCTCTAGACTTTGTACCTATTTGTTCATCCCTACCTGTTGTTAGGGGCTGGGATATTTCATCTCTGGATGGGTGCTTGTGGGACAGGGTACTGAGCAGCAAGTTCCTATGTTTCCTGAGTTGAGCCCTAAAATTGGCTAATATTATAAAGGAAAAAATGCTCCCAGGTGTTGCTCTGCTGCACAGCTCAGCATTGCCAGTGCAGCTTTTGGTGCAGGAGTGGCTGTGCCTGGCTCTGCTGCTCTCTGGGCTAGGGTGACACCAGGCAGGGAGTAAAGTCCCACTGTGCTGCATGCTGGGCATGGGGACAAGGAGGCAATAGCCATGGCAGAGTTTCCTCCTCTGTGGTGAGAAGTGGTGGGTGCCTGGGCAGGGTGGCAGCAGAGAAAGGCAGGGAAATGGTCAGATGCTTCCTGCACCCGGCTGTCGTGGAGCTGCCAGTCCTGACCTGCAGTTTGCTGGCAGAGCTGCATCAGCACCATGCTTGAACCGGGCCAGGAGGAAATGCTGCAGGGTTTGGAAGTGCAGGAGAGACATCATCAAGTGATGTTTCCTGGTGATTGCTGATCAGCTGCCAGCCAGGCCCACGGACCCAGCTTGCCTCTGGGAGAGCTCCTGGCCCTTCAGCAAGGTGATGCCCACACCACATTTGGCACAGCAAATGCAGCAGCAGTGCCTGCAAATGGTGCTGAGTTTATGATACAAGGCTGGCTTCAGTCCCAGCATCCTGCTGGGCCACCACCTGTTACCTGTGCTGGACCTACCATCATCCCAGAGGGAGCTGGGAGCCATTGGGGGGACCTGCACAACACTGGAGCCTCCCCAAATGCTCCCAAAGGGAGCAACAAGTCCCCAACCCCAGCCCTCAGCAGCTTTGAGCTGATGCTCAGAGCTGGGGGAATACAGGGCTGGATGCACAGACCTGTTACCTGAGCTGGAGCACCAGCACTGCACTGCATGTAGGTCACCTCCATGAGCTGTGATATAACGGGGTGGGTCTGGGCATCTCTGCAGTTCAAACCCACAAACATTACCACACCTGGTTACTCCATGTGAGTGGGCTCTTGGGGTGCTGCTTCCTTGCTCTCCCTGACATCCCCCAACCCAATTTTGCCACTGGCAGTGCTGATAGGAAGAAAGGTCTTTATGTAGTTTTCTGAGGCAGGAAAGAAGAGGATCTCAGTGCCAGTTTTTTAGGAAAAGGCAGGAGCATGTAATGCTTGGTGTCATGACTAGCAATGCCTGTGGGATCTGTGTCACCCCAGCATCCTAATGTCCCATCAGTGACATCTTGCTGACAAGGAACTCGATCCTCAGTTACCTTCCTCAGTTTTGGGAAATCTCAGCCTTTTCTGATACTTGGAAACCCCAGGTCGTGTGGTGCAGGCAGATTCTTACACCCCCTTGGCTTCTCCTCTGCCCCAGGGGAGCAGTGACAGCCAGGTGGGTCTGGGAATTCAGGTATCCAGCACTGCAGTCCTGTTTGGTAACCTGTTATTGTGACTCTGCTGGGTGAGTCACATCACAGAGCCTGCTGTGGCCACAGCCCTGTAGGAACTGTGTCCATGGTAGAGCTTTTTGCTGCATCCCAAAAAGATGGATGAAAGCCCAGATCCCAGCACGGCTGAGCCCTGAGGCAGTGGTGGGGCCTCTTGGCTGAGGGTATTTAGGGAAGATGGGGGAAAAACAAAGGGAAGAACCTCAAAGAATTTAAAACTGGGTATTTAGGGGAAATAACTTCCTTGCAGAGGCTTACAAAGCCAGTACCTCTGATGAAGAGCACTGCAGGCTGTGCTCAGGGACGCTGTGGTGCCCTCTGCCCATCCTCCTCCATCCCCACTGCCTCTCAGGGCCAATCTCACGAGTGCTCTCGTTTCTCTCTGCAGCCCTGGACTGCAGCTCCCTGCGGCTGTGCCGGGCAGAGGCGCTGCTGGCCCTGGGGCAGCACCCACAGGCCCTGGAGGAGCTGGATGTGGTGTGCAGGGCTGAGCCTGGAGAGCACGAGGTGAGTGAAGGCCAGCCACGCCGACTGCAGCCAAATCCTACTGCACAGGAGCAGTTTGTCCTTCTCCTCAGTTCTCCATTGGATTCACCTGCTCAGAAATGCACCTGACAGACCCCCTGGGTTCCTAGTCAAGGTGGCAGGTGCTGTGTTGCTCTCACAGGAGAGCTCTGGCACCTTCACTCCTTCTCCAGCTCTCCCTAGGCTTGGCTTTTGCAAGTGCTGCACTTTGGAGAGTCCTGGGTTTTTAGGCAGATCTGATCAGGGGAGCAGCGACGTGCCTGGGTGCTTTGGCTTGGGATGGGAGCAGGCAGGAGGCAAAGGGACATTCCTTGGGGCTGGCAGAGGAGCTGAAGGGACACGTGCTCAGCTGGTCACTGTCTCATAGTCACCACATGTTTTTTCTGCCCTGCAGGCCTTCTTCAGGAAAGGGAAGGTGCTCCTGGAGATGGGGCAGAGAGCTGAAGCCCTGCTGGCATTGGAACACTGCCTGACACTCAGTCCCCATTTCCAGCCAGCTCGGAGAGAGATGGAGAAGGTGTGTGGGCTCTGCCATGTTCCTGTGCTCTCACATCACAGGGACATGTCCTTGTCCTCTGAAGGACCCAACAGTGCTCAGCCAGCACAGATACCTCCTGCAGCGAGAGGAAGGGTGCTTTGGGGGAAAAGAGGGAGCCTAGCAGCCCTCCCACCTCCCTGCTTTTTCCTCCTAGCATCCCCCACCCCTTGCTTTGTCCTTGCAGATCATCATGGAAGCTGATGCTCCTCAGCCAAGCACAGCTGCACACCTGGGGGATGCTCACCTGAGCTCAGCTGGTTCCCAGGTTGATGGAGGGAGCCCAGCACTCCCATCTTCCACACAAGCTCAGGTAAGAGCCTGCAATACCTGAATCTGCAAGAAGACTTAATGTTCCTCTGGGACATCCCAGTTGCCCAGTGATGGGAAAGGAGTGTGATAAGGGGAGCTGTGCAGGACATGTAGCCATGCTTACCTGGTTGTGTGCTGGGATGAGAATCTGCAGGTAGTGGAGGGTGGGAGAGCAGGTACCATCAGGGCTGGTGCTGTGAGGACTCAAGAAACAGAGGAGACTTTCTCTCTCTGCTCATCTCACTACATTCAGGAAAAAAAATGAAAAAAAGAAGTGAGTTTAAATTTTTTTTCATCTAAAAAACACATTTGAGAATAGTTCAGACCACTAGCAGCTGTTAAGGGAAGCTTGTATTTTCCTCTTTGCCTTCTATAAAGAAACTTAGAAGGTTTGGAGAGAAGAGGGAATTCAGAAAATGGGCTCAGATACACCCAAATAGCAGTTGGGATGTCTGGACAGAGTGAACCCATGCTTTAACCATGTGATGGGCAGCAGTGTCTGAAGGCCACTCTCCTGCTGTCCTGCAGATGCAAGGTGTCCATGTGCAGCAGCACACCAGGAAACCTCCCATGCCATCGGGCTTGGTGGGACAGATGGCACTGTGCATTCAGAGGGAGAAAAGGTTTGGGCTCAATTTCATCTTGCTGTGCCTAGGATCAGGAGGGAGAGCTGGCAGATGGCCGAGGGGATGCTGGGTCTGAGCACAGCCAGGACACAGCCACCCTTCCCCAGCCAGGACAACGGCAGGAGCCGGAGACGTGGGCAGAGAGTCAGGGCCAGTGCTTGTTGGGTGAGTGTCATCAAAGGTACCACCGTGTTGTGTCATGCAAAATATTTGTTTGAAATCCATTTTGGCACTGCAAACTTGGTGTTTGCACTGTGTCCAGCTCAACAAACAAATATCCCAGGGGCACATGATGGGGCAGCTCTGGCCAGGACATTCACTGCTTCTCATGCACGTGAGGAGGATCCACCTGATCTTGTTGTGTTGAGCTGGTGAACATACATCAAACCTTTGGCTCAGCTTGGTGACAAGTTCTTGCTAAAGCCAGCCATCACTTGTTCCCTGTGTGGAGTCAGGGAGAGGCTTTTTTTGGTTCCCATGGGTTTAGATGGGTTTTGGTTTAGATTAAATTTCTGTGTGGGGGACAGGACATGTCATGATCTGGGGAAGCAGCACCTCCATCAGCATTAACTTGTCATCAGTGTCCAGCCAGGAGGCTGCCACATACCTGGGTTTGCATAAAGCAGTGATGGCTCATGGCAGGTCTCCAGAAACTTCCATCCTGGAGCTTTTTGGGACACTTTGCTACCCAGTGCCTCAGTTTCCCTGCCTGCAAAAGGAGGAGATACCACCTTTCTCTACCAAGTACCATGGGACCCACTGATACACCAGCTATGGATGAACATAGAAGGGTTAATAGAGGGATTTATATTGCATTTCCTAGTAGTTTTGTTTTTCTTTGACACTTCCAAAGCACTTTGTGGGGCAGTTATCCCTCAGAACGAGGTCAGAAAGCAAAGATTAATTTTCTATATTGGAACGTGGGATTGTCTTCTCTTTTACCTCTAGGTAACAAGGAGGAAACAGCAGCAGCAAAATGTACCCAGCCATGCCTCGGGGAGTCACTGAGCATATCTGACTTGGAGTGCTCCCTCTGCATACGGTGAGTTCTCCTGAAGGAGAGCTTTTAGGATGAAGAATTGACACCTGATAGGTTTTCTTTACTTGGTATGCACCTTTATTCACATCTTGATAAAAGCTCAGTCCTGGGAACTGCTGAGATGTAGGTTTTGGTACAGATAAGAGGGGAAGGCAGGGCCATGGGACAGCCTGCCAGGCTGCAGGAGCTCAGATCATCCTGCCTCAGGGTGCAGCATCACTGGGGCTGTATCCCTTGGGACAGAAGTGTGGAGGTGGGGGTGTTCAGTGGGGTCAAAGACCAAAAGCAGTGGTTGCCCTTTGTACCTGCAGGCTGGGACAGGAAGGTGTTGCCCAGGGAAATTCCCTCCATGATGGGGATGTTGCAGACCTAGAGGGGAGCATTTCTGAGCTCTTTGCGTGGTGCAGGTGGAAAAGGGAACGGGGTAGAGCCTGTGTTTGTCTGCTGGCTCAGGGCTGGGGAGGGACTGCCACAGGGCATGCTGGAACCAGGCTGTTGTTCCTGGTGTGTCCCAGCCCGTGGAGCAGTTGTGTAAGTGGCTGCTGGCACAGAGCTGGGTGGGTGTTGCACTGCCAGACATGCAAGTCGGTCAAGGTCCTGCATGGCAGCTTTTTCCAGGTCTGTGCATGGGGGAGAGAGATTGAGGCTGCATCTGATCTGAATTACATGAATTTGGATCTCTTCTGAAAGAAGAAAACAGTGTTTAGGAGGAGCCAGGGCTTTCTCAAGACCTTAATTCAATTTCTGGTCCTGGGGTTACCTGTGAGCAGCTTGAGTACTTGCTGCTGGCTGTGCTGCTGGAGCAGGGGGGAAGGGGGAACTTTGCTGTCACTGCCCTTTGGATTACACACCACTGGGGTGTCTGGGGCACCTGGCAGGACCAAGGGGTGCCATGTGTGTACTGATGGGGTCTGCTGGGATTCCATGGAGACCCTGCAGAGCTCAGGCCTGGAACAGTTCTCACCTTACCTCATTGTGCCAGCCCAGCAGTCTGAGCCCAGACTTGCTAATTAAAGTCTCTCTCTGCCAGGCTTACCTGTGCTCCTTTCCCTTTGTTGCTCTCTGCTGTCCATCGACTCTGATCATCCTTTGCAGGATGTTCTTCGAGCCGGTGACGACGCCCTGTGGTCACACCTTCTGCAAGGAGTGCCTGGAGCGCTGCCTGGACCACCAGCCCAACTGCCCCCTGTGCAAACACAGCCTGAGAGAGGTGAGGGCACGGGTCCTGCAGGATGGAGCCCAGGGAGAGCTGGGAGCCAGCTCCAGCTGCTGGCTGTGTGCCCAGGCCTGGGGTGGGACCCTGCACTGCTCTTACATTAGCAGCTCCCTGGCGCAGCAGTGTCAGCTCCACTCACTTGGGAATGACCAGACAGTTGATAATTAAGACCAAGAGATTCATTTCCACAAGGTGCCACAGTGATTTAGTGAGATTGTAAACAGGAGAAGAGAGAAAGAGAGAGAGAAGCAAATGCTAATTACTTTAAAAAATGGAAATGGATGGAAAACCTGCTAGCCTGGAGATTTGATTTAATCTTTAATGAAAAGGGATTTGGATGAGACCATCAGGGAAATTAGGTTGTCATACAAGGACTGCATCACTGTCAGAGACAGGACGCTGTGTTGGACAGGCCCTGGCTCTGAGCTGTGTCTGCAGGTCTCGGTGGAGCTGACATCCCATCCTGCTCGATGGCTCAACATCCCCCAATAGGTTTTATCCTGGACTTTCTCTGCTCTAAAATTACCTTCAGTTCCAATAAAAGCGAGCGTGATTCAGAGTCCTGCAGGACCTCAGGGCTTCTTCCCTGCTCTTCTCCAACCTATTTTTGGGTCTAATTCCTTTCAGTACCTGAAGGCTGGGAGGTACAGCCCCACGGTGCTGCTGCAGGACATCATGCTGGCCACCTTCCCCACGCAGCTGGCTGAGCGCCGGGAGCTGCACCGGGCGGAGATGGCAGAGCTCTCCAAGTAAGCAGGGACTGCTCCTGTGTGTGTGTGTGCACATGGGGACTGGAAGGGGCTCTGAGAGGGCTGTCCACACCCCATAGCATTGCTCTGGCTTAGTCCTGCTCAAGTGATGTCTGTCCCACCTCCAGGAACACACTGCAGCAGTGCTGTGTGGGTGTGGACACGCACCATGAGGCACCTGGGGTGAGGGACCAGCTTTGCAAGAAGCTGTTTTGTGGGCAGAATCTGTCCTTGGTCTCTTGGTGAGCCAAGTGGAGGCTTTAAAGAATTCACAGAACTCACAGAATGACTGGGTTGGAAGAGACCTTCAAGATCATCGAGTCCAACCCATGCCCTAACACCTCAACTAGACCATGGCACCAAGTGCCACATCCAATGTTTTTTAAACATATCCAGGGATGGTGACTCTACCAGCTCCCTGGGCAGACCATTCCAGTACATAATCACTCTTTCAGTGAAAAACCTTTTCCTAATATCCAATCTAATTTTCCCTTGACGCAGCTTGAGACTGTGTCCTCTCGTTCTCTTTAGTGTTGCTCTGTGCTGGAGCATCACTTCTTGTGGTTAAGAACACACCTGGTTTGATGCAGAACCATTGGGATAGGACTTGCTTGGAGAGGCATTGCAGTTGTTTCTCCTGTCCCTCAGCCTGACCAAGAACATCCCCATCTTCGTGTGCACGATGTCCTTCCCTGGCATCCCCTGCCCCCTGCACGTCTTCGAGCCTCGGTACCGCCTGATGATCCGGCGGTGCCAGGAGAGCGGCACCAGGAGGTTTGGCATGTGCATATATGAGAATGGGAAAAGGTGAGCTCCTGGGCAGGCTTCCCCCTGCCCCAGCCCCAAATGTCTAAAATACTGAATAGTTCAGAGAGATTTCCTATCAGTGCCATCTCGCAGCCGGGATTTGGTGCATTCCCCACGGTGCAGAATGAAATGGGAGCAAGGAATGAGGCCAGCACTGGAGCTGCACAGAGCCAGTGGTGGCTGTCAAATACAATACAATACAATTCTTGGAACAGCTTCCCACTCATGATGTCTCTGAGCTCCATGGTTCTCTGGCTGTGACCTCCAGCTCCTCTTAGTGAGCACTGGGAAGAGACTTGATTGGATTTCAATTTGCCCCCACCTAGACATCTTTTTCCTGGGCCTTTCTCTGCTTTGGAGATGGTAATTTTAGGAGAAGCAGCTCTCTTGCCAGCCATTAGCCCAGCTCAGCCCTGTTTCTGTCCCTGTGTCCCTGCAGCTGCTCTCTTGCCAGCCATTAGCCCAGCTCAGCCCCGTTTCTGTCCCTGCAGCTTTGCTGACTACGGCTGCATGCTGGAGATCCGTCAGGTGGAGCTGCTGGCGGATGGCAGGTCCTTGGTGGACACCGTCGGCCGGCAGCGGTTCCGGGTGCTGAGCCGCGGCCACAGGGACGGCTACCACACCGCTGACATCGAGTACCTGGAGGACAAGAAGGTGAGGGCAGGGCTGGGCAGAATCCTGGGCTGCAGAGGGACAGAACCTCGCTACAGACACCTGTGCACCTCCTGTCTGTGTTCAGGTGTCTGGGGAGGAGCTGCAGGAGCTGCAGTGCCTGCACGAGAGCACCTACCGCCTGGCCCAGCGGTTCTGTGAGCACGGAGACCTCACCTCCAGACACATCCTGATGCAGCATGGACCACTGCCTGAGAAGGAGGAGGACATCCAGGTAATGCTCAGAGGGAAGGGATGCACCCAGAGAGCTTCTGAAGCAGCACTGTTCCTGCACTAACCACCCTGCTTCCCTACTCGGCTTCCCCCAGGGTGAACAAAACAAATCCAGTTTTTCACCCCTGTTACAGCATTTCTCATTCAGAGAGTTGGTAGGCCTTGTCTTGTAAAAATGCTTGATGTTTCTTTATGGTTCTTTATGGTTTCTTTATGGTATGTTTCTTTACGGTAAACTGTTCTTGGAAACTGAGCACTGAGTTCTAAAACCTTTCCCAGAGTCTTTTCCTAAATGAGAACTGAGAAACTGGACTGTGTGTGTTTGAAAACACTTTGGGAAAAAGAAACCAAACAAATTGGCAAAGAGGCAAACCCTGCAGCTTGTTGAGTCTGCAGTCTCCTTTCTCACTGTGATCCTTTGAGACAGCCATAGCTAGGCAGAGATGAGGAGCTAAGAGGACAGGATCCAATTTCCTTGTTATACTGCTCTGACACATTCAGATCATGTAGGAGAAAAGAATCCCAAAATTTAATTTTCACTCCTTTAAGAAGGTGTTTCCTCTCTAGATCGTTACAAATATACTCTTGCTGGCTTGTCCCAGGCTAAGGCTGTCCTGGCCAGCAGTCACATTAATGATGTGCTCAGAAATCACAAAACCACTCACCCTCCTTCAGCTGAATTGAGCTTTTCCTTCTTAGTTTGCCTCAGGTTATAAAAAAGCTGTTTTACAAAAGCAGTGCCCAAACAGCTGTGCCTGCCTGGCCTGCACCTCACATCTTTGAGTGATGGCCAATATCCCAAAAGCATAGGCTATGCAGGATTTGGCCTGTGTTTACTAAAAGCACCAGCTTAAACAGGGAAATGCACAAGTTATTTCATTGTCTCTTTAGGATAGACTTCTTACCAGCTACATCTGCATCTGGAGGCTCCCTGGGGAATGCTTGTCTGGAAATTAAATTAGTTTGTCCAGCAGGTTTGAGCTTGGATGACAGAAGAGCTGTTCAGATGAGTACTCTGGCCGCTGCTGTCCTGAAGGCCACCCCTGCATTCACCTGGCAGCTCCTGACTGGGGGTCTCTCCCTGTCCTCTGCAGGCTTCGGCAGACGGCCCGACGTGGTGCTGGTGGCTCATCTCCATCCTGCCCCTGGACCCCTCCCACCAGCTGAGCCTGTTCTCCTGCACGTCGCTGCGCGCCCGCCTGGCGCGGCTGCAGCAGGTGCTGACGGCGCTGCTGCAGCAGCCGCCCCCGCGCCGCCTCCTGCCCGAGCGCAGCCCCCACGGCCGCGTCTGAGCCCCCTGCCCTCACCCCCGCCCTGGCTCGCTCTCTGTGTGCTGCCCCACGGTTTCTGTGCGGTTTGAGCCCCCCACGAAATGCCCCAAACAGCGGCGAGCTGTGCGCAGCTGTGCCGGCAGCGACACTGTGCCGTCCGTGCCGCCAAAGGGGATCCTGGAATGCAGAGCTGGCTTGTGTCTGCACAGCCAAAATCTCTTGCTGAGTGGCTTCTGCACTGAGGAGGATTCTCCTTAGGGCAGAGGACTGAGTGCAGTGATTGCTTCAGTTCTGGTTCTTCCACTTGGAAAGACAGCTTAGGGGTTTTGGTAGGTGATGCTGATTCACACAGGAAATTCAGAGGTTGGGGAGAGGTGGCATTGGGGAAGCAGAGAGGTTCCAATGGCTTCCCCCAGCCTTGGGAGCTGATGGCTCTGCCACTGCTTGCAGCTTTGACTTAGTTTGTGTTTGAACCAGAAGAAAGGTTAAATTCAACAATATGAAACTCTTTGTCTTGCTCCTAACCACCTCCATGGCCACATGGTGAGGAGATGGTTCTCTCTGAATGCTCTCAGGTCCAGACATGCCCTTCCCACTGCTCTGCTCGGTGCTGTGCTGTGTTTGCTCACCAGACCCTTCCCCAGGACACTGCCAGCCACTCTCCTCACTGCTGGCTCCAAAGCTGTGAAGTGCCATGGGAGAGGGGATTTTGTCAGCTTTGGTGCTTTTCCCCCTACCCAAAGGCTGCTGTTCCCAACCCTGGCTGGGTTCAGGTTACAGGGTCAGACCTGGGGCCTTGAAGGAGCTGATGGCACAAGGGAATTAAGTCTGGAAGTTCTGTTGTGAGACTTTCTGCTCGTTGACTAATGCAATTTTCCCCTGTTCTGTGTTTTTTGTGGACTTTCTGCTTCCTCAGGAGAAATCAGGATCTCAGCCAAGGCTGGACCCTTCACTTGGGACCCAGAATAGTTCAGGATCCCCAAAAGAGCACAGTGAAGTCAAAGGGATCCAAATCTCTGGAAAGGCAGGGAGGGGATAGGGTCAGTGACTGAGGCCATGAGCCACGTGTCAGGGGAGTGAGTCTGCTTGTCTCTAGACACAGGGCAAAGACTCTCTGGACAGACCAGGTCTCCATGGAAATCCTGAAGATTTGGGATTTTTGTCTTTCATCCCTAATTTCAGAGGCTTTGGGTTCAGTTCTGGGAATGACATCCACTTAGTGGTTAGATTAGACACTCTGGAATTTTATCCCAGCATTTCCAAGGGCTCCACACCCCCTCAGAGAGCTGTTGGATGTGTGTGTGGGAGAGAAGATCAGGGCAGTGATCCTTACTGCCTGTGTGGCTTGGGAGAGCCTGGGGTGGGAGACTGGGCATAGCTCCAGAGAGATCTCTGCTCAGAGCCACCACCTTTCCCTGTGCTTCAGTCTCCAGGAGTGAGAAATCCCTGTCCCTCCTCTCCATCAAAGTGCCTCCCTGGAGTGACAGTCAGGAACTGAGGGTTTGCTCCCCAGGAGCCCCTGTGAGCACAGAGCAGCTGAGCACAGCTCAGAGCTGGATCTGCTCCTCTACCTTTGAGCCATGGTGCTGGCCCAGGAGCACCACGAGTCCCCAGGAGCCATGTCCCTGGGATGTCAGATTGGCATGGGCTGGGGTGGGTGATGAAGGGATGCTCTGCAGGCCCAGACAGGTGACAGGATGACACTGCAGTTTGGAAAGTGCCTTTCTTTTCCCCAGGGTCAATGTGGGCTCACCTAGCAACATCCCCACCCCAAGCCACTCACCCACCCCCTGAGCTGCCATTTCCCCAGGGTTGGGAGGTCCCTGTGGGTCCCTCCAGCAAGGGGTTGGCATGGGGGGATGCAGGGAGAAGTGTGGCTCTGCACCATGTCACACTGGGGAGGAGCCAGGGACCAGAGCCAGAGTCCCTGGCTGCTTTGGGAAGGGATCTGTGCACATTGCTCCAGTTTGCTTGGAGCACCTTTGTGGTTTTTATTACTCTCGTTGCTCTTGGAATTACGTTTTCTTTCAGGTCATTGAAATAAAGACCTTTGTTGTTGTTATTTTGTTGCTGGTGTTTAACTTTCAGCTGCTCATTAATAAAAGTGCTTGGGCATCCCCTGGGAGATTTGGGGACATGTGGAGTGGTGACACCTTGGCCTTCAGATGGCAAGGTAGGCACAGTGACCACAGTCCAAGGGCAGATGGCAACAAGGGGAAGAAAAAAAGTGTTTTTGCTCACAGAATGTGTGTGAAACAAGACAGGAGGGATGAGCTCCTGCCTGTAACTGCAGCTAAAGGAATTGGGGAAGGATGGGATGGAGGTCAGTCCGGTAGAGATGCTGACCAATGTGGGATGACTCTGGAGGCAATGTCCCCAAATGCTGTGGCCAGCATTTGTCCCTGCCCTGCCTTTGCAGCCATGGGCAGAGGGTGTGAGCTGGGATTAGGTTAGCTTTTAGCAGCTGGCATTAGGGATGAGAGATGATCCAGGGAGATGTGCATGGGGTCTAAAATGGTGGTCCTGGATGGAAGGTGATGTCCTGCTGGGACAGCTCTCACTGTCTCTAGCTCCCATCTCACCTCTGCCCTCTGCTTCCCAAAGGTGCCTTCCAGAACAAGGGCAAGAAGGGAACTGCCCAGCTGTGCTGTCACCTTTCCTGGGAACATGAACAGCTGCACATAGGGACAGGGCTCAGGTGGTTTGAGATGGCAGATAACCCTAAACAGACCCCATGCTGCAGAGCAGTCCCTGCTATCCCATTAATAACTGCCTTCCACGAGGAATGACACCTTGAATTCCTCCCTAGCAATGCTCTGCAGAAGCAGCTGTACCCCGATGGAGCCCAGCTGTGAGCTGTGGCTGGTGCCAGCCTTTTTTGGTGGCTCTGGCAGCCCAGGCCTTGTGCCTGACCTGTGGCTGGTGAGTGCCTGGGAGCCTGGAGCTGGCAAGGATCCCTTTGCTGTGTTGCCCTGCTCCCACTAGATGTCAGGAAGAGGCTGAGTGCAGGTGAGGAGGAAGGCACAGCAGAAGGGATGTGCAGCATCCACTGTTGCCAGAGCTTTGGTTTTTGTCTCACTCAGCCCCAAAATCATCCCTATTCCCAGCTGTAGCCCTATCCAGGCTGCCCTGAGCTCTCCATCAGCACAGGAGAGCTGGGGACTTGTGCAGGTGGCTTTGAGTCCACCTCCAGCTCCCCCAGCCCGCAAGGTCTGTGCTGCAGGCTCCTCTCCCTGCTCCAGCCAGTTTGCTCTCTTTGGGGGTGTCCTGCTCCCCATCATCAGTGCCCGGGCAGAAAGGACCTGGGGGTACTGGTGAACAGCCAGCTGGACATGAGCCAGCAGTGTGCCCTGGTGGCCAAGAAAGCCAGCAGCATCCTGGGCTGGATCAGGATCCCAGCAGGAGCAGGGAGGCCATTCTCCCCCTGGGCTCAGCACTGGTGAGGCCACACCTCGAGTGCTGTGTCCAGTTCTGTCCCCTCAGTCCAGGGAGGACATTGAGACACTGAGCACCTCCAGAGGAGGGAACAGGGCTGGTGAGGGGCTTGGAACACAAACCCTGTGAGGAACGGCTGAGGGAGCTGGGGACGTTCAGCCTGGAGAAAAGGAGACTCAGGGGTGACCTTATCACTCTCTACAGCTCCCTGAAAGGTGGCTGTGCTCAGGTGGGGGTTGGTTTCCCTCACCAGGCAGCACTGACAGAACCAGAGGACACTGTCTCAAGCTGCACCAGAGGAGATACAGGTTGGATGAAGGATTGGCTTTGCCACTGTCCGTCTAATATCTCTAAACAAACCAACCAACACCCCCAGCTTCTTGCATCAGGGTATAACAGGAATTCCAGACATCTGCTTCAGGACTCATGGCGAGTGGCTGAGGGAGCTGGGGGTGTTTAGTCTGGAGAAAAGCAGATTCAAAGGGGATCTTATTGCTCTCTACAACTACCTGAACAGAGGGTGTAGAGAGGTGGGGCTCACTTTCTTCTCCCAGATAACAAAATACAGGATGAGAGGAAATGGTTTCATGTTGCACCAGTGGAAGTTTAGATTGGATGTTAGGTAAACTTTCTTCACTGAAAGTGTTGTCAAGGATTGGAACAGGCTGCCCCGGGAAGTGGCTGTGTCACCATCCCTGGATGTGTTCAAAGATGTGTGGACAGGGCGCTCAGGGATGTGGTTTAGTGGTGGACTTGGCACTGCAGGGTTAACTTTATGTTCCTAGAGGTTTTTTTTCAACCTAAACGATTTTATGATTCAAATATACAGCAAAAACAGACTAGTGGCAGTGCTGTAGAGACCAAACTAACTTCTGACAACCTAGACTTTGCTTTGCTGCAGTGACTGGGACTTCCTTTGGTTTGAAACATGTTCCAAAAGCCTGTATAGATAAGTGCATGGGAACTGAAATTAATGTTTTTTGAAGTAGCCTCTCCTACAAGGATGGATATTTTAGAGGGGATTTAATTTCAAGTTATTTTTTTCAAGAGTAAAATTATATATATGCCTCTACTCCATCTTTTAAATCTTACATGAGCATGAAAGATGTTGTATGAGTATCTTGTTCAATTTTGTATCTGCTTAAATGCAGCTTACCTACCTTTCTCTCTTTTTAGCTGCTTAATGACTTTTTTCACTAGTACTAGAATCTGTGTAAGAGGTCCCATCATGGGTGATCTTTGTCCTTTTCTTGGGTTAGTAGCACAGCAAAAGCACTCATATTAAACCAGAGCAGTGCCTAAATATAGAGCAGTAGCATAAAGCTGAAGAGATAAACAATGGACTGCAGCTTTCTGTTATTTGATTTCTCTTTTTGTTTGGATTCTAATAATGATTTTCCCATCATAATCAATTTAGCTGAAAACTTCTATGTTTATTGCTTAGAGAAGAGTTAAGGTAGACTCTTGTATGACAAAGCACATGCTTTTTTTCCTAGGCTGAACTACCCACAAGCATCACATTCTCACTTCAGTTTTCTTTTACCCTTTCGAAAAAAAAGGATGGCAGTGATTTAACATCAATGAGAACTACTTTTCTGTAAGATTCATCTGCATATAGAGATGCTGATATGCACAGGCAACATACTTCCAAAACCCCTCTTCTCCTGTTATAAACTCCCACAGGTAGATGTCTCCCACCAATGGGACATTAGACATGAATGTCACCTTTCCAGTAGCTTACTGATTTCCAATTTCATCTAACACTTCTATTTCCCTCATCTGAGGAAATATTTATGTATAGGAAAATACACTGGTTGGTTATAACAGAACCTGTCAAAAAATCACAGCCTAGTTATATTTCCTTTCTCTTAGATGCTTCTTTCTCCTTTCTTGAGGCATGTTCCACATCATTAGAGTGTTGTTTAGACTGGGGAATAATAATACTTATCTCCTGCCTCTGTGACATATAAGTAGCTTTAAAGCATAAAAAAAAATGCCTCAAACCAGCAACAGAAAAAAAAAAAATCCACAACTCACTGAAAATAAAACAAAAAAAAACAAACAAAAAAAATTAAAAGGGCCAAGCATGTATTTATGTTGCTTAAATGCTCTGTAGAGAAATGTGCCTTCCATCTGGAATTAGAAACTTGTAAGGTACTTTCCATCTAAACACAAGCAACCAGTTTCTTTCACTGAAAAGATGACCTTTTTCTTTTAAGCTCCCTTACACTTGAAGACATTTATCATCCATGATCTTTAGTAGATCAATTAGATACCTTGGGCAATGTTCATAAAACAATTTAGTCAAATGGACCAAGATCTTGAACTTGTCTTGAAATTTTGTCAGTGTGCAGAGGAGGATCCAATTATTTGCAGCAGGCTGTGTTGCCAAAGCATTCTAAACCATTTAGTACAGGCAGCTCCAAACTTGCTGCTCAAGCACCTTGCATCACTGTGGTTTGACTGAAAAGTGATGCAGAGCAGATCGATAGCTGTCTGGATACCATATGGTTGTCTTTCTGTAAATTATGTGGATCACAGTCTGAACTGGGTCTTTTGCATCTTTCAATAAAGGAGACTGCACTTGCAGCTGAAATCTTCCCTTCAGCACTGATCTGCCTACTGAGTTCAAATGTTCTTTGTTTTGTCTAATCTCTGATGCAACAGTGAAGCCACTTCTCATCTTTGCATGATATTCTCAGCTAAATGTTTTAATCATGTACTAATTGAACAAAAAAGATAAAAACTATTAGAGGAAGAGGTTATTTTTCTGTTAAGGGTCTATATGCAAATATTCTTGTGCTTCTTCGGGTTTTAGATTCTCCCTTTCTTCTGAGGTCCTGCAATTTTAGGAATTATATACTTCAGAGGATCTAATTCTGGTAAATGCTATGGCAGAAAGATACACTGAGAAAGGCTGAAGAAAAGAAATTTAAACTTTGAAAGTGTTGCAGAAAGCACAGAGAATGGGATAATATTGTTTTCTTCATGTATTATTCATTGAGGGATTGCCTTGCTTTAAAGTATTTAATATCACTCCTGCTCTGAGTTACATTTGCTTGTGTTCCCATTCAAGTCTTCAGGACCTCTCTTATGCTGTTGAAAATAGAAAATCTCACCTATCACAGCTAGGATGAAAACGGAAAGCACAAAACAACTTTCAAAATATAAATTGTTGATAGTGCCTGCTGCAGAAATTTTGGAAGAGTGATATGGGTTTTCTTTCTCTTATGAACAGCACAGGGTAGAAAAAGTGCTACCTCCTAATATTTATATCTCACATGTTGACCGGCCCCAGCAGAACATAAATGGTATGTGTAATTTATTTCAAAAAAAGCAAGAAAAACAGTATGATGGCAACTTAATAATGACATTACAACTTCCCCAGCATTCCTCAGTTCCCATAGACCTTTCTGTCTGCTTCTACTGTACTGGACAAAGCCTGACAGCCTCCCAGCCTCCAGAGGGGTGCACAGAGAGTGCCTTCAGATGCACAGCCTTGCTTTGCATGTCCAACTACTGCAAAGTGTATTTTAGGAGTGGTGAGTTTATACTTGCTTGTTGCCAATGACAGCATTCAGAGTGATGGTACCATATCTATAAAAATAAATTATTTAAAAATACCAAATGAGCAATAGAGAACTTGCAGAAGCAGATGAATTAAGGGTGGAGTAGGCAGAGCCACATCAGATGTCACTGCACCCTGAACTTCATCCCTTATTAGTGGTCCTAGCCACTCATATAGTGTCAAGTAGGGTAAGAAATGAAGGGAACCTGAGTTCATGGCACTTCAAACTTGGATGTGTGTGTAGCTAGAGCAGATGTAAAATCTGTGTACGGGATATTTCCTTTATGCACTTCAGAATCTAAAGAGCAAGATTGTATCATGCAAAAAAAAATCCACAGAGCCTGGCTGGATTGGATTTGGTTTACACCTTCAAAGCTGTACTTAGAATTATGATGGTTAAATTTGTCCTCATTTAGCCACTTGTTTTAAAATAAAGATTTTCTATATAAAAAATATTATTGGCCAGATGGTACTTTTTATAAAGTACAATAACAGTGTTGTATAAATTATTGACATGACTGAATACATGACATTATACAACCACCTGATTTTTTTACCTTTTATACAAGGGATGTAAGGTACTTTACCAGCAGTTATACTTGGACACAGACCTATCTGCTCTCCTGCTTACTGTGTTTCTTCTCTGCCTACTGCTCTCTTGTGCCAGAATTACAGCTCAAGTTAATTTAGTGCCACAAACCTGGCTCTTGCTCTGGGACCTACATGGTCATGCATGGCTGGTAAATCTTCAGTGAGCATCTGCTGAGCACAGTCTCCAAATTAAATAGGGAGAGGGATGATCATCCTTTTAGAAGGAAAAATGTGAATATCCTCAAGTCATGTCCCACCCAGTCTTCATAATTTCAGCAAAATTATTTTTACCTGATCCAAAGGATGAGGTTTAATTATTTCACAGGAAATATGCAGAGAAAGTTGCAGTTAGAAAACTCCACATTCTGAGTGAGCAGGTTACATCAAGGATGCTAAAAATAGAATAGTGGTTTTGGCTTTTTTTTTCTTCTAAGAATTATACAACATCTCAATGGCAAACCAGGGGAGAAAGCCCTAGACTACCAAGACTGATCCCCTTCCAGGTCATAAGCCCAACACTCCCTAAGAGCCAAGGTTAATATTTATCTGTGCCCTGTGGCAGTAATTTCGAAGGTGTTGATCTTGGGGATTAATTACTGCTTTAAACAGGCAGTTAACAGTTTAAACAACATTTTTATTGGCATACAGTAGTTAAATGTCTAGTAGTGTGCTGATGGGTTTATGATGATCAATGTGAATTAAGAGTTCATCTTTGAGTTACATCCTATTGGAGGCACTGGGTCATTTGAGTACCCTGGGTTAATGTATATGAGATGTGCAGTAAGTGCTGTACACAGCGAAAAAACGTTCATTTTAAAATATTGGACTTCAAACCATTTCATGTTCTATTCATATAATATAAGCTGCATTAAAGCTTTCAGGCTACTGGTGCTCCAGTGACCTGTGCCTAGGCACACTGGGTCCTGAGGACACAGTCCAGGCTCTGGTGCTCATATTTCAGGGCTAGTTTTCCAAGGGATACAGCAGAAGAAGTATTGCTGGAGTGTCACAAGTGTGACACTGTGTTCACAGAAGTGGCTGAAGAACTGGCTGCAAATCTCATTACACTTATAAACATGTTTGGATTTAATACAGTTGTTACAGCATTTATATGACAACTTTCATTAGAGGAAACCAAAGATATTTGTAATTCCATTAGCTCCATTTTTTGGTTACAGTGATTGGGCATTTTGAGATCTTCCATGTCAGGTAGAAGCATGGGACCTATATCCTTGCCAGCTGCTACAGGGGCCAATCTCAAACAGTGTGGCTCTGCCTGCTTTCTGCAGGGAACCACACTCCTACAGCATCCTGTGGAGTGAGTTTTACACCCAGCATTGGGCGTGTGTACCAGAGCAGGCTGTACAAAAGGGCTAGAGAGAATCTCTGAAGGGAAGGCAGCACTCCTTCCCTGTGACTGCAGTGTGACATGGGGATATCTGCACCACAGGGCTGGTTAAAGATATGCAGTGCAATGCCTGTGCCTTAATACTAGGAACACCCTAGTCCTCAGGACATGGATTCATGCCTCTGTTTTCCAACTCAGCTCAAAAATACTGTCTCTGACTCTATTAATGACTTGAGTCTAGCAGACCAATTAATCAGAGCCAAATTTTGATAAATGTTTCTCCCACACAAAATTATGACAGCTTGCTGTCTAAGCATGGGATGGGTGCACCCTATATTTCATCCAAGATGTGTGCCACGTGGATGCAGTGAGGCTATTTCGTGCCGTGCAGCTGGCGTGCCTTGCCGGTGCGATTCCCGCTCACAAACCATAGCCAGCCTCTTGCCTCACTGCTATTTATTTGTGTTGTCTGGCCTCTTGTTTCCTAATTAAAAATGACATGTACAGTTGGGAAGAAACTGATTGGCTTCTTAAAATAATTTTGACCAGTTGACTGCAGTTTCTAATTAGTTAATGATGAATTTTGGTCTTATGGGGGTGCTGCCAGGATGTCACACAGAAAGCCAAGTCTCTGCCTCGTATACACATGTGGAATGTGAAACCAGAAGCTGTTTGCAAAAATAAATAATAGGTGTGAGGAGAAAAGTACACTATAAAATATAAGATATATTTTATTTATAAACCACCTTCTTAAATAAGAAATACTTGCAATTCCTAATTCCAGACTGTCTCTTGGTGCCTCTCCCTTTCCATGGCTGCACTGCTGTTTATTTACCTCCTATACCTCAGATTCCTGGTGGTTTATTCCTGCCTTGTTCTCTGCTATATCTGTCACCCAGTACCTAACTCTTAGCTGCTGGGAATGAGCGAATAAATAGACTGTAAGGAAGCTGCCATGGTTTTGGGGACCTAAATAGATGGAAGTCTAACATGGCAGCCTTATTATCCAAGTATTCCATCAGAATTTTACTTAATTCCTGATAATTAATGTAGTAATACACATATATAATCTACTGGTCCTGTAGGAGAAAGAACTCATCATTCTGGCTCTCAGAGAAAACAGTAAGATTTGAAGGATTTTTTTTTTTTTTGCAAAATTTGAGCTTGTCAGACCTGTGATAGGTTGACATAGTTATGGGGAGTTTATATTTCCTATAGTTTCAACTGAAATGCAACTTTATGTTGTCTTTCACCAGGTTTTAGAAGAACGTTGTCAGTGTGTTTGGGTTTGTTCCATTTACTGCATTTAAAGTGTTTCCTCTCAGCTGGGAGTTCTGTAGCTTCCAAACTAGGTTGCCTATGCTATAAATCTTGCTGTTGTCTGTATCAAAAGCATCTATATTGTTCATGTTCTGCTCTCTGCTTCCTTTCATACTATTTATCCTCTCCAGAACAAGTACCAGCGAGGTGATCCTGAATGCTGGAAAACTTGGCTGCTTGCACTGGGTAATATCATTACTATTGGCCTCTCCTTCTCCTGTTAGAGTCAAACCCTGGCCAAAATTTAAGCTAAGTTGGATGAATGCTGAAAGAACACATGGAGTTGAATGTTGCCATTCATGAAAAATAAAACACGGGTGAGAATCCAAAAAGCTGCAAAATTGAGATTGCTCACTCTTGGGACTCAATTTCTCATTTAAAATGAAATATGTTTTGGAAGCATCATGGCATGTGTCACGTTCTTATTTTAAATAGACATCTGAAACAACTGTTTTAAAGTTGAACTCAAACAAGGATAGCAATCCAAGCTCTTAAACCTGTTTTCCCAGCTTACAGCTAAATCAAAAGATAGGTATTTCACCAACATAATTAAATATTATCTTGTTGAAGGATGAGATTCATCCTTCTTTTGACTGAATGCAGAAGATGTGCTATGATTGTTCTAGGAAAGTGATAATACCAGACTTTTCACAGAAACTTGTAAAATGAAGACTTGGTGCATTCTCTGCAGCTTTTTTGTCTTTGCCTCTTGGTGTATAGACTACATTTCTTCCAGGCCCTTTTTTTTTCTAGTCCCTTTGATTTGCAGGCCTTTTTCAAAAACTATGTAGAAGTTAATCAGAGCTCCACAAAATCTCAAGAGAAAAAGTTGATGTTCATAACTTCTATCACAACATTATATCCAATAAAATTCATTTCCTGTGGATTATTTTATCTAACTCTATTGTAGATAAAAATTTTAGGAAAATCAGTCTTAATCTCTCTATCTTTCAAGTAGTAGGTCTATATTCCTTCTACATGTACTTTAGCCAAATAGTTAAATTCTTGTAGAACACAAATACTGAGAACTGACCTGGATTTATGTTCTTTTCTATGTGAAGGAGAATGTTTTACATTTTAATTTTAAATATGTCATAGAACAGCAAGGACTGACTTTTGCAGTTGGTGGCTCAAGGTCTCATTAAAGTTGATAGGGAATCTGGCTGATGTGTCTCAACCAGCAGAAGAAATCAGAATATGAACTCATGTTCTGCTATGAATATACAAGCCCAAAAGGACCAGAGTCTGATTCCCACCTCTCTCCATATCAGGCAGTAGAAGGATTTATATCTGGGGCTCACCTACAAATGCTCTAACCATCCTTGTCAGTGGCATCATTTCCCTCTTTGCTGCAGTTGCTGAGTTGAAAGATCTGAGCTATAGACAGGCTTGTGAGGAAAAGGCTTTGTGATAGGACAGAAAGATTGAGCTCACAGGAGCATCCTGCTCAGGAAGGGTGGGTAGATCTCCTATTTCTTCTATGGAAAATGTAAGAGATTTTGCAACCAATATTTTGTCCTGTGTCTCTAACAATGATATACCTAGTTCTCCTTAGAAACAAAGCTTCTTAAACACCTGAATCAGAATATTGGTTTCCATTAGGGAAGAAGGCTGTGATCTTAAGAATTTGAGTTAAGACTTCAAAGAAAAGCTGTTAATTTGCTAATCTGATAATAAAGTCTGAAGAAACCTCAGCATTTTTTTCTGTTTTGTTATTAAGTGTTCAACTTTTACCAGTATTTGGAACAATCTTTTTCATTTACACTTGACTAGGGCACTGCAATTATTCCTTTCATAGGCAAATCACACTATTGTGGTTCCTGCTTTGTGACCTCAAGAACAGATGCACATGTAGCACTGCACTTGAGGCTACATGTTAAGTTAATTCAGGAACTGAAGGTAACGCACCAATGGATTGCTGTTTGTCCCCTGTATTCTCCCTGGTGAGCATTAAGACATAGAGATAATTCACAGAATAAGTAAATCATTCAACCAAACAACACTGCTGATAAATAATTTCCACCAAACTGCACTTTCAATTAACTTGCAACACAAGGCACATTCACATGATAGGGCTGAAATGCCTGTAGGCATACAAAATATCTGTCTTTTAAAACCAGTCAGTTTTTTGGTTTCGTCCAGGCTTTACAGGGGAAGATAAATGCTGGTTTTTTCATGAGGCATTTTGATTAGGGCATATATTTTTATCCTTTTGAAACAGAAACATCATACCCATTGTGTTCCATTACTGTGTATCTTCCTCTTTGATAGTGTTGGGGGTTGATCTTTTAAAACAACTCAAGTATCAAGAAACTTTGAAAATAAAAACCCTACACAGATAACAAGAGGATGCTTGTAACATTGCCTCCTTCCCCAAGGAATGAGACTAAATTCTACAGAAGTAATCTATGTGCTTTGTCTCTACATGCATAAGCTCAGATTGCTTATGAATATAAGAACAATTTGATTTTCCCACATCATGAGTATAAGTGTTTATAAGTGAATATAAGTGTAAGAAACATCTACCTCTCTCATCTGCCATCATATTGGAAAGAACCCAATAAAGCTTCTGTGTGAAACAAAATTCAGACTGGTTGTACAGCATAAACCATAGCTCAGATGTTTCTGCAAACCTCCATCTTCTTCTGAAAGCTGCTTTTTGCCACTCTGTTAATGCTCACAGCTGTTTACTTGTTCTCAGGTGTGAAATCAAGTGCTGGGAGAGCTGGGCTGGGCTGCAGTGTGACTGAGCACCCATCACTGTGTTCCTTTGAAGGAAGAATCTGGCAAGCAGCATTATGTGGGATCATGCTTTAAGTATGCACATGTGAGTATGCAGACTCGAGTCCTGAGGAGAAATTTATCTGTGATTACTTCCTTGTTCCCTGGAGAGCAAGGAAAGAAAGCATACAGACATTGCATGCTATGAATAAGTGGGACCATCTCCACTGAAGTAACTGGAGAAGCACTAGCACATAACCAGTCAGGGTTGTGAGACTTAAGACCCCATTTTATTTGCTAGAATTTATATATATAAAATGATGTTCTTTGGAAGGTGCTACACTAAGAATAAATATTCTGTGCTCTACTACTGGTTTACTGAGAGAGGAAATCTTGCTCATTATACTTATACTCAGAAGCTACTCTGCACTGATTTTCCATACACACCAAGGAAGCTGAGTTGGAGTAATTCCAGGTACTGTGTGTGATATGATGCAACCTTACTGCAACTCATCTGCAGCAATAACACATATTGCAGCAGAAATGTAAAGAAAGAGAAATAGATTTTGATTTCCCAGAATTTATAATTGAGCTCTGAGTATGTATATGTACTGGTAAAAGCCACTAAATTGCATTAATTCCAGATATGTAGAAACTAATATCATGTGAATGTAATCTTTATCTGGATGTTGAATTCCCATTTATTTTGCCTTGTAGGGTTGATTACATAGTGAGCTACAGTGCTTTGCATAGCTGTTAAATAAATGATGGATTTGAGACTTTGCATGGTCTGGGAAGGAAGCCTCTGGATCCATCCCTTCTCTGTTACACAGAAGGAAAAGTTCAAGGAATATGAAACTAATCATTGTGTTGGAGGAAGTGGTCTTAGGAAAATAAAGAACCTTTTAAACACATCCTTACTTAGTTTCTGGTTGAGCAACTGTGCAATCCTGGGCAAATCATTTAGATTTTATCTGTAGGATATAATGTAAGATACTGCAGAAATACTCACAGTGACTTTGACTGAACTGTGAGAACTATTTTTCCCTCATCTCACTGAAATTTTCAGTTCTTGCAAAGCTGGGACATGTCACATAGATCACATGGTTCTGGAACAATAAACTGTACATTTATCAAATCAGGTATAAGACATCAAACCACTGAAACTCTTGAGCAAGATGTTTTGTTTGGCTGGTTGGTTGGTTTGCTTTTGAAAGGAGGAAGAAAACACTTTAATAGGAATAGGGAACTTTAGAAAATAAAAACTCTTCTTATTTCTGCATTTGTTGTCCTTAGATAAAGTGGAATTCATTATAAAATTGCAGTGTAGAATTAAATGAAATAATCTGTAGATCTGGAAAAAAGATTTTTTCAGTATTGGTTTTTGCACTTCTGCCTGTGTATGCAGGGAACCACGAGTGTGTCAGGGAGGAGTGTAAACTGAACCTGGCCTGGTTGGTTCAGTGTGTTTATCAACATGACTTTGCTGTGTATGTGGGGAAACAGCAAGCTGACCTTGCTGGCCCCTGTGTTACAGGACTGGGAATGTCTGTGATTCTAGTTAGGGACCCTGGTGATTAGCTCCAGCTCTGGGGTCTGCCTGGGTAACCCTAGAGCTTGCTGAGTTTCTGTGTAGCCAACAGAGCTGCTGCCATTTCAAGGAGCCCTTGAAAATATTTAAGTGCACCCCCTCACAGTTCATGAGTCCCTTTCTGTGCTTCCCAGCAGACTAGAAAGGCTGCAAACTAGGAGTGACAGAATGGATCCTGGGCTTCCACCAGACTCCTGCCGTCCCTTCCTTGCCTCTGTGTGAGACCCCAGGTGTCTGGACACACAAGGTGTCTCAGAGGCACTAATCCTACAGCTCAGACAGGGACAGTGCAGGAGTGGGGAGAGTTGATTCTCTTCAGTAAGGGAGCAGTGAGCTGTAGGACATGCTCTGGATGCTCTGGCTGCTGCATGGCTCAGCCACATCTCCCTGTTGTGACACCTGATAATGGCACATTGCCCCTGATCCATCCATTTGGGGCCAGGGCTAGGGGAGCTGAGAGCCAGGGGCTGTGGCAGGGAACTAAGCTGGAGACAATGTCAAAGATGCCTGGTAACTCTGCATGGTTCTTGAAGGTCTTGATGGTTGTTATCCCTCAGGAAGAGGGGGACAGAAGGGGAAGGAGAAGCCACCTCAAGCCAGCAGGAAGGGGCCATGTAACAGCAACAAAGGGAATCAGCTCTTCTGTGAAATCCTCATCTGAAAAACATCAATTGTAAATCTTCAAATCTCACTTTTCATATTTGCATGTGAATAAATCTGATGCTTAAATGCTCTGCAGAAAATGAATGAGGCATTTGTGTAAATGTGTGTTCATATTTGAAATTATCAACTAAAAATCTAGGAAGCCTTTGTACACCCACCTTTGCTATCCCTCTTTCAGCTGCTCTGAGGCTCTTTCATAAAGTAGTCTTTTTTACTTACAAGAAAAGCATGTATTGTTGGCATGTTTGTGCTCTGGTATTTTTGCTTTGCCTCAGAGGGAATAGCTGCTTTTTTTCTAACCCTTCAGCTCAGTGTCTGATCCTACACTTTTCTTCCCTTTTCATCTCTGATCTTAGATGAGCAAATATCTTAGAAATACATTTCACAATAATTGCAAGGATTGTAATAAACCACAGCAGCATTAGTTCAGGTGGTGGTGGAGAGTTATGGGAAGTCCTGTATGTGAGGAAGAAAATAAACTAAGAAGTTGGTTTTCAGAAGCAGAAAAACAAGTGCTAAATTGGCCTAAACAGTTCAGAGGTGGAATGATATTCTGATTTTGCTCAAAGCATTGATGCTTTGCTTTTTTCTTTGCATTATTCCTTTTTTCTCTCTCTCTCTATATATATTGGATATATTAAAAATTTAGAGCAACATATGAATTTCTCTTTTTTTTCTATTTTATTGTAGGCAATATTACTTATTGGTTCAAATGCAGTGGTTTCTTTCCAGATGCAAGAGGTTTTGCAGTTTGAGTAGGAATAGCTTCCACAGGAACAGATCAGATGCCTGACTAAATATTGCAGGCTGTTCTTTTAGAACGACATTGTAGTTGTGATACAGGTCACAATTACATGAGCACAGAAGTGGTTTGCACTCAGTATTTGTGCAAGTAGGTCTCCTTGATTTTTTTTTTTTTTTAAGTGGTGCACTATTGCTATTTAGAAGACTACTTACTTTCATGGGAAATTTTGTGCAAAGTGCTCCACATTCATTTTGGCTGATATTTATTTAACAATAACAAAAAATAGTGCAGGAACTCAGATCCTAATTCTTCTGAATTTCACTAATATTCCAGTCCTGTTTATAATCATTATAAATGATTTTTTTATTTGTCTCTGGCAAATACCAAAGGCATTATTTAAGATAGTAATGTCCTGGGCTGACTTTAGGATGCATGTAACCCCAATAGTCTGTTATGATGTGCCAGGCTAGTGAATACATACAGTCCAAAACCCACAGGTTATGGGCAGTTTAAGCAGTTACCACAGTCTTATTCTGAGGAAGTTGCCCCAGAGGACATTTCCACATGTAACAAGGAGTGCCTGTATAGCCCATGCAGACTTGCAAATTGGTGTTATGTATGTGATAACTATGCAGTGGTACAGAAGATAATCTGGAATAGTTCAGTCACCGTCTTTCACTGGTTTTTAATTAGTTTTAATTAGTTACCGTACCAAACACAGAAAATTATTGTCCTTCTGAACTACCTTTCGTGATTACAATTTGGCTACTCTAATTTCAATATATGATGTGAAACAGCTTTCTGAAAACTGTTAAAGAAACACAACTGTCTTAGAAAATTAGATAAACCTAGTTAGGGTTAAACAGAACTTTTTTTTCCTGTAACTGTCATTTGCCCGACCCAGAATTCTTTAATAGATACAGAGCGGAGCAGAACTGAAAGCATTTTTAATTTCAGTGCTTTGTATATTTACAGAGGGATTACAACAAACTTCTACACTTTATCTACATTTTAATAGGTCAGTGCGAACATATGAAGCGTATTAAGGTGGACTGACTTCCTCACTAAACGTACGTGCATTCTCCCGAAGCCCCCAGCAGTTGAGTGCAGCAGGGGCTGGGCAGACGTGCATGGCTGAGGTCATGCATCCAGCCAGTTTGTAAGATGATCCCTCTGCACTGAGCCATCAGCCATCCTTAGCACAGGGGCGCACTCATACACGCATTCCTGTCAAGTCATCTTGTGAAAGGCTGCTTGCTTCCAGCTTGGCTTGAAAGTGCAACCTTAATAAAACTCACTGAAGCCTGAGAGAAAATAGCAGTTCTGCTGCAGATAGTGTAGGGGAAAGAGACTGGGATATGCATATGCAGCTGACTAAAGCAGGCTACATGCTGGACTGTAACAGAGAGGAAACAATAAATCTTAGCTACTATGCAATAAATATTCCCAATTTTAACTAAGGAAGCTATCCTCACAGTGAAATTAAAAAAACCCGAAACAGTTTATCCAGGCTTGATTGCTAAAGTGTGCTGCTCTGCTCCTTTTTTCAAAGACTTTAAGGGAAATTAAGAACAAATTTAAAGAAAGAGGAAGAAAAAGTTTTTTCTTAAAGCAGGAAAGGAAAGTAATAATAACATGTCAGTTTTCTTTTCCTTTGCTTTCCTGGCAGTGGTTCTTGCTCTCGTAGGCTGTAACCAGCGGCGGGGTCCGGAAGGCAGTGGGAGAAGGTTTAACCGGGTTCAGCACGGGCAGTGCACCTACACTTTCATCCTGCCAGAACAGGACGGGAACTGTCGTGAAAGCACCACAGACCAGTACAACACAAACGCTCTTCAGAGAGATGCTCCTCACGTGGAACAGGATTTCTCTTCCCAGAAGCTGCAACATCTGGAGCATGTGATGGAAAATTACACTCAGTGGCTGCAAAAAGTAAGTGTTTCTTTTTTTGTTTCTCGCTAAATGATTTTTCGGGGGGATGTTTATGTTGTTCAAAGCTTTCATTAGTTTCTATGAGAACAGGAGTAATAAGGGTCGATATAGTTCTTGGTTGTGTAGGAGAGAAATGTTTTAGCCAGAGTGCACCCTTCCAAGTGACATTGCTTTTGGGAGCTGAACTTTCTTCACTTTACTGAAAGATGTGACTACTTAAGGCTTTTTTTCAAGAAACTATATATGCATGTGAGTCGGAGAACACAAAAATCCTCCAGAGACTCTACTGACAGAACTTACTAAGTTCTTACAAGCTCTACTTATAGTTCACAGATTCAGCTCAGATGTCATGCAGGATACCTGCTACTGTGACAGCAAAAGGGAACATTAAAAAAATCAGCATTTAAGGGCACTGGATTAAGAATATCATTGTTCCTCCATAAAGAGATCCTGTAATACCATTCTACCTAGCTGATTGCTGGAAAGAAACAGAAAAATATATAGGCAGTCATACTTCTAAAACTTCACAGTAAACATTTTTAACCATGTTGAATATACTGGTCTTGAAACAGCCTGTTTCAATTTGTGTTTATATATGTGCATTCTTTCCTAGAAAGGGGAAAATAGGTTTCAAGGTGTTGCAGTAACTTAATAGAAGTAATTACTTTTATGAAGTTTGGGTCTGAAAGGCTTAAATTTGTGAATAATTTCACTCATATGAGCAGTCCCAGCCACCTTAGCATGATTACTCGTGTGTAAAATTACATGCCTTGCACAGATGTTGTCCATACCTTGATAAAGAAAATACTGTGAGGTAGCTGACCAGTTAAAATAAATAAACAGTCTGTGTATAGCTATTTGTGATATTCCCATTCACATGCTGCCATTTTGATCTGGCAAAACTTAGAAAATTGCACAACTGAGTGATGCAACTAGTCATGTAATCTGGTACCAAAAAACTGTTGTATGTACCTATTTGAGAGATACACAATTTAACTCCAACACAAGTTCATACTAAGAATGAAGATCTGTAAAACTCTAATGAAGACTCTACTTCATATTAGCATAGTTGCTGCTAACTCATTTATAAGTTTTATTTCATCCAGAGAGTATATAAGACATAAATATGTTAAAAAGCATATACAGCCCTCCCACCCCCCTAACTCTAGTAGAATTTTTAGAGAGGATTTCCTGATTTTTTGTAAATTATTTGTTCTCTTGCATATTTGGCCATAGCAAGAGAGAAAAATTTCTGTGTGGAAAATATAACTAAGCATTTAATTTTTAGACTACTTCCTTTGTTTTTTAATGTCTTGTTCTGCCTTGGGGAATATAGGGCTGGAAATAAGAGGATTTTTATATAGAGGAAAATAAATTATTTTACTATGCCTTGGCAGGCTGAGACAAGCACTAAAAAGAGAAATGTTGTTTTCTGTTTTTATACACATTTGATTTTACTTGAGGAAATTGCCTGCTGAATCATGCTTCTAAGACTCAGCTTATTCTGTGTTTGTCCACTAGAGACTGAACTAAGATCACTGTTTCACTGAACATGAGGAAATATGAGTCTCTGGAGTGTGAATGTCTGAGGGTTAGTCCTCTCACACTTCAGAGGGAAGTGATTAAACAGGTAGGAAGCCCATGAAAGGGGTTTATACTAGGACTGTTTTCTTCTACAATCATTGCAAAACTGGCTGAGGGCAGAACTATTCCCCTCCTCCTTTCCCTCCCAGCCCCCAACACCCTGCTCCCAGGGGCTGGCATAAAACTGGATTATGCATGTATCCCCATGTGTCAGTTTTCCTTGGAATGAAAGGACCTGTTTCTCTGTGTGAAGGACCATGTCTCACTCTGAACAAATGAGGCTGATGCAGCTCCTTTATTGCATCTCTGAATACTGAATTTGCTTTGTTGCTGTTGCCACTACAAAGCAGCCATAACTCATTTCCTTTCAAAACATGCATAATGCTCAAGTGTCATGAATATATTACGTAGGTATCTCACATCTCATTTTTATACTCTGCATTTATTTTTCCCCTTAAACTTCCTACACTAGACAACATTTTACAATGCACCTGCTATGAATGAACTAAAGAATAATTGACAGTTGCAGGTCTTTTACTGGAAGAGAATACTTATAATCAGAAATAATGTTTAAGGATTTTTGAAATAGTATGACTTACTTAAAGGAGTTATGTTTATTACCTCAGGTAATATATATAACTTTCAATAAAAATTTACATAGCCAATGTTTGGCAAAGTGAATTATTTTCTCAGCACAAATGCTCCCCTCTGATATTTAAAAAATACTGTGAAATTTTATAAGAATTGTGGCTTGCTTAAATTTTAATTTAAAATTGTTATTTAATACCCAAACGATCAGATTTTTAGAAGCAAAACAAGTATACTTTTCTGTAAAAAAATAATTATTTTTCCTAACGCAAAATTACTTCTTTGCTGATCTACAAGCTTGATTGTACACAAAAATGCCCTTGCTTGGGGAGCCAATTAAAGGCAATTAAGGCCCAGCTTTGTCCATTATAATTTGCATATCTATAATCAGTGTAACTGGCGTTGGTTGACAAACCAGGGACATGGCAAAATGCTCTGCACAGAAACTATGCGGAAGAAGATGACTTGGTAAACATTTTTAGAGATTTTCCTAGAACTGTTTATTTTAATACCGGATAACTTTCCCCATTGTTTAAGCTTGGTTTTCATTTCTGCAATATGTTTATACTGATAGTTCAAAACAAACAGTTCATCACATTTTCTTTCTTGCAGTAACTGACTGGCTCACGTGACACTGTTTGGTATTTAGCTGCAATGTCTAAGTATTGCCAAAGAGGAGTTAGATGAAATGTTATCATCATGTCTTGCTTAGGAAGCTGCTGCTGGCTTGCTGAATCACAATACTGATGGACACAGTGTGCATTCAGGATAACTCTATGGATGAGTGTTCCATATACTTTTCCTCACATCTAAATGGTAGTAATAATCATTATAATGGTAAAAAGTGAATTTTTCATGATCCACTCTTTTTTTCTTCTTGCTCATTATTTAAGCAGAGTACTATAAAAGTTTAAAAATATTCCTTAATGATAATAAACTATTAGAAGCTAACACATACAAGTATTACAAGAAAGTAGATATACTTAAACACACACACAAAAAAAATCAGCTTCATCTCATTTCCTCTTCTTTCAAAATGTCTGTGCTGTTATTTACCAGCTACAGCTGAGGAAGTATGAAATGATGGTCTTTATTCAGTCATTAAAGAAAGAAATTATGACCAGTTATTCTGGGATATATGTAACCATTTGGTAGTCTAAAGTTTATTTTTAGAATAATTGTACTAAATTTTTTTTTTGTGGATTTTTTTGTGGTCTTTGTTGACTTCCTTATTTTGCAAGAGTAACAACACAAGTGCTCATGTAGGTTTTAAACAGGTAAGGGATCTAGGTTTTGAGGGGGCCAGTCATTATGTAGAAACAAATGACTTTTGGAAAGACCAGTGTCTGTCACTGTGTGCTGTGGCTCCACTGAAAGTCTGCCCATTTTGCTATCTTTACTATCAGGGCTTAACTACTGTTTTCTGCAATGAAATATACTATGATTATGTCTGTGGAGTTTTGCCTTGGATTTTATATGGTTTGCTGAAGATGGGAAAATCCCTTACATGTTGTTGTGAAACAAATTAGTGGGATTTCTTAGTGTACTACTCAGTGAGCAAGTATATATGTATATATAAAAGCAAGTATATACAAAATCCACATTTAAGGAGTAAAAAATAACTTAATGGGAATAAACTGGCTCCAAGAAAACTAATGTTTGAGTGTAAATCCAGAATTGCTTATATACCCCCAGAAATGTATTGGCCAAAAATATGCTTGCTGTTCAAAGCTTTGAGTCACATTGCTCAAATTCTTGGAATATTCTGGTGTACCCACAAGAAAGAGGCAAGACATCAAATGTGGAAGAGCCTGAAAGCTTTAGATTATTGGGGAATAATTTTGTTGGCAATTTTTTTTGAGAAGCAGAAGAATCAGGGAATTAGACTGAGAGATAGTTTCTCATGTTGCCACATTTGATAGCAAATTACTTGAAAAAAATTTCCCATGCTTGGAGGAAAGGCTTTATCATAATGTTAAGTAGGACCTGAATGTGTTTATTTACAGTGATGACAGCCATAATTAGGCAATTTCTGGTAACACTAAAATGTTACATTTATTAGTCATCAGAATTGTCCAACTGAGATGCCCAGTGGGAGATCTCATTTGGAGCACTGAGAGCTTTTCTAAAGGAAACTGAAATACAGTAAATGATATGTCATTTTGAAGGTGCTGAGAACTTATTGTTCCCATTCATGTAAGCAACCTACTTCACTGTGCTGTATACTCTGGGGAAAAAAAAAAAAATAGACTGCCACTAGGGGGAAAGCAATAAGGTTGGTGTGTTAGGCCTGCATCATCCCACCTAAACTTAGAATTATAGGATTACTAAGGTTGGAAAAGACTTCCAAGATCAAGTCCAACCTTCGCCAAAACATCACTACATCAACTAAATCATTGCACTAAGTGCTACATCCAGTCATTTCTTGAACACCTTCCTGGACAGTGACTTTACTAGCTCCATGGGCAGCCTGTTCCTATGCTTAACCATCCTTCCAGCGAAGATTTTTTTCCTGACATCCAATCTGAACCTCCCCTGGCACAGCTTGAGACCATTTCCTCATGTTTTGTCACTTGTTGCTAGGGGGAAGAGGCCAACCCCCACCTCACTACAACCTCCTTTTATGTAGTTGTAGAGAATGATGATTTAGTCTCATTTTCTCCAGGCTAAACAACCTCAGCTCCTTCAGCTGCTCCTCATACAACTTACCTTTAAACTCTTTACCAGCTTTGCTGCCCTTCTCTGGACCTGCTCCAGCCACTCACTTGAACTGAGTGGCCTGAAACTGGACAAATCACCCGAGGTGTGGCTTCACCAGTGCCCAGTACAGGGCAATCACTTTCCTAATCCTGCTGGCCACAGTGTCTCTGATACAGCCCAGGATGCCACTGGCTGTCTTGGCCACCTGGGCATGCACTGGCTCACATTCAGCTGCTGTCAACCAGCACCCCAGGTCCTGTGCTACTGGGCAGCTTTCCAGCCACTGTTCCCACTGCAGGGAGTTGTTGCGACCCAAGGGCAGGACCCAGCACTTGGCCTCATTTAACCTCACACAGCTGCCCTTGGTTCATAGACCCAGCCTGTCCAGATCCCTCTGCAGATCAACATTCTCACTCAACTTAGTGCATTCTGTGAACTTACTGAGGATGTACTAGACCTCCTCATCCAAAAGTTCATTGAAAAGGTCATTAAATAGGACTGGCCCCAATACTGAACCTTGGGGACCACATGAGTGACTGGCCAGCAACTGGAAGTAGCAGCATTCACCATTCACTATTGCACTCTGGGCCCAGTCTTAGAGCCAGTTTTTAACCCAGCAAAGAGTGCACCTGTCCAAGCCATTGACTTCCAGCTTCTCCAGGGTAATGCCAGTTACCTAAATAGTTTTTCTTTGCTGTGGGGAGACTCATAGTTCTGTGTCATGAGACAGTAGCAAGCCCAGAGGAAGACACAGCTGTCTGAACTGTTCTGTGGAAGTCCCTGTTTCTCTTCACTGACCCCAGGAAAATCCTGAGCAGCTCACTTCCTGATTTAAATGCCTCAGTTAAGTGTGATGGATTTAAGGTTTACTTCAGTCCATGCCTGGACTTCTCTTGTGACTGCTAGGAAATTGTAAACTTTAAGTATTCTGATTTCTCTTTTCTAATACAGATGTAGCACTACTACTCAATTTCATAAGGCTGTTAGGAGGCTTATTATGTTATTTTTTGTGTTGCTTTTGGAGTCTTTCTTGTGGAAGGTATTTTGTGCTCTTAACAGTGTATGTATTATGATAAAGTTTCCAATATTTACAGAAAATTGTGAGATTAAAAATCTTTTGGAAGGAAATTGCTTTTAATATAAGTAACTAAAATAGTTCATAAGAAATAAGCAGATAAATACAATGAATATACATCTATAAAGCCAAGAATATCTTGAAGGTTGCAGTTGGCTAAAGAGATTATTTGTGTCCTGCTCACAGGCAGAATAATCCTCATTCTTGCAGGGTTTTCAAAACCCATCAAGCAGCTGCTCCAACCTGTATCCATCTGCAAGGGACTGAGTTTTATACAGATTTTCATGAAGACCAGTGAGGAATGCCTTGATATTCAGAGCTACCATTAACAAAAATTTTGGATAAACTTGTTGTTATCAAAACTGGGGTCATTTGCATGACCTATTGCAAGCAAACTCTGAAGGGTGAGGATACTGAACCATGTACTTGTATTCATCTCAATTTACAGTTCAGCTTAGTTCAGTCTTACTGTCTGTATTTGCAACAATTGCAGAAGGACGAGGTAGTAAATGAGGACCTTCTAGAACCAGTATCATGTAAGTTTGCTGTGAACTCATCTTTAACACCAGCAGCTCAAGTGTCTTGAATAAACAGCCCTGGTGTAAAAGTCCTCCCAGTAGCATAAGAATTTCCTCTCTTATTAAGGGGTTGAAGTTTGATCAGGAAAAGGAAATTGAAATAGTTTCATATTTCATAGAAAAAAAACCCTTTTCTTATGAAACAAGCTGTACTTTAACACAAGGTTATTTTTATGCAACTTCATGTGCATATTTTAGACAGTGTTATGAAACACCCCAGTGGTGAATATTCACTTGGAAGGGTAACTTAGAGTGCCATAAATTGTTGCACATTTGCACTGAATTCACATTAATATTTCTGCACAAAGATCAAGATTCACTTTTCATTGCCTTAGCTAGAAATCAGGTTAATCTAAGTGTAAGTCACTGCTCAACTGGGATAAGGATTCTAATCTGCCACTTGCACCAGATTAATTATCCCTTTTTAAAACTGATGCAAATCAAACCAGCATAACTTTCTTGTCTAAACAAGACCTAACAGTGAGTTACACACAACACTGAACAAGTGTATGGTGCAGTCAAAGCAAGACAGGTACAGCTGGAAAGATTCTCAAGTTACACTATATAAATGGTTTGCTTTCAGATTTAAACCAAACCAAGGCACCAAAAAAATTGTTTAAGATAATTACTCAGAGGAAGCCATAAAGAAAATCCATATTCAAGGCCACAAATGTGTCTGATTTAAGGAAATTTCTTGTAGTTCCCTGACTAGCTTCTAGGAGGAGAAATGAAAAAAAAAGAAAAAAAGTAAGAAAAGGGTAAGAGTAAGAGAACTATGCTAATTTCATGGCGGAATATGTGTGTCTTTAGGGGAGGTACTTTAAAGGTCTATTATGTGATGGTACATGATTAATCATATGATCTGCATTATTAATCCTTTCTTAAAGGAGAGAGACTGGAAATCCATTCAAAATGTTGCAGTTGGTAAATCTGTGTAGGAGATCTATGGGTAAAAAGTGGCTGATGAAAAACTCTCTAAGAAGACTGCAGAATTTCTCTCCCCTCAACACCTCACTCTGATGCATGAGTGTGCCCACATATATTTACATTTTGATCTTTGGAGTGTTTGATGTTAAAATACTTGGAAATCTGTTTTAACATGTTGTGTCTTAAATCCATTCTCATATTTTATACCAATGCACCTGCTGTCAATCCGTTGCTCCCCTCAAACTGACCTGTTGGCTAAAAAAAAAAAAAAAAAAAAATTGGTAGCAAGATGAAACTTTGTTTGTTGTCAATGCATTAATTCTGTGCAAACAATTCCCCAACTGTATTGCGGAAAAAAACATTTTACAAAAGCGCTTCTACTTTTGTCCCTTCCACAATGCATATGAAACAGGAATTTTCATATATTCTGGAAAAAGTATTGGACTTTTGTTCTCCCCATCCCAGGCACGTTTCTGTCCTTACATGTACATATGTTGCAAGACCAACCTGATTGTGCTTTGGGTATGCATGACATCTTTAATAGAAAACTGCAGAAGTGTATAGCTATAACTTTTCATCACTTCTGGGATATTTTTTTTTTTAAATTCTTGCCATGTGTCATGTTTTCTCTAGTTGCAAATAGAGGTACCAGGCATTCCTTCTGACATAGGAATGTATGGAAACAACAAAAATTCACTTGTTCTTGTTAGCCAAATTTTCTTCTGATTCTGTTCTCTCTGAGAATTTGGGTACTGGTATTCTTTCTCCTCCTCTTGTACCAAGGAGGCTTGAGAGATTACAGTAGAGATAGGATAAACTCTGAGCATTCCTGCCAGGATGCAATTAAGGCAAGACTAGAGACCTGTGGGAGGAAATTGGGAGCATGAGAGGACAACCTTAGAAGGTAATTTGTCTGTTTTTGCAGCATGGATTCTTTCACGCTAGAACACAGAAGATCAGATTGCTGCTGATCAATTTTGAATCTAAAAATGATTTCTGCTGCAGGCTGATGTGTCATTTATAGACTGATCCTGCCTTCTTTCACATCTGAATTTCCCTTAAAGGCTTTCTGTAGACAAGAGATTTTTCTTGAAAGATATTATTCAAGTTACATAATTTAAGTCTTAGGGATAACACTGTTAGCAGGACAGACTTTTAGTTTCCTGACCTGTGATCCACCAATCTAAAATTGCAGAGGGAACTTGTAAAATTTCACAGAGAAAAGTGCTGAGTTTAAGGCAGGTGAGTGCTCCTGACCGCCATTTTAAGTGTTGCAGCAAACTTTGAGTAATTTCCAAAGGCTATTCATTCTTTAAAGTAAGATTCTTATGTCCTGATTGTAGGTGAAAAAAAAAAATCTGATTCTCGATATGCAAATTCAGTATTTTGAGATCTTTTAATTTTTCACCTTTAATACACTCCAAATGCACAGAACATATTTCAAATACTCACAAAAATCAAAGGAGAAGTCCCAGTACAATTTCTAATAATTTAGTTGTTGTTAAGTGATAATTTTCTTTGTTTTCTTTTTCTAGGCAATCTATTGAATGAATGTTTGAATCTGTATTAAACTACTCACTGTTCTATTTAAAAGTGCTGATTTTCATTTTCATACATTCAGCTTTGAGTAGCTTTAGCACTATTTATTTTCTGGGAATTTTAGTTCTTATGCAGAAGTCTTTTGAAGGAAAGAAAACTGTATTAAATAAATCTTTTCTTTAAAACTCTTCCATCATTTCAGTGTGTGGGTAACAGTGAGGGTGAATTATAGGGTCAATTACATGCCTTTCTTGTCGCACTTGTGAATCATGCATTTGTGCCTCAAAAAGGCAAGGATCTTCAAATAATTATATCACTATCACTGTCAGAGCACTATTCCTAAAAAAATGTTGTTTTTTTAAAAATTGAAAATCCTGTGTAGAAATTACTCGATATTTCTGAAATCTCAGAGAAATGCTTCATATAAAATCTGTTTCCCTGAAGTCTCCTCCAACACCAAAGAACTCAAAGAAGACTGCTGGCTGCAGCTTTTCAAAAATTGGGCATTCATATGAAGATAGAAGTAACAGAAATGAGGATTTAGGGTAACTTCCTTTATCCTTTAAGTATATTTATTTGTGTCATAGTTAAATATTTACCCTTCCCAGTCTTAATTCATCAGGAAATTCCAGTAGCCTTCTAGGCCACATCAGCAAGTCAACAGAGGAATGGGAAGCCCCCAAACCACGATGCTTTTGGTGCTGTGCCTGGAATTTAGAGGATCTGCTTAGAAGGAAAATTGCTCAAAGAGATGATCTAATCTCTTCCTGAATGAACTATTCCCCTTTGTTCCTTGGCTAAAACTTCATACTTCACTCTGTGTGTGACTTACCACAGTAGAGATAAATGGTCAAGGGCCACCTATCTTTCCTGCGTCACTTCTGTCCTGTCAATGGGAAAGGCCATCAATGCTCTGCTAGAAGGTTTTTCTGTGTTTCTATTTTCGTGTGGAGGAGATATGGACTGCAAAATTCTTTATCACTTTTGCCTGTGAAATACAGAGGTGATGATTAAGGTCGTTTCTCTTCACATTTTTCTTGAATGATCCGGTTTGATCTCTTGGCTTTTCTAAGAATTCTAGCAGATGCAATAAATATTCTTGTGTATATTCCTCTGACATCATTGACCTCCATGACATCCCACAGCTCAACTACTAGAGCGTCTGCCTTCATGTCAGTTGTTAAAAGAACTCATTGTACCTTTTACAATACCAAAGTTTTATACAGGGAAGCAAGACAACTGTATTTGTAGAGGCAAACAAGGGAAGAGGAGTTTGCCACGTACCACAAGGTTATTGTTAAAGGTAAACGATGATTACAGCAGAATTAATTCAATAATAATTGGGAAAACAAAAAAAAGTCTTGATCAGCTTGATGACCCAATTTCTAACTGTGGACTATCAGTCTAGGAGGGTCAGCTCGGGGAAAGAGTAAGGGACCTAGAGAGATATTGAAAAAGCTAAATATAGGTGGGAAATGAGGGTGGTGCTTCAGAGCAAGAAGTCTGTTGATTTGAGGTTGATAGAAGATTTGATAAAAAATTCCTAGGAAGTATAAAGTATACAATCACAGATTTGCACACCTTGTCCTGATGTGACAGAAAAGACTGAGAAATTACCTTGATACACAGCACTATGTTCAGCAAAATGTCCTGATACAATGCAGATGTAAATTGTTTACTGCATATTTCAGCAGTAGTACAGCCTGCTGGAGAGGAATTTAACATAGTTAAAATAAGATCTTCCTTTTTTTAAAAAGAATGGGAAAATTATTTTTCTAAATTTAAGGATACAAGAGTGAGTAAGAGAAGATGCTCAGCAGCATGTTTTAATAGGAAACAAGAAATTCTCCAAATTTTGCTGGTTATCAAGGTATATCTAAAATGGAGATGATCCCAGGCTGAAATGCTGAATGGAACCCAAATGCCATGTGGACCATTACAGGTTGTAACTGATGTGTCACTTTGTCACCAGGAATGCTCTTCCAGCCATCACTGATAACCTCATAAGTAGTGTTTGTGTTTGCTGCTTATGACCATTAAGTGTAGAAACAATTTGCTAGCATTAAGCAAGCACCTTGGAGAGTTTGTGATGATGAGCTAGAGGTCAGGAATACTGGAAAGGCATTTGCCCAAATTTGCTAATTTAAAGTTTTGCAAGATCTAAGAACTTGACCCCAAGTGCACCAAGGGTCCTATTTTGAGTTGATGTACCCAAATGTTTCATGAGGCAAGCTTTTACCCAGAAAAATAAATTGTTTAAATTTCATCATTGGAGTGTTAGCACAAGAACAGCTACTTTTCACAGACTTCAACAGGAGGTAGAACTGAGCTGGAATTCCTCTGAACAAGCACATGTATATTTTGTTCTTTCGGATAAGTGGGTGAGAATGAGAAGTCCAGAGACTTTTTACAGAGAACATTGACACAAAACTAAAAAAAAACCCCATAATTATTATTCCTTGCACAGTTTACCAAAAGAATAATTTGTCATTAATTACCTTTCTTTTTCCAATGGATGATAACCAGCATAGCGCACACTGAACAAGCCACTATACAGAAGAGGAATAAATTTAGTGTTTAATTGTTTATTCAACATACTTATATATTGACTTTTAAAGTGAAATGGATGTAACAACATTAAAAATAATTATAAAACTAAACACAGACTGAAATAAAAGAACTTGTCAAGAATTCAGTTTTTAAAGCTAGGATTAGTGCTTGTGTTTCTTTAGTGCTAAACCAGTAAGACAAACAAAGCATTTGTTATGTTCTACCTTAATGCCTCCCACAAAAAAAACCCCTGCCTTACAAATCCTAGAAATAGAGGGGGAAAATGAAAAAGAAAAAAGCTTCCCTGACCCAGGATTTAGTACTCCTGCGCATCTTGGAAACATCTAGTAATTTGGCCACTCACCCCCTGGGGTATTTCCTAGAAGCAGAATTGAGCAAGACTGAAAATGTTTTTGTTGCACTGTTATGGGCATGAAAATAAGACATGAATTCTTTATCCATAAAATATGTACCAAGTGTGGCATCTTTCTTCATGTGTATTTTTAAAGACTACTTCAACATTTTTATTCATTTTTTTCCTACCAAAAATCATACAAAGCTCCTGAAATCATGATCAAAACTCTGGTTGTTCATCACTAGAATTAGGTTTTGCCTTTGTTTTTGTTTATTTTTTCTCTGGGCTATAACTCACCATGACGGGACACCAAAAATGTGTTTTAGGGTAAATTTCCCATTTTCATTATTCTTAAGCTTCAAGATGACACCTCAGTGTTAGTTCTACCAGTGTGGTTTTGAACACTGTCGTGTTTTCACTTCCATAGTAAAATCTTTCTGAAAGGCTATAAGAAAGCTGAAGCAAGACAATTTTTAGAATACTACTCATAATGTAATACAAGCTTTATATTTTGAGTCATCCTAAGTTAGAGTTGCTCAGTGTTTTTTTCTATCATAACAAATATTAATTTTAGTTTTGCTTCTCTTAGGCTTAGCCTGGCATTGCTATTACATTTTCCAGGTGTTATCATGAGATCTTACCAAAAAGTCAACTAGAAAAACTACTAATTTTCTATGGGAACATAAACTCAAAGGAGGTTTTCAACACAGTCCACAAACCCAAACTATTATCATTAAAGAGTCTCGAGAGGGTTAGAAACTGACAAAAGTCTTTTGACTCTCACTTGGAATGTGATGTTAGTGAATTCATATGGAGCTTGGTCTGATGCTCTCACAGTGAATCAGCAGGAAAAACTAAGCTCAATTTCTATTTAGAAAAGGGGTTTTCCCAACCTCAGGCCCACCCAGCTTAAACCGACTCCTTCCTTCCTTCTCCTGTCACTTTCAAAAGTGGCAGAATTTCCAGGTTACCTTTTGATAGCAGCTGTCTGTGTTCACCTACATCAAAATGTTTCTGCCCTAACAAAAGGGGATTTCTCTCCAGTAAGAGACTGACAGACCTCAGCACTATCCAGGCAAACCTATTTGGCAGAACAGGAAATTCCCACATGGTCAGGAGGAATTTTAAAGGGTTGGTGTGATATGTTGCAAAACACTAGCCTGGCACCCATGGAGATTGAAATCTGTTATTTATAGAAAATAAGAGGCAAAAAAATGGATGACATGCTTCCTCACAATATGCTCTACAATCTTTGCATTGTGTCAAGATGAATTTGTGGGGTACCACATCAAGATATGAAATGATTGCATGGTCTCTATCCCCAGCCAGTTCTTTCCTCCACATGCCTAGGAAGATACCAAGTAAATCCGTGAGCATTGGCAGTTTTCTAATAATGGAAGACAAAAAAAAAAAAAAAAAAAAAAGGATAGGATGAACTGTACAGCTTTTATTATGGATACAGCCTACTCCAAGCACTCTCCAGGCCTGAAAGGGGGATCATGAGTTACATCTCATGAGAAAAATTTTATAGAGATATTTCCAGTATTTCCTTTTTATTTCATGTCAAAAAGAACATAAAAGCAACTTTGCCTACCTTTTTTTTACCATTTGTCTTTTCAGTCCTTTAAAACACCAAAGAGGAACTGAGATACTTGTTGAAACAGAAGCACTCAAAATAATCAGGCAGATTATCTTAATTTAAACCTAGTCTTGGATTCTATCTGGCATCTAGTTTTCAGTGAACATTTGAGTCATTTTTTGTGTTTCTATTGCTGAAGCCAATCAGGAAATGGTTTAGGGAATTTTTTTTTTAATACTTTAAAATAGAAAACACTTCAAAATCCTAAAATAGAGACTCTCCAATCTGAGGTCTTGAGACCACAGGTAACAACAGCCACATGGCACAGAACAACTGTAAACCAAAATGCTCTGGTTTCCAGCCAAGAGGTTAGAATTCTTAAATTATGTCATCCCTCTCTTTTCTTATTAATTTATTTATAAATTAATCTTCATTTTCTTTTAGAAATTTGAGTTTTTTCAAGAACTGAAAGAAATGTAATTGGAAAACATTTTCCTGCTGATAAGATCAGCAGACCGATTTTTTTTTTTCCTTTCACAAGAGCTAAATTAGCCAGCTAAAAATTATTTTTCTTAATTAAACCAAAACCCAGGGCATTGGAAGAAAAGTTACAAATAGTTCTCTTTGAACTCATATGCCTCTAGTTCAGTGGGGACAGTTTGCATGATCTTTTCTACATCAACAACATTCCACATATTCTTTCTATCTTCTTCAAGAAAAAAAAAGGAACTGCAGAAGCAACTGTTTCCAGATAAACGGGAGGACACCAAAACAGTGCATCCCTCTTCTTGCTAGAAAATATATCTATGTACTGTGACTGTACACAAAAATTACATTTAGTCTTCTCCTTCATACACCAAGATTATACCAGAACCTGATCCTACTCTCACCCAAGTTAGCCCTAAGGCAGTCACTTTGTAGAACTCTGCTGGTTTTATCAATAGAACACATGATAATACTCCACTTTTTGTTTAGAGATATACTAAAAATGCATATGTGAATATTAGAATCATGGAATTTTTGGTGTTGGAAAGGATCTTAGAGACCATCTAGTTCCAGCTCCACAGTCACAGTCAGGTACGTCTTCCACTAGACCAGTTTGTACAAAGCCACATCCAACCTGGCCTTCAACACTTCCAGGGGTGGGGCAGCCACAGCTTCTCCAGGCAGAGATGCTCTGAAAACCAGGGGCACTTTTCTTCCTGAACTTGCTGCAGCCAGTGTGTCTTGTTTGATGAAGTTATATGTCATCCCTCTGGCTTCTTATGACAAAGATGTCTTTTCATTTCATATGCCAGTCACCAAGCCCACATACACTTCAGTTTTCTGCTTCTACACTGCAGCACACTGAGAAAAAAAATCTTTCTGCGAAGGTCACCAGATAAAATTTACAAAAAATCGTAAGAGCTGCTCCCCATAAATGACCTCTCTGCTTGAATTTTTAACCTGCTCATGTTTTTCAGCTTGTACTATGTTTGGTAACAACTGAGGAAATTAATTTCTGTGATTCTTTTGTGTAGTGCTTTTTGAAAAATTGTTTATTAACTAAAGTTGTGGTTTCCAAACAAAATATGATTGTTATTGCCATTGTTTGGGATACCTTTTGTGCATGGAATAAAATAGTTTGCCCAGCTCTTAAATCCAGAAATTTTTCTACAGTATTACTACATAGAAGGAAGTCATACAGTTTTTCAGCATTTCTTTTAATTACAGAATGGACATAAAAATCACTTGTCCTTCACAACTTATGACAGCTGAATAATATGCATTAAATGCAATATAGTGGAACTTTTTTAGCACAAGTGAAATTCCATTGCAGTAAACATTCACAGGATTTTTGGCTTAGAACACAGTATACAAAATTATGGACAAACTTGAGAAGAAAATATTATAATGATTATATTTCAAATTACTGGAAATGTTTTACTTACATTTTCTGATATAAAGATTCTAGCTATAGAAATACCAGCTGTAGTGATGTCAAAGGCCAAACTCAAGAAATTTCAGTGCCATCAAGACTGCATATCTAACTCTGCTGGCTAAATTTCTGGCCCTATGAAACAAGCAGTGTTACTTCTGTAAGTTCCATACATATATCTGTTATAGCTCTCTTCAATATTGACAGAGACTCCATGGTTGCTTTACAGTCCTGCATTCATTTTTTAAAGAATGGCAACAATTGATCATACTTCTACAACCTTTTGTGTTCAGGATCCCAACACCTTTTAGAAATGTCGGTGTATAAAGCTTCATAACACCCAGAAAGCTTAGAGATGACAGTAATTTTCTTATTATTACCCATTGGAAAACCCAACGTACACAGCCTACAAACTGATGTACCTTTAGGCGCTTCAGAATCCTAAGTACAGCCAGTAATAAACCAAGACCTGAGGTAGCACCAATTTTTATATCACAGCTATCAAAATACTCCCCCCTAATACAAGATAGGTAAATATCCAACTTCTCTCAGGTTTCTCCTCCCACTACTGTCAAAAAAATTGGGCTTTGTGGGGTAATTTAATAGCTGATGTAAATCGACACTGCTCAATCGATGTTAGTGGAATGGTGTTGATTTAAATCAGGTATTCTTCTGTATGCTCATGCTTGCACTAAAACCTCATTTTCAATATATCTTGATGGCTTCTTGGTGAATTTGACTACTTTATTGGAATGAAAACTAAGCTGGTCAGAGCTCCTGCACACATCCATGCTGTTTCCTTTTCTCATTCAGTTTCTAAAATGGCTTTTTTTTGTATTTCTGAAGAGATCAGCCCTGGTCACGCAACTTGATGTGCAAAGGAGCAGGGCTGTGGAGCAGCAACAAATCCTTAGCAACACCCATGCATGGAAATATCAAACCATTTGACAACTGTTTCTGTTTGTCAAATGGCACATGCAGAAAGATGAGCCAGTGGGTAAAGCAGGCAAGGCTGAACAGAGAGATTTGACTGGAGCTAAGGAAGGAGAGATTCTGACCTATGGAAGAAGGGTCAGTCCACTCAGGAGCACTACAATGATGTCATGAGCTTCTGTAGGAAGAAAACTAGAAGGGCCCAAGCACTTAGAACTTAGTCTGGCTACTGGTGTAAAAGACAATAGAAATATTACTGGAATATTACTTTAGTAGTTAGATCAGTTGGTTTTGGGAAATGATTGAGTCACTGTCCCTGGAGGTATTTAAGAAGTGTAGATGTGGTGCTTAGGGACATGATTTAGTAGTAGACTTGGCATTGGACTTTTCCAGCCTAATGATTCTATGATCCTATCACTATGAATAAAAGAGATGAGTTTGTTGCAAAATGATTACACAATACGAACATCTTTAAAGGGATTAGTCTCTACACAAAGTTTTGGATCAAATTTTTCAACACTCTCCTACTGTTTTATGATACATATTTTTTATCACAGTGTCATTCATTGCAGAACAAATAACTGTGGAAGTACAGATACTTAATTGATTTTTTAAATGAGTGACTCCATGTTGCCACTTATTTGCCTAAGCCCATACGGTGTGAATTTTCAGACCCACCAAGCAAAGGAATGTGTTTTTATATATTGCTATTATGTGCATATTTCCAAATTTACTATTCTGTGTACTATTTTATCTGGTTCTTCATATATGTTCACATATGTTCACATATTCTACTGAAGGTCTTAGAAAAGTTGTGTTCATGTAAATATTTAGAATAGCATGCTTTGGTTTGATTTACAGTTTTTTAAATGTCTTCTAGGTTAGAAGTTTTAGCCTGTTAGTGGAATACATTTCAACTAAAGAAAATTAACAGGTCTACTCTCAATACCTCAAATATTCCTTGCAACAGAAAAAACAGCTTTTGTTGGGCTTCGGGGATTATCTTTTTTTTTATAACCTTCTTTATGTTAGCAGGGCTATGGAATATTAGTTTGATTTTTATTAATTTCACTCTTTCTAGTTCTGCTTACTGGAATATTCACTGCTGTTATTCTGTTTCTGTTTACCATAAATTAGTACAGCATCACTGACTTCAACAAAATGTAACTAGAAACAGAACAGGCATTGTTTTCTTTTGCATATGTACACATAATTTTGAACATATGGTTCCAAGCATATTTTCGAATTAAGTTGTCACTAACTTTAATGAATGCTTGTTATAATTTTTTTTTCTGCTTTTATGTTTTGCATTTGTTGCCCAAGAGATTCATAGCCAACTGCAAGACCCCTTCTTTGGGCAACACCCTAAAGGAAATAAAAGAAAGCAGCTAGAAATGAAGGCATCCAAACATAATTAGGTTCCTTGGTACAAAGGGCTATGCTGAGAAGCAAACCTGAGAAGAGGTAAATACAATTCAAATTAGCAACTGCTACTAGCAAAGGAGATTTTGAGAGTTACTAAGAATCAGCTTTCATATGGAGGTAGTCTAACTTCTGGTGATAGCACTTTTCTTTCAGATACTCACCATACATGGGAGAGGCTGAAAAATTTACATTTACTCTTATTTCAACACATAATTCAAAGAAAATTTGGCATTATTAAGTACCCCTTTGGCACAAGATAATTCTTTAAATATATATAATATTTTCGTTTTCCAGTTATGATCAAGAAATATCTAAATTGTATTAGTTGAGCACGTTGTCTTAAGGAATATGATGCAAAAAGTATTATGTCCCATCTAGGAATTGGCATGTTCTGTAGAAGAAGGATATTGAATGGAACTGAAAACATCTGCAACTTTGACAGATTTAAAATATATTTTGGAAGAATCATTTTACCACATTTTGTTTATTATTTATTGTCACTGAATCTCCTTATACTGACTTCAGAAAGAACATTAGCTAACTGCATTACAAATGTGAAAAGACATCTGTCTTCAAAAAGTCTGGCTTGGTTGAAAGCGGGTATGATGTTAAAGTAATGAGAAATAATATGTCAGAGTGTGCTGTTCAACTATCCTGTTAGAAAACGTATCTGTATTTTTTACCTAGTGATAGTGAAAATTGAGATACAACAATAATTCTGATGAAAGCAGGAACAATTTCCATGTATTCATCTTACTAATACTAACCTTTTGCTTTGAGGGTAAAGTCTAGCTCTCAGTAACAAAACTTTAATTTAACAGGATTTTCTTTTGTCATTAAATACTATTCTCAATCTATCAGCTTTGGTGGAATTAATAGAGTGATTTAAATCTTGAATTTCTTAATTTACATCTCAAAAGGTTATATAGCAGTAAGAAATGAAGACACATTGAGCCTAAACACCTCAGCTGAATATCCTGAAAATTGGTGGATGAAGAGGAAACTAGATTTTAAAGATAGGAAGGGAAGTAATTTATTATTGAAAAATCTTGTCTTGATTTTTTTTTTTTTGCCTATTTCTATTTTCAAAGTAAAATAACCTTGTCACTTTTAGTTTGTTGTCAGTTTAATGCTCCGTACTTTCAATCATCACAATAGCACTTTCTGCACTTGTTTATATACAATGAGAGAAGAATTTTACAGAGTCCTCTCTCTAATCTTTTATTTTTTTTAAACTTCAACTAATAAATATGACATTTTATGACAGGAACTTCCATTTCTAGATGCTAAATAGCCATCTGCCTCCACAATCTTCATAAAAAATATTAATAAAAAACTGCAAAAAAAGTTTATTCATTTTTCGGGCCATACTTGGATTACCTTTGATTTTGAACATTTACATCACCAGCTCATTGCCTTGTTTCTTTCTTTCTTGTACTCTTTACTTATTATAAATTGATATTCTATGATCTATCTATTCAAGTGCCTCTGTCAGTTATGGCATAATTTTATTTTGTCATTCACATGTTTTTCCTTTGGCCATTCTTTATAGGTAATTTTTCCAGTTATTGCTCAATTATTCTGGTAGTTTCAGGAATTTTCCTAGATTTTAAAATCATATTTCAGTTTTATCAGGATCTATTATTCGTAGTTATCTGTGAAAGGAAATGCAATCCTGGCTCAGAAACAGCCAGTCTGATGAGCTGGCTTTGTGCTGCAGGTCTTGGATTCCCTGAGATCCCAGGGTGTGGAGGAACTGGAGTGCCTAGGAATCAAAGCTGACCCAGAAACCTTGGCATCCGGATGTTATGGCTCCCATGAGCTTTGAAACTCCTGGCTTTATGGCTGTCCAGGATGAAATTCAGCCAAGAGCTTTCTAACCTTGGAGGACCTGGGAATCTGGGATTTTGCAGCTGGCAATTCCAGAACTTTCTGTGTCACAGCCTCCTGCAAATCAGTTCAGTGGCTCTTTGCAGAGATGGGAGCTTGGAAATCTCTTTCTGTTGGGCCACAGGAGCCTGGCAGTCAAAGTGACAAATCCTGCCTAAAAAGCAGGTTCAGTTTTTGCATTTGAACTCCATTCATGGACTATTCTTACAACAATAATCTGGAATTCTTTAAAGGGGAAACAGTTTTGGAGCAGTGTTAAACACATTAGCTTGAAGAGCCTCTGTTTCTTAATGTTTTGCTCTTGGAAACACTGATATGTGGAATAAGAGCATCTGAGGTATCTTGCAATGGCTCCAGAATTGATTTCAAGTCTTGCTCCAGATTGGCCATAGGTAGGAAGACGTGTCCTACGTTATTGATGACCTCAAGGTTATTTCACATAAGGGTATTTGCATTTCACATAAGGGTGTGCATAGTTTATGTTAGTGTTTATGTTGGAATTCCACAATGACCATAATTCTACTTGCCCTAAAATCATCTGAAGTTTGGCAACAAATATAAGTAAAAACAAATTAGATGTTCATTCTGAAATAAACAGACTCTTTTGGTATGTTGAGTTTGTGTCTTCTCATAATGGTTGTGAGGCTTGTTGCTTTTAAAAATTGGAATGGGGTTTGTGTAATTTATGGACGGAAACAGAATCAAAAAAGAATTCCACAGAAAGTGACAAGGTTGTTTGGGTTCCAGTAATGTGGATACTTGCTGGTTTTAGTTAATTATCTTTTTTTCTAAAGGATGTACATTTCCCAAAGGAAATACATCTTTAGTTTCAGGCCAGAGATGCAGAATATTACACTTCCCAGTACTTTGGATTGAACTGTGTGTGAGTCAAAGCAACTTTTAGTTATAAGATCAGAATTCAAGCTCTCTTAGGATGAACCTCCAAACATTCAGATACTTATTGTATAGTAACATTTCACTGCCTATGGGCTAAGAAATGTATCAAGTTCTTTATGTTAAAAAACCTGAGCTAAGAATTCCATAAGAAAATATTATATTTTTAAGTTTTCCAATACTTTTTGCTAAGGAGCCACAAACTTTGTGAAACAGTCTTTATCTTAGACTTTGGTTTTGTTTTATCAGGCTCTGAATTTTCTGATATATCCAGTGCATGATCTAATATGAGGGGTGGAAAAGGCTGGATATTATCCTGCTTAGTCCAGTCTGTTAGGACTCTTTTTCTGATCAGCAGTTGTTGTTTCCCTAAAACCACATATCTTTACTTTGTATGCCTGTCCTATCACACAGAGGTCTCCCAGAAAGTTTTGGCTCTGCCACCCATTACCTAGGAAGAACTCACTCATCATCCCATCTTCTGTTTGTTCTCCTAGTCCTGAACTGGGAGAAAAGCTTCAGCCTTGGTCCCTCAAACCATCTTCTGTGGAGTAGGAAAAGCTCTTGGAGAGGAAATCTGCATGACCAGAGGGTCCTACTCTTCAAAAGTAGCAACTGCTGCAGTTGAACTGGGCTCTGCTGACTATGTCAGTTAACTCTTGTTAACTGAACTAATGCTTCTGGACAGGACAGTGCAGTGGAAAACAGCCTCTGAAACAAAGGTTTAGAATTGCAGTATTTATTTTCAGGCATATGTTTTGGTTTAGGAATGGTATTCTCCAATTTAGTACTCCCACTAAAACTGCTTGCTTCTGCTTCCCCGGTGGCAGGATGGAGGGGGGAATTGGAGGCAGGAAAGGCAAAGATCACAGGTTGAGATAAGAACAATTTACTGGTAACACCAATGAGATAAGGAACTGAAAAGTAACAGCAACAATACTAATGACAGAGGGTACAAGGAAAGGAAGGAGTCACACAGAACCCCACTCTTCACCCACCCCCCTCTCCCCAACAACAGGTAACACCAATGGCTCCCTCCAGACTGGAACCCTTTTTCTTAGAAAAGATTCCCTTCCCATGTCCCTGACAATGACTTGAGTTGGTACAGAATAACCTCCAGGTCCCAGCCATGTTCCCTCCCAGGTACTGCAAAATTTAAGCCTGTCCTGGCTGGAACCAGGACAGTATATTATTAAAACTCAATGGGCAGAGAAGCAGTTAAAAATGGTGTAAACCACAGAAACCTATTCAAAGACACTACCTGATGCTTTAAGACAAAGGTAGAAGAATACCTTGAGTTTCCATTGCAAACTTTTTTAGCTGTCAAAACAACCCATATAGTCCATGTTTGGTATACCAAGGATAGAGGTATATTTACTGCTTAATATAGATTTCCAGAACTGAAAGTCATAGCGTGCGATTACTAAGATGAATACAAGATGAAAACATCAAAATAATATTTTTGGATAAGAGAGGGTATTACAAATAGTCAAATTAAATGTCTCAGAAAAAGTAGAAACTATTACATTTATTACATTTTTCCTTAGTCAAGACTCTGTTCAACAACATTAAGGTTTAATGCTAAAAATATGCTTGAGACTTATTGTGGTTATCTCTTAAACAAAAGTGCCTATGGAAGTTAGTTATTAGCTTTAAAACCACTTGTGATTATAGGATGTCTTAAACTACATACTAGCATTTAGGGCTTGCTACATAGAACCAGCAACTGTGCCTACAGTGATTGTAGTGGATTCAGGATTTGCATACAAGAGTAAAAGGACAGACCAGTGATGGCAGGAAGATCCTCTTTTAAACTTATTCTTGATGTTCTGACTGTGTTTCTCTTTAATAGGGAACTATGTTCTTCTAATTAACAAAAAAATACTCCTTAACAAGGGTAACATCCCATATTTCAGGATTTACTAAACAAAGATATCTACTACTTTGCAATCTTTCTAATGATTTAAAAAGACCTATTCAAGAGCTTTGCTCAGTCTGACACTATGCTGATAAGGTGAAAGGGAGAAGATGCAGGACCAAATGCTCTCCTGCTGAGAAGGTACTCCTAGTATGTCAGAGAGTTGTATTCATTAGGCTAATTTCTACAGATCAGGAAGGTGCCAATAAGGCCTTGGTATATAACAGAACATATAGAGCCTAATCACAACTTTTTAAGAATGTTTCTGTATGTCTTTGTGAAAATAATGTATTTGGTCTCCTAACAAGAAGAATATAAAGGTGTATCTTTTCAACTGGTGATTCAGACTATGTAAACACCCCAAAGCAGTGAAACACTGTGTTGTATTATTTCCTGATAAACAATAAATGCCATGTCTCAAGGGCTAGAACACAGCCTCAGACTCTGAGTTTAAACATTATTCACAAGGTTATATCTGTATTCCTTCACTGCTTAGGATGCAGATGCCTAAGTGTTTTCTTAGATGTGAATCTAAATTAACAGCATGCTTCATGTTTATGTATTAATTGGGAAGTTAGAGAAGAAAGAAACAAATAATGAGTGGAAAACAAAAAAAGGGAATGATAGACAGTGTCAGGTAATGACTGGAAAAAATAATTAATAGTACCACTTTTAAAACATTTTTTAAAAAACTGTTCATTAGTTCTCTCTGATAAAAATGTTATTTTATTCAATTTGGATCTCTCTTTTGCCTCCTTTATAGAACATATAATCAGCAAAAGTTATACAAGCAAAACAACAACTAAAATATTCCTAAAAGTTTTCTTTGTGATGAATGCCTGCATTAATAGATGTCAAACAAGTCAATTATCATTAAATGGATTTTGGAAAAGTTTACAATTTTAGAGGATCTGGCTCGGAATTGTTCGCATTATTGATGAAGTTTGTATTCTGCTTTCTGTCAATTGAAATAAATGGCTAGAAAATGTGGTTCTCTGCAGCCATTTTCTGTTTTATGTTAAAGAAGATTAAAGACTGATCATTAATTTGAGGTGATTCCTTTATGAACTTGGGTCAATAAGTCACTGAAGTCAGGCAGTTAAACTTGACTTTTTTATTCTGATTATATTTGTAAAAAAGAATTATCTGAGAAGTTTAATTTTTTGTATCATGCTGATACAAATGGGAAGTGAGATTGTTTGATGTAGGTAACACATAAGCAACTAAGTCAAATAAGGACATGAGCAACTGTGAACAGATATGATTGCTAAGGAAAAGAAATTGGGTAAAGTTGTTTGTAGGATTGTATATAAATAAACAGCAGTAACAAACATCTACTTTTTGGAATGACTTAGATAAAAAAATATTTCCCTTTCTACCAGTGGGAAATATTATATTACAATGAATTAGACACCAGCTGAATCTTTCTTAGAAGCTAATAGACATCCATGTTTTTATTAAATGGGCTATTTTTAAAGACAAAAGGACATGTTCTTATAAAAAGCTTTGTCTTTTAAAATTTATTTTGTATCACTCTTGACGGATTTGAACACAGAAATCGCATGTTAAATGATATAGTGGAAGAATAGACCGCTTTAGGTCACACAGATTGGCTGAAATTAATTTACAGGGCACTGGTCATGACCTGTCACTTAAGGAGTCACAATATTTTCCAGTATAAACCTCCTTTGAAGTTTCTCTTACCTTTTTTTTTTGGTAACTCACAAGAAAATTCACATGTATCACAGATGTTTATGCATTTTTATGCACATTTTAAAAATCTATGTTTTAATTTAGATGACACTCAATTCCCAGTGGGGAGCCCATTCGGGACAGGGTGGCAGGGTGGAGGGTGCTATCCCTGGGCGATCTGTGCTCAGAGATTGGTGCAGCTGTTGTGTCTTCTGGCTCCTCATTTGTGACTGCTGTGATAGAGCAAAAGTGACAGTCACAAATCACAGACAATGAGCCAGTTCAAGAAATAAAGTGGTTCCAACAACTGACTTGCTCTGTCAGACTAATTGAGCTAAAATTCTAAAAAATTGTTTTTCTCAAAAGACTTAAAGTCAATATACCATTATAGTGTCCCTGGAGGGATTGGCTTTATTTGCTTGTTTCTGCCAAATTAGGAAAATAAATATAAAGAATATTATAATGCAGTTACAAACTATTTTGCTGTCATTTGTAAATTCAGAAACTTATTCGTTGACCACGAATTCACCTTACGTTGATAATGTAAAGATTTATGGAAGATGTTGAGTTTTGGAGATGTTTGTTCAACACTGACTCGGAGAAAATAATGGAAGAGGGTAGTTTTGCCCTGACAACAAAGACTTAAAAGTCAATATTCCTTGCTTTATAACTAACAGTGGCATAGGCACTCACGTGACTCATTCCCAGAAAATAAAGGAAAAAAGTGAAATGAAATGAATTAATCCCTATAAAATTATAGATCTAAGTCTCAAAAACATCATGGAAATGTGAAATACTAATTCCTTTCATGTCATATTATTGTATACACCACTTGAGTTGGGTCAGAGCACACTTCCTCTTTGTGTAGCCAGAAAAAAAAATGTAGTCAGTTTAGGCCAAAAAGTGGAACATTCTAGTTATAAATAACAAAATCATGAAAACTTGTGAGACTAATATTTCAGCTATGAAATTTTAAAACTTATGCACTGGACTGATTTTCCTTCTCACCTAAGGGGTACCCCAAGCTTTAACATAAGCTTTGAATAACACGGAAATAATACAAATTCTTCTCACTGCTACCTAAAATTCAAATTCATATGAATTTAATGAATCCTGGAAGTAATGATTCATCCGGTACCATTTATGCTACCTGCTCAGAATAGGGATTCAACATTTTATCAGCTAAATAGAAAAAGCTGTTTATATGTTAACATGTAACCAAGGTCTGAATCACTTATCTCCTGTTGTATTAAATATTATATCAAATCCTTAATTTTGGCCAATAACACAAAATTGATTCCCCTTGAAAATATCAAGAGCACACCCACTTGCAAACTTCCACAGGATGTCATCCATAAGATGTCATATTCAACTGTGCATTTCATTTTTTGAAAAGTAGAAGCATGAATCAGTACTAAAATAATTTCATTCAAAACTACGTAAAAAATAAAATATAAAAAATAAATAAAGGAGTGATAAACTATAAAAATCTCATATACTGTTGAAGATCTAAATATAAGCAAGAAATACCACTCATAGTATGAATTTAATTAATGATCCACAGCAAAAATCTTTTTAAAGAATAAAAAAATCCATTATATATGTAAGAAATACTCTTTTTATATGATAAAGCTGTGATCAAATTCTAATGTCTTTGAATTCTGAACAGAGATAAATACAAAGTTAATTATTATTCTTTATTTTCACAGATCAAGTTATCAAAAATATTATTTCCACAATCTCTGTCACAAGGATGAAAAAAATTAGTAAGATTTGATAACAAAGATGTCCATATTTGCAATCAGACTTGTTAGAATAGAAAGCAGTAATTTTGCCTATTTAAAGAGTTTTACAAGAATTTAGGAGTCTTTAACAGCAGAGGGCATTCTAATTTTCTAGGATAGTAGTAAAAGTACATTTTAATTTATATAAGTATTATGAAAGTATATATATAGCACATAAAAATATAAAAAACAATAAGAAAAATATAAATACAAGGAAGAGTCTCACAGTGAAATACTAAAACCTTCATACATTTTAAGAAGACTGTCTTGACTCTATTATGTATTTTGGAATTAAAGGATACCCGCCAATATTTCATTTTTTTAGGGTCCAAATATTTGTTCATATGGAATCTGGTTTGGATACATGTATGAATGTATGTAGGCATTCATGTATGTGTTTATTCATTTTATGTGTTTATAAACACAATTTATGTTGCAAACACATTTCTTTTATTGTACACATAAAACTTTGAAGCGCTTGCTATGATAAATACAAATCTATTCATGTGATGTTGAAAGAAAATATATATATATATATATCTACAGTTAATATAAATACATTTCCTTCCAGCTTCACAGTTATGAGATGCACAAGTAGCTACTCCATTTTGAACTACCTCCCTAAGTGACTTGCTAAATGTCTAAACTTTTTCTTCTATGGCGATAGATGCCATCCTCTTTCAGGCAACGTTCCCACTGAAATGAGGAGTTTAATCTGAGCAAGTGTTTTAGGTTTAAGCTCTTTACAAAGAAATAGCTGCCAATAAACCCAATTTCAAAGAACATCTGTGCTCTGACAGAACTGTGTTCTTAAAATTTTTTTTTTAACTTACATTTAAAAAACATTTATGAGCACATGATTTAGAATTAACATCTGGAAGCTCAGAACAGATGCAGTTTGAGAATAAGGTAGCTGCAGAAATGCTTCTCATCTACTGGTGCTCAGGGTTATATGGAATTTGCTTCCTGGAGTAGGAATGTGAGGCAGTGCAATGGCTTTCATATGTTTACAAATGGTGCATGACAAGCATCACCGTTCAGCATTGTTTGGGTAAGTTAGACCCACAGGTTGTATACTCAGCATGGATTTTTCCTGTCACAAGAGAGGATAAGCTCATCAGGTCCATTAGGTCAGAGGTTGAATAGGAAAGGCAAGAGACCATGCAAGAGTTCCCACCACTATGCCCGACTTGTAAATAAATAGAAGACTTCAGTCTCCACCACTATCAAGTCTTCTCTTTTCACAACACTTAATTCAGCAGCACAAATAGACTTTTTCTCTTTTTTTTTTCCCCTTAAGAGATAAAAAGACACCTACAGATCTTATTCTGTTTGCCTGGTCCTGTCTGCCTTTCTTAACCGTTTGTGTTGATTGATTGCTTCTGTGTTTCATCAATTAAAAATGTTTTAGAGTACAAAGTCTTCAGCATGTTTAATAGAGTCTGGTTAAGTAAACATCCTCCACCAAAGCAGCACAAGTAGAGCTTAAAATAAATATTGCTACTGTGCCAAGTTCATAATTGCTTGCACATTTAGCACTTTACCATATCCTAATCATAGCCATAAAAAAAAGTTTTGTGTACTTACTGAAGTTGTCATGAAACTGTAGCCATTTAAATACTGTGGGGTACTTACATTTTTGAAATATTTGCTTTTCCAGATTATTTTATATACGGAACTTGTTTCAAAGAAAAAAAATCGGGACTTGAGAGGTGGTCAGGTTTAATCAACTTTAGCCATATAAGTGCTTTTGTACTAATTTCTTTCTGTCAACAGGATAAATTTTCAAGGATACAACATGAAAGGATCCTATGCCTCTGTGACTCCTACTGTTAATCACTTTATTGGAAAGGCAAACTTTCATTTGTTATTTTTACTGCAAGAGAGATAAAACCTATTAAAATTGGGTGACAGATACCTGTTGCAACCAAGAAAACTGACCTTAACTACAGTATTATGCAGAATAATTTATGCATTAAAATTAATGTAAATTTTAAAAAAATCACACCAAAACAAAATATTTATACTAGAAAAATGTGTAAACTGTTAACATTATGTAAATATAATTTCTTCCAAATTTAAGACATTTTAAACTGCTCAAATGATACATAAAACCTTTATGGCATGTTTGTACAAAGACATACATATAGGAAATATAATTTCTGTAAAATAAGTTAATAATAAGCCTTGAAAAATAATAAGGGAACAGGATATAAATCTGATTTGTTGCATTTAACACAGTGTTAGAAAAAAATAACAGTGTGTAAAATATTAAAAATTCCAAGTCCCGTTTTCTAATAACTGCTAACTCTAAGAGGAAATGCTGGTCAGGATTTTGAAAAGCCATTAATGTTTTGTTTGTATCTACTGCTGATAACGATTAATTCAGGCATGTTGAGGAGAGCAGGTTTTCAGAGCAGAGATACTCAAGTTTTCCAGATAATCAAGCCTTAACAGGAAAGATATGCTCAGACAGACTCTGCATGAGCCTCTACAGGAATCCAAGGTAAACTTGCTGCTGATCATGAAGTGAATCTTACAAATGTAGTCTTAAAATGTGGTCTCTAGATCATATCCTCAGCAACTTTTCTAGGGTTTGTGTTTGACAAGCTGGATTCTATTTTATGCCTCCATGGTATCTAGTTGAGTTGCATTAGGTCCAAAATTCGATGTTTGTCTATCTCTAAAAATCCAGGAAATTTGAGGTTGGAAATAGGCATATAGAAACGAAATAGCTGTGTTTGCATGTTTCTGGAATATCTGCCAGGATGGTGCAACATATCTCTTTCATCTGTCACTAACTTATTTTTCCTTAAAACTTTTCATATACTGCCTTTTCTATCACTTCTGAAAACCTCATTTTCAATCTCATTGTCTAGAATGGGGATGTATTTTTATACAATTGCTGACAAATTTGGTAAAGAAAGTAAGAATTTCTGAAGAAAAAAGTTGAAGTTCTTCCCTTCTAAACTTGGCTTGAGCTTAAATTCAAGTTTTTCTGTCTACAGTCTGTTCTACCTTCCACGTTTCTTTCATTTTCCCTCCTCTTGGCCCATTAATTTTGACCATATTAATTTATTTAATAAATGCTTTACACTGGAATTCAAAACACAAGATAGCTCTACATGTATGATTGAGAAATCAACTATTTAAAATACAAATTATCTTTAGAATTTCTACTGATTATATTCATGCCATGTTTGACCAAATCACTGGCAATCAGTGCTCTTATTTGAATTCCAAACAAAAAGTTTGCTATATTAGGAGATGTTCCTTAATATACCTGAAATACTAAATTTTAGATTTGTTCAAGCATGCAATAACCATTCATTAAACTTAAAACTAGGTCAGAAAGTTTTCATATTCCATGAGTCTTTATGCATTTGGTTGAAATAGTGACTCAACATTCCCAGGGAATTCTTGCAATTTGTATTGCGTAAGTTAACGGAAGTTTGTATTGCTAAGGAAAAACAGATCTTTTAATTGACTTCGTCAATTAAGAAAACACATTAGATGTTGCAATTTCATAGCTGTGCACTGATACAGTGCTTTTGCTTGAGGACACCACAGCATTTCAACTACCCCAAAAATGAGTGTCCCAAGACACTGTGCTACTCATCCAACAGGAGAAACTGAAGCATTACAGAGAAAGAAAACCGACACACAGGTTTGCATCACTTAACAGTTCAATTAATCAACTTACTTTGATAGGAGACTGAAAAGTATATTGAATTACATGCCATTTATAGTTCAGGAACATGAGAATGAATATCTGATCAAGAAGAGGAGATTTTTGAAGAAAATGTTATCCTTCTGTGAGAGGATTGATTGAAAAGCATTTTGTTTTATTTTTAAGGACTCCGGAAAAGAAAAATAGACTTATCCAAGTTAAGAAAGCAATCTCTTAATGGATTTTTTCTCTCTGTATTTTTTGTTGCTTTGTTTAGTATTCCTTTTATTCTCATTTCCTTTCATTCCAAAACATGTGTGAATATATGTTGTAGCATATTTATTAAGCACCTAAAGATGTTGTAGAAATTGTACTATAATATATGGATCCAAAATGGAGTATGTGGCTAAACTGTAGGAAAAATTTAGATTACAACGTTGAAGGCATCTTGAATTCAAAGACATATATTATTGTAAGAATTTCAATTACTTTGTGTAGATGTCCAGGCTTTTCTCTGCCACTTTGGATCTTCTGGAAGGTAACTGCTCTGGTCTGCCTATGGCTTTCTTTTATTAGGGCATCTAAATTGGAAACTCACTCACCAAATAACTGCTCCAGTTTGGGATCATCTGAGTATTTGCTAATTGAAATGTTTGGATGCTATCTGTTGCACACTTTACCAATATTCAGCTTTAGGAAATAGTGGGCTGCACACCAACCAGCTACAACATACCACTAATATAATTTTGCTTCATTCAAACAGTTCCTTGGAGTTTGATAAAGTTCTTGGTCAAAATCCTCAAACTTTTAGGGACCCTTCAGTCTCTAATTCTGAAAATCCAACAGCTCTTCTTGATACTTAATCCAAACTCAGTTCTGCTTTATTTGTTTGTCTGAAGACTTGATGCATTAAAATCAGGGGACTGAGTAGAAATTAGGACTTTTTAAAATTTATATTAGTGAAACTCCCTCTCTGGGGAGACAGGAATGTAACTTTCAAAGGGTATCAGGCCAGAACTTGTGTGTCCTGCCATCTGAGATCTTTCTCAGTGCCAGGATGCTTTTTAGGTACAAAACATGACAGATTATGATGAAGCAGCGAGGCAAAGCTGCCTTAAAACCACTTTCACAACTGAAGTAATTGAGTTAATGGCTGAAGGGTACTTACAGATTTGTTTTAGCTTTACACAGATAATAGCACACGTAGAGTTGCAACTGTGTTGTATTTCTATTAGGGATTTATTCTGTGTTGAAGGAAATATTCAGGACTTTTAATGTTAACACTAAAAGTATAAATAAGAAACAACATTAAAAATAACATGAAAAACTGAGATGAAAATAAATCCATGCAAAAATGTATTCTAGAATAATCTTCTCCATAAGCAGAGAAAGTGGACCTTTCTGTCCTTTACAGTTGACTTTACATTACAATGGATGACCCAACTTTATCACTGAGTTTAAAAGGTTCCATTTTTCTGCCCGTCTAAATCCACAGTGCCACACATTCTCCTCTGAGAGGGAGCAGAATTGTCCCTCAATGCCCTTGCTCAGGAAGAGCAGCATCGTTTTCTCTGCGGTATTGAGGGAACAGTAGATTAAGTCATTTTCTCAAGGACACAGGAAATCTGTGGTAAAGCAGAAAAAGGAATCTCAGTATCATGAAACTCTAGACAGCAGTGTTAATCACCAGACCACCAAAGCTCAGGCCTGAGGCACACTCTGCTGAGGGAAAAAAAAAAATCAAACTAAATTTCAAATTGAAACTGGTGGGACTTCCAATCCCTTCCTTTACTTTCAACAGAGCGGTATGAGATCTCATGAATATCAGCACAGTTCCTGTGTCAGTGAGGGAGCATGTAAAAAAAAAAACCACAAACAACCAGCTGCAAATCCCTCTAATTTGGCTTGCCCTTCACAATGGCAGACCACATCAGCGGAAACAAAGACCAAAAATTGAACCTGAAAGTCTGAGATGGCTTTATTTACTATTCTGTGTGGTGTGTGGCTGTGGAGCAGGTGACACCTGGACTCTTGTGCAGTTTCCAGCAGTGACAGGAGAAGCACCAACCACGGGCTGTGCCTGCACCTCCCACCCTCCCATCACACCTGGATGCCTGGGTAGGATGGACAAAGCCCCAGTTATCTTGGATAGTACCCTGAACTCAGGATAAGGTAGAGACAAAAACATAGTGGCTGTTCAGACCCATTAAGTTGACACAGGACAAGTGAGAAACAGCAAGAGCCTGTCCAAAGTTTCTTTGGTTGTGCAAGATTAGTCCATTTTTAACCAGTTATGTACTGAATGTGGATTCTGGGAGAAGTCACAATAGGAAATAGGAAAGTATGCCCTTGTTAGTGCTCCAGTTTCTTCTTTCCTGGAAGACTTGTCCCCTATATATGCAGCATCATGCTGGAATTAATTTGTCTAACTGATATTTCAGTGCAAGAACATTCCCAGATGGACCCTGATTAGGATTTCACAACCCCATATACCACACTCACATACACACACACAAAACTCCAGCTCTGCCCCCATTCTGTTTTCTTTGAAAACAAACTTCTAAAGTGGAGACTCTGATTCAGCAGGACAATCAGTGGTTAAATTGGACATATTCTTTGGAAAGAGAGGATTATACCCATGGGTGGTCAAGCTGGTATATTTTAGGGTGAAATTCAATAGTCCTATTGGAAATATAGATAAAAGAATAAGACAACACTGAAACACTTAAATTTCATTTTGATAGTGTTTTTACTTCCTTACAGGAAAATGAATTAGAGACTAATCCAAATACCAACAAGATAAACAATACTATCCCTTTTTCACCAAAACATTTTGATGACATCACAGTGAGAGATATGGTAAAACGTTTACTAAAATTCATGTCACTCCTGTAACACTGTCACCTGGAAAATTAAACAGATTTTGTGAAGCACAACTGCTAAAAGGTAATAGAATAAAATCCCAAAATTGCTCATTTCAATTTCAGTCACAAGACACAATATGAAGTAACAGATTTACCTGTGCTTCAGTATTAAGCTGTGGTAGGCAAAAGACAAGGGACAAAAAAATATTTTGGTCTCAACATGGACAAATACCTTGAAGAAAGAGTTTGACATCTGATTCCAAATCAAATTTCGTAGTGAGACCTTTCCTTTGGCTCTTTTGCTCATAAATGTGCTGATAAAAGATCTCAAACTCCATGGATTTATTTGAATTTTTAAGCTTGGCATGGTTTCTGACAGTCACCAGCACCAGATGTTCCTGAAGACAGTCTTATTTATTTTAAACTCTGTTGATAGGAGCCATCTGCTTCCCAAATATCTCATCTAGAGAATGACTGTAAAGTATATTTAATAATTAACTGGTAATGAGCTGATCTGAGCAATGTTATAATGGAGTAAGCATTTACAAATACTTTCTTTTCTTTTGCTCATCTAACAGGATTTTAAAGTTTTTGGGTTTGCAAACCACAGTTTTCTGGTGTGATATGAGGACCTTTTTGATATGAAGTAAATTTACTTTTCTTTGACACTTTTTGCCAATCCTTAGAGAAAGGTTATGAACCAAAAAATTAGTTGAATATACCTTAAAATACTGCCATAAGTACATTCTGAACCAAAAGTATACTCACTACAGACAAAATGGCAGCTAAATCTTGTAAAAAATAAAAATGAAGCAGAGAAAAAGAGAATCAAGCTATACTTTGGTAAATTTGCTTTCTAAGTTTTCCACCTATTCATACATTTTTGAGTTTCACTTATTTTATTAATGATAAAATAAGCAACTCCTAATGACAAATGTTCCTGTTTGAAAGAATAATGTAAGTTTGTGAAATTTCTCATACAACCCTCAAGCAGGCCTCCTGATCCCAATTTTCCCTCTATTGATTATGAAGATTCTTTGCTTTTTGACACCTTTGATTCTTAGGGATTTTGGCCAGTACATCTCACTGTTAAGAATAACTGATGATCTGCGATTTATAGTTGAGTGTCAGCACCAACTTTGAAAATATGAATGCTCTTTTCTTCAGAATTGCTCTGAAAATCCCTGGAGAAGAGAAGAACTGTCTGGCCCTTCCATTTCCAGTCTGAGCAGGAAGTTCAGGGGAACAAGAAAGCTAGAATAATACCAGAATATTTTTGCAAAGTTAAGAGAGAACCTGGAGTGAAATCAATTGTACGCTGTCTTCTTTTTCTTTTTTTAATTAGGCGTGTAATGCTCATGAGCAGATGATTTTATCCCTGTGCTTTGGTCACATCTTAAGCTTTCCACAAAGACCTCCTCTGTGATGAGAACATGGCTCTTAATCTTTTCTGTCTTTATGGTCTGCACAGCACAGAAATGTCATGTGGATTTATTGTACCTTGAGAAGACCACCGAGAAGCTGGGTTTGGGAGACACAGCCAATGCCTGAGCTCCCAAGGGTGCTGGATTAGCCACCCAAGCCACAGCACACACACTGACCCATGCCAGCTTCTCCTCCCCTGCCCATCCTGGTCTCTTGTCCCCAGTCCTGCTGCTTTTAGTCATGGGAAGAGTATGGATTTTTCTAGCTAGGAAATACAGAGGCAGAAAGGCACTCTGTATGTCTCAATTATTTTTAAATACCCTACTGCCCCATATTTAGCTACATATACCATAAGAGAGCTAAAGAAAAACACAAGTGAAACTGCTAAGGTGCATAGCATCCCTCTTTTGTCTCTAGAGTAGTCAATGTCTAAGAGCACTGGTTTGTTGGGTTTTTTATTATTGTGTTGTTGCTCTGAAAGACCTTTCCATTACCTTTTGGCTGACCTCAGATTTAATTTTCTAACTAAATATTTTGTGTTTTGTAACTTCAGTCTTAAGCAAGGACAAAACCACTCAAACTCCAGTGTTGTCTTTGAATTATGTAGGTTGACGTATTTTTAAGACTGTTTTCCTGCCTCAGCATGAAGGAAAACAGGGAGGGTGAATGAGATGAAAAATGGTGAAGTTGAATTTTGGTGGGGGCGCAGGCCACAACTTACCAGCTTACTTAATGTAGCTCATTACAAGATTACAGTCCAGAAACAGAACAAGACACACACTGAATAAAGATCTCTACAAGCATGGAGTTTCAGGGGAAAACAGGTTGCTTTGTTATAATCTGATGGTTCAGTGTTAAAAACCACCCTGTGAGCTTCAATAGCATGATGGAGGCCTCAGGACTGTCTACAGATGAATCAACTCTGCACACTCATCAAAAACCTCACCCGTCCAAATATTCACTCCTTCTCCACCCTGTTGCCTCAGTATGGCTAAGTATGCATATTTCTCTCTGCATTTTTTGCGTGAAGGGGCATGTGAGGCCAATTGCGCATGACATTATTTGAAATTTTTTTGTAAAGAAACAGGGAAGATTTTTTAACTCAAACCTTGACAGTAGAACACTAAAATTTTCAAAAGCTAATAGATTTTAAGATCTGAGAGGAACAGCTAGCCAGAACTCTGTCATAACATAAGTATATCATCTACAAACTCATAGTCTGCACTTGATCTGGACCATATTTCCTAGAATGTAATCAAAGGTGAAATCTTGATTTTGCCTTCTCATAGACATAAACAGCTAGCAGGGAAGGAGAACTGAGTTCCATAATTTTTTAGTTTGATTTTGTTTAATTCAGTGCAACATATATCCTTAATTATAGTTTATGGACATGAATGTGCACAATAAAATAGTAAATGCTCTACAACACTCTTTAAAAAAATAACATTTCCTTACTATTAACATAAAACAGAAAAAGAAAGTCCAGTGCTGTCCTCCCTTCTGCTGTCCTGCTGTCCTCCTTTCCGAGCCAGCAATCCCCCTTCCTTAGCTTCATCTGGATTTTATCTGAGTAAAGAGCAGCACTATCTGCTCCCGTGGACTGTGGATGAAATAAATTCAACAGGATAACTCATTAAGAAAACAAGTCAAAAGGGATTTTTCTGTATGCAGTGTGAGAGATGTTGACAGCAGCTAACCTTACAGGCAAGCTTGTTGCTTCTATGTAAACCTGTTCTCTTTCAGTTTTTTGGGACATGTTGCCAAAGAATTTTGGCAAAGTCTTCATTTGCCACTGCTGATCCTTTTTAATGAGGTTTGTGGGTCATTTGAAAGCTGCAAAGCAAAGTGAGACTTTGCTTTTTGTGTTTTGCCAATTTCATTATGCTTTAGCTGGTAGTTAAGGGTCATTTCCAAAAGCCCAATAGACATTTTTATTAGGTTTCTACAGGGGTACAGCTAATACTGTTTTCCTGGCAGATTTCCATATTCTCTGTGACTAATGCAACCCCTATTGTTTTTTGACAAGAGTAAAAATAGACAATTTTTTATTCTCCAAGGAGAGAAGCTGTCAGCTACCAGAAGAATAAAGACTTCCAGTGTTTACCTTTCCACTCAGCCCAATGACTACCTAGAGGCAACACAGACTTTTAATTGCTAGAATGAAAGAATATGCAAAATGGTATGCATGGACTGAAAAGTAAACAATTTGCATATTTATTCTTGTCAGTACACCTTTTCTTCAGTGGCATTTCACCATGGAAACAAGTAAAGATTACTTTATTAACATATTAGCCAAACAGTCATCTTTTGGCTACTACTTGAAAGGTTGCTATGTCATCTGGATGCACCTAAAGTGAATGCCAAAGGGATTTAGAAAACCTTGAGTGCCTGGCTATTTATTGCTTTTAGGACTGACCTTATCTGTGTATGTAGACAGAATTGCCAGTGGAACCAGAATGGCCTTTTGGATGAGTGCAGAATGAGGGTTGGTGTTGCTTGGAGCCAGTCATCTGCTCAATGCCTGGTCTCAGGAACTGGCTTGAGTGTCAGACAGATGTATTTGAGTGGGAAACCCCAGCTCCCTGATCCCTAGATAGCCCTGCCAGGAGGATACTTCGTCCTTTTCACAGAAAGGGTGAGGGGTGATTTTCAGGACACTGGGATACTTATATACACTTAAGTGGTTTTTTTTGCCTGGAACTCTCTCAGGAGAGGTGCAGAGAGGAAGAATTTCTTATCTTCCTGCATCTCACACCCATCCTCAGACTGCCCCTCATTTTGGCAACAGTACATGCAACGATCTACTCTGCAGGGTAGGATACTCAGACTCACCACTCAGCTGGGATATACATTTTGCTTTTCTTGAAATGAATTGTGTCTTTGCTATGTGTGTCTTTAGGGGACCAGATGCATTAATCATGAGATGAAGCAGGGCAGGGAGAGTGTGATATTCTTTATTTACATTCCAGTGAGAGTAGAATTATTATAAGGATTTGACCCTAGCAATTGCTGAATATGCATGGAAAATGGAGGATCAGAAGGCATTTCGCATTGTTTCCCTACAACAGTAGCACAAATTCAGCATTTATGGTCCCTTCAAGCATCTGTAATGTGGCCCAACCATTTGCTTCTCATTTGGTTGGATTGTTGCTTGAAAGGATGGTGTGGCACATGCCAAGTCATGCTGTTATAGACTTTCTCTGCATGCTCTGCAGCTCCTGTGGGTTGGTGGCTCCTGTTCCTTCTGCCAGCCTCTGCAGTGATCTCCACCACTCAAAGGTCAGTTCCACAGGAAGCAGAACTTTTCAGCAGAACTTTTCAGCAGTTATTTACATATTCAGAGAGGTTTCTTTCATTGAAGATTTCAACAATTATCAAAATGTTCTATTTTGAGATATGTTCTACTATCCTTCAACTGGAAGGAGGAGAACACTCCTTGTGCTCCTTACAGCCTCAACACCTTTCTGAGGTACGACCACTGTGAGCAGCCACACAACAGACCTGGGGAGGTTTTGGTGTAAATATAGAGGAGAAGGAATGATGGAGTTTCCTCAAAACAAAGAACTTTTGATGTAAAAATAGCAAACGTAGAAACCACATCATACAAAGGCAACCTCCAAAGACCCTGAAACCCAGAAAGCACAGAAGTGTATAGGTGAGGTAGAGGGTACAGGATCCAATCAATAATGAGGATAAGGAACAGAGCCATATATTGGCCATTACCCAACCATATATTGAAACTAAGAACAACACCTTATTTGTAACAAACTGGTTAACAGTAGTTCCCATGAGACAAGTCTTCTTTCTATTCTCTCACCACAATGTCAAGGGTGTCCTTCCTCCTAGCTGGGTGTCTCCTGGGGTTTGAAGCTGAAGCTCTCTGCATCTGCAGGTGAAGCCAGCTCTCTGTCCACCCCAATTTCCAGAGGTATTGTTCCAACATGGATGGCTGATTGTATCAACTTTGTACATTGTCCTTCTCTTAGTCTTGATGATTTTAGATGGATTCTTCTCCTCCCAGCCCCAGGACATCATCTCTGTTCCTTAGGAGCACACTGGTAGTAAGGGGAGGGATCTTCTTCCTGCTCTGAGCAGAGACAAGAGTGCAGTCTCCATTGTGAATCAGCCAAGCCTGTCAGCTCAGGATTGGGTGCTAAATGAATATCCATGTCCAAGGCCTTAGGGCAGGACTGCTGCTTTTCTTCTGTCAGTGTGCAATGCTATGCATCAGTCTCTGCTCAGATTCCTGGACAGCACACTGCCTGACGAACTCTTCACCAAATTTCTATGTACCAATCTGCCTTCAGACACAGCCCTGTGGGCACAAGCAGTTTGTCTGAGCAAACTCTGACAGGTCCAGCCTGCCATGCGTGAGTGCTGCTGCCAGAAGTGCTGCCCTGCACCACTGCCTATAGCACTGAGCCACCAGGGCTCACTAGGAGAGAGTTCTCTGCCTTCCTCAGGCTCTGAAAGAGTAAAGTCGGAGCACATTCGTAGTTTCTAAGGGTCTAAATACAGATTTACTGGTGGTTCTTCTAAGTATTAACATTCCTATACATATTCTTATATATGCTTCACATTTGCTGAGCTTCAGAAATGTGATAATTTAATAACAAAACCTTGTTCTTCCACCTTTCACTTAAATGCCTTTAGAATATGTCTTGATTTTTCAGTTAATAATGTTTTTTTCTCAGTATCAGAAGCTAATATGTGCATTTTTAAATGCTCAATTAGCCACTTTTTAAGAGATACATATTATTGAATGTATTATTTTAGCTCAACAGATCATGTAAAATAGGTCTGTAAAATAATTTATCCAATACTAACTAGTGTGTAAATTATGAAACTAGTATTGAATTCAAATGAAAGCTATTTTGTGTGTCATTGTCTTAATGTTGATATTGCTACAACATCTAATATGTTACAGGAACTTGGTTAAAATTTTCTTTAAAAGTTTGACTTGCTAAGTTTAGGAGCTCTCTGTGTCTATCTCAAGATGTTTCAACACTCCAGGATCTCCAGTACACTGTGGGAGTGAGAAGCAAAACTCTTCTGAGCATAGTGGGATTAGAAATGTCTTGGTTTGTCACCTAATTTTTACTTCTGACTAGCCAGCTCTCTGCAACATATTTATAGTATTAAGCTATGTTGGATTGTCATATTTTTTGTTTTACTAGAATTGAAAAGCGGTGAAAAAATACATTTTGTTAACTCAGTGCAACAGTCAGATTTCCCTGCCAGGTGTTGTGTTAATATTCCATACTTTCTGTTGTGGAATCATATTTGTGTTGGCACATTATAATGCACTCTCATCACTACTGGACCATTAACTTACTGCTGTCACCTCTGCAGGATGGTCCTGTCTTAGCTGCATGTGATGAGTCAGATAGAGTCCTGTATGAACTTCAGACTCAGTTTTCTCCTCAGCAAAATTAGAATAATTACATTTTTTCCTTTAAATGATGTTGCATAGGTTAATACATTACAGAATGAGAGATAAGAAAATAATGCAGCCATAATTAGAAAGGGATAAGCTGATGGCATAGGAATAGATCTAGGAGATTCATTTGGCTCTAAATAAGTATAAGAGAGTTTGAATACATTTTAATTTAAATAATAAGGTAGAGTTTGACTGAAACTTTTTGATAAAATATTAAATAAACAATTTTTAAAGCAATTTAATTTTATTCAACTTTCCAAAAAAGAACCACACATATTTCAGAGTGGTTGGTTTCACAAAGACATTTATGCACTCATCCTAATACCAGCACAGTCCCAGTATCTTCAAAGAATGTATAGATAATACCACTTATATATGGAAGGCTTCCATTAAAAAATCAGCTTTGTCTGCATTAATGAAGGATTTTATGCTACCTAAGAGCTATGGTCCAGCATTCAGAATATTCAGTGGCTATACTCTCTAGCTCTCTACCACTGAAATACTTATTTTAGTTTGTTAACTGTAAAAAGAAACAAAAGAAATTTTAAATTAATTAAACTCCCAAAATTAAAAAATCAGTTTTCTGCACCATTACCTGTGGAAGTGCCTTTTTAAATGTATTACTGTAATATTGCTCTGGTAGTGAGTTTCTGCTAAGGAGAATTAAAACCATCATCCAGCCCAAACTTTTTGCAGCATATAAATCAGAGAAATAAAGAGTTCTCAGGATCATCACTGTAGACCTGATGACTTACTAGTGTCAGTGGTTTAAGTGATTACGTTATTAACAGTGTTTATACGTGGGCCATGTCTCTGAACTGTGATGTGCTCAGTACACTACAGCAGTGTGTCTTTTTGCTTTTCTGAGTAGGAGAAATTTTACTGTGTTTCAGGCACTATCAGAGTTACAACACTGGACTGTCAGCTCACAAGGTCCGCAATTTAGATATGAGATTACTCCTCTCTGAGTAAGGAAATAAAAAGAATTTTCTGGTAAAAAAAGCAGAGATGTGTCTACTTCGAGAACCTCTGCTCCTTTCATGGCTGTAACACCCAAGTGTCTCTTGACCATTTGCACAATTTCTGATTGATTTTTTGCTAATTTTTGCTCTTAATGGACTAAATCTAAATGTTTTAGAAAATATAAGAAAAAAAGGCTCTGAAAGATCTGGAATAAAAATTGGGTTAAAGTTGATCTTGCGAGCCTTCACTAGTTAGAAAAATGTTATTGCTTTAAGTTGAAACACACTCCATTGGTTTTAAAACATTTTTATGAATGACCACAACTGTAGTTTGAGCTTTTTATGAGAACTGATGACTCATTTATAAGCCTTTTTTGTTTTCTAGATCTATTGAGTTTTTGAGAGCTTGTTCTGTAACAATGATTATTTTTAGAGACTTGTTCTACTAGATGCTTGCTTCATTGTCCCCGGTTGTTAGAAATGTTTTAATAGAAGAGCTGAATTAAAAAAAAAAAACCAAAACACCAAGAAACCTACCTATTGGAAACACTCAGAGCTCAGGATTTCTTTTATTCACAAGTAAATGTGAGATAATCCCTTTTTTGCAAAGAAAACTAAAACATGGGGATGGCAAATGAAGATAGTGGCACAGTAAGATCTAGACCACAGGAGTTTCTAATTTGTACTCTGTCTATTCAGCTTGGCACTATAAAATGAACTTTTCCATTATGCCTGTTTATCTCAAAAAATCACATGCTATTTTTCAGTTTCCTTTCAAGGATCAGAGTGTCATGCAGCGATTGCTATTGAAATGGGCAGCCCTGTGTCAAAGTTAACACCACAGGATCACATTTTCTAACAGCTTCAATTGGAAGCTAGTTAAAATCACATCTATTTAAAATGAGAAAGGGGCTAGAAAAGCAAGCCAAAAATAAGCTGCAACTACCTCAGCTCTGTTATTATTTGATGGGACACAGAGAATAGGAAAGGGAACCATACTATGTTTGCTCTTCAGCTCCAGGCACTTGAGCTCCTTGGGTATATGAGGAGTATAGAAAATTTTCATAAGCAGTGAAGAAAGGAGGGATGTGTGAAGAGTAAGGCAGATCAGCAACACCATGATTCAGCCTTTACAGACACCAGTGTGTGCTGCCTCAGGCAGGTAATCTGAATAATACCAAGATTTTTGCTCTCTGAGCCTGTCACATATGCCATGAGCCTCTTTTGGCCTTAATGTTCACACATATTTATCAATATCCTACTGCATGGTGATAACTTGAAACTGGAGCTGAGATGCCATCTATTATTCTTCAAATATATTAGAAGAAATACTGCAGAGATAGGGAAGTTAAAAAGTGTCCCACTTCCTACATTTATACATTTTTCCATACCACCTAAAGAGATTTCTGTTATCTGGTTGCCTTAAAATAATACATACTTTAAGTCAGCTTAAGATGACAGTTCAATAAAGTCATTGTGTTCAAAATAGATAACACATTTATAGGAGCTTGTTGAATAAGTGAATTGAAAAGAAAGGAAAGCAAATTGTGTTTTATGAGGCTGTGCTGGTTGGTGCTTCTTCCCTGTGACTAGCCAATGTGCCTCCAGGAAGGTGCTAATCATGACACAAGTTTTTAAGCAGGACACATAACCTGGAGCAATGCCAGCTGGGGGCCTCTGTTGGAAAACCCTGAGAACTTCTCATTAGAGGGGTCTTTCAGGAGTATGCCCTTTGAATATGGACAGTGCATGGCTGATGGAAGTTAACTGCAGCATTGGCCCCTTGAAGTCTTCTTTGAAGCACAAGTTTTGAAACCTCATCTTCAAACTAATCTCTTGCCTTTCTAACTAAAAAAATTACCCTCACTATACTCCCAGCTGAAATAAGGATATCTTCACTTTGCTGAGGGTGTCTTTTTCGTTTGACTAGCTGCTATCAATTGTTCTAGGCTAAGCAACAAATATCTCCTCACATGTGTAAGGAATAAACTTCCTTATTTTTTCTTTTTTCTTCACACCAGCATATTGGTAATTTTTGGCATATTTTAATTTGAAAGTTTTGTCTTTCATTAGACTTGTTATTTGCTTAGCCAAACTAGTGAATTACCTTTTTGAAGGTAATTGAGGCAAAAACTTTCTCTTCACTTTCATGTATCATGCTTAATTCAGTAAGCATTATCACCAAACAAGTTTTGGTATCTATCTATGCATAGATACATAGTATAGTAATAGCCTATTTAAAAACTATATATAATGATAGAATAAGGAGTAAAAAAATTCAGATAAATAGCTTTTATCATTCCTTAATTTCTTGAGGTATAATATATTGAAATTTGGTGTACTTCAGTTTCTTCCATGTATTTCTCTGGATTCCTTTCTTTTCTCACTCTGATTTGACAAGCAATTTATGTGAAATGTTGCTGACATTATTATATTCTGGTTCATAAAACATTAATAAGCAAAGACAGATACGCTACCAACTCTAAGTAAACACCTTTGTTAGTTACTCTATTCTCCCTTTTCCACCACTAACTATTTTGTTCAGGGAATGCCTGGTAATACTTGTTTTTAAGGTAAGGTAAGACACTGGAATCCAAAGGTGCTATGAACTACTTGAATGTCCGAGTCTGAGGGTCTCCTTAGGCGTGAGACCTCCTCAGAAAGGACATGCAGGTGGTTTAGGATTCAAGGTTTT
>JAOTQP010001286.1:132662203-132675039 GCA_026413545.1 Cichladusa arquata | reverse complement strand
TCTGGGGTCTCAGAAAGATCTGCCAGGGGGGTCCTTGCATCCCCAGAGGAGCCAGGGAGGTACCCTGGGCTCCCACACTTGAAATACTGCAAAATATAAAAGAATGACAAAGTGCAACTGGCTAATGCATATTCCTAAACACCAAATATCTTCAGCCGCACTTATTTACAACTATTTCATGCTTTGCAGGTGCTCAGTTTCCTAAAATTACTCGAAGCAGTAGGCATTCATTGGAAACTTCCTTGCTCAATCAATTAACTGCAGCACTCATATCTGTTATTTCCTAGAAGCTTGACATCCAGCCAAAAGCTGCAAAGCCAGTATTATTCACCTCATACCACATATTGTAGTACTCCTTCCCAAGCCCAAGAAAAGCCTCAAGAATCTCAGCCCCCAGAACCACTAAGCAATTTAGCAAACACCATTTACTTTTAAAGAAAAATGATGCTTAAGGATTATAGCTTTTATTTGAAAAGTTGTTCCACTACCTTCAGTCCTTAGTTGTGAAGTCCTCAGCTGTGAAGCCATACTTTCTGTCTAAAACCAGAATACTTTCCAGTTAAGCAATAACAATTTTCAAACTCTGCAGTTAGCAGTTTTATAGTGTGGCATTTTAGTCAATTGTGCATTGAAAAAGTAAGTACAATACATTTGCTTTGTATTTGATAAACAGAAGAAATGTGGGAATAAGCTGAGAAGTGTTGGGTTTTTGCTCTCTGTCTCTAGAAAGGGATGGTGTAAGGGTGTCAGGCTGTAGCTCTCTGTTAAGTAAGTCACACTCTCCAAAGTGGAAATTCACTACCAGCAGACTTACATACATGTTTACCATCTAAAAGTGGATATTTTCAGCTCATTAGAAGACCACTTCAAAAAGGACAAACCACAGCGCATGAACACATGCAGCTCCCCACACCGCAGGCTGTGCTCTGGGCTCCCCTCACATCCATACAATTTCCTGTTCTTGGATTTCTATAGCAGCCTGGGGCTGTTCAGTGGAGTGCACAGGAGATAAACCCTTCTTTTCAGTCACATTTCTCACTGGATATGTGCAGATAAAAATCTGGCATTGGTTTGTGGCACACAGATATCCAGGACTCGAACATTGACAAAATGAGAAACTCTAATGACACACTACAAGCAATGACTTCTCTGCTTTCTCCTACTCCAAAATTTCAGCTGAGGCTTTGGATTGTGCTGTGACTGCCCCTTACTGTCCTGCCTGCAGAGCCTTGGTCATGATCAGCACCTTCTTGTGCAGCTCTGCAAATATCTGCAAGCATTACTGGTTACTGGGTAAATACAGCCCCTTTTCATTTGTCCCAAGGGACAAACAAACAAATGGAAGAGTACTTTTTCTCATGATGCATAATAAAATTATGGAACTCTGCCACAGGATGTTGTGGAGATCAAAATTGGAATTTTTTAAAAAATTATATTAGATAAATGCATGAGGATAGAGTCCAGCAGTGACCATAAAGTACAATTGTCTACATAAGAATTTACCTCACAAAGTTCCTAAGCTGAGGATATTTTGCCCTGGGCTTCTAGTATTGATTGTTGTCAGAAACAGGATTCTGAACAAGATAAACCTTTGGCATAAATCTTTATAGCCATTTTATATCTTTCTGCTTTTGTAATTTTTAATTTCTTAAGAAAATAACGTGTGGCAATGTTAAAGTATGTACAGTCTCTCAGCATCTTTCTTATTTACTTTCTCCTTTAACCCACAAACTCATTTCCCAAGGTAATGAAGCAATAGAAAATGTTACTAAAATGTCAACTTGTTTCATAAAAATTATTCTCTGATTACCACAGTAGATTTTTTTACTCTAACAGAAGATGGAAGCCATTTTGCTGAAGCAGAGCAGTTTCACAGGTTGTGTAATGAGCACAGCTTGCAACACATTTTAACCAAAATAAATACTCCATTGCTCTTTAGGAAAAATCATTGCTTTTTAAAAATTGCTAAATACTCAACTGGTTTATACTTACACCACTGCATTCCATCAAGAGTCTACAGGAACTGATCTGGGACCTGCTTGCACAGGCTGCCCAGAGAAGGTTGTCCATCGTGCAATTGGCTAAAGACTTATGAACTGTTGTTAAAGGTGTAGATCCTTATTCAGCACTAATCAACTTCACTATCTCTAGCTGAGTCAGACAGTAGAAGATGAGATCTGAAATTTAAATGAAAACAGAACCATTGAAGTTCTATATTTTAAAAGTTTCTTCTTCATCAGTTGCTTGCTTTCAAAAGTCATGTTTTTCCGTCTTAAATAAACTACTGCTCTTGATCTTGGAAATTCTTAGTAACTTAACTGCTTGTGAAGTAAGCTGGAATGAAGTCAGACAAATCCAAATGATTTTAATGAAAGCAGTATCAGGCCTGTAGCTTCATGTTGTCTCAAGTTGTATTTGAATATTTCATTTCTTCCCACTCTCTCTCTAAGCACCATGCACTAGCCTTTTTCCATACAAATACAGTGTTCCCTCTAACATCAGTAGAAATTGTGTATGTGACCTATGGATGTTAATTATGTAATTTCAGCTGGCAGTAATGGTATTTGCACAGTAGACCTGTATTCACAGATGGGAAAATAGTTCTTTTGTTAAATGCTTAACTCAGCTAGAAAACACCTAATCCAAATCACCCTCAGGAGGCACATACAGTAAAGACTATATACTCTGTGACTGTGCATTTCAATAAAAGCTTCTCAACCTGAAGTCATTCTTTGATTAAATACAATCTGTCTCAATTTCACAGCATTAAAGTAAACTGGTTTTGAAGGAAATAAGTTAGGGTTTTGCTAAGACAAGGCTAAGATATTTCTATGTAAAAAGATAATGATGTGCTGAAAGATTGTGCTGAATGCTTTTGCTTAAACATGTAGACATAAGATACATAGTCAGATTGCCACAGAGAAAATAAAAGCTGTAAACAAAGTGTGAGAAGGAAAGAAAGTTCTGTGATGTAAATAAGGGAATGCAAACTAAGCAGGATTAGTTTCTTCAGAGAGATTGCAAAATAGAACTGGAATCAATGAGGATTGGTGTATTTTTCAGGCAAATCTCCATAATCCTGTAAATTGACATCATCACTTGTTAACAAAATGTATTGGCAGCTAACAGCAGAGGAGAAACAATCTCCATTTTATCCATGTGTACCACCTCTTTCAAATAAATAGTTGTTGAAGATATCTTGAATGTCTTGACTTGAACCACGCTACCTCAAGCCAAAGTTTGCCAATGTTGCATTCAATAAAGTGTTTGAGCTCTCTAAATCCTCCTGCAGGTAAAACCAGGAAGGTATTTTTGCAGTCACAGCCTAGGGCAGGGTTGTAAATGCTCCTAAATCTCCTAAGAAGCTAAATACCAGCTAAGTACCAGCTGAAAGGCTAAGTACCATCACTGTACATCACTGTACATCCCATATCCTTTAAACTTCTGGAAAACCTAAAATTTTGGTAAGTGAAGTCAGAAATTTACTGTATTTGGGATCATGCCGTCATAAAAGAAATAAAAGGAATGAACAAGGTCATAAGTTGAATGCTATAAATTCCACAATAAAAACCAGATAATTAAGCCAGTAGATAAAACTTTTTTGTTAAATATGAAGACTATGAAGACAAGGGGAATGAATGACACATTTAAATTTCTGAGCTATTCTTGCAACAATTCAGTTGTTGTCAACTTAAGGCATCTGGTATGATCGTGGCAGCCCTAAATTTTCAATATGTTTTTCTGTAGCCTAATAAATATTGTGCCAGTGGCTTTTGGTTTTTCAAATTGTACTTGCACTAAAGAAAGAGACCAATCAATGTTCACATATGCTCTGATAGCTGGAAGAAGTTGATAGTCCTGGGAGTTCCTTTTCACCTGGCATGAAAGACAGAAGAAATGTCTAGCCCTGCCTTATATTGTGAGGGGAAGGATAAAGCCAGAAAATAATAAGAAGAGGGGAAGGTTAAAGGAGAAAATTAAAGGGAGTGGAAAGGGGAATAAAAATTTCTACAGTTGCTTTTATGACAGGTGATTATCTGACATTTATAAATTACCTCATCTGTGAAAACTATGTGTGTTTTAGAAGGAGGTGATTATATATTTATGGGTTCTTTTGAAACCTGGAGATCCTTAACTTTTTAATAATTCCCCTGATTTTTGACACCAAATTCACAGAGCTTTGTGTTGCTGTATAACACTTGAGGATGTGGTCCTCTATCACCAAATCCTAACAGCCATGCTTTAAAGCCTAGATGAGCATATTCAGTGGTAATCAAGCTGTCACTACTGAAGGTGAAGTCATTAATTGCATTCATGAAATGCAATAGTTTGATATTCCTATGTCCCTTGTTCCTTATCTGAATCATGAGAAACAAAAATCCTGTTACACAATGAACAGGAACCATTAGAAAGAACTAAATGGATTGTCTGGGAAAAAAAATGTTCCATGTGAAATGTAGACTCTGGTCAGTATTGCTTCCACAGTCACAACCCATGTAGGGAGTCCCAAACTGATAATAGTATTTTCAAGTGGACATAATATCAGAAACCACATTATTTGGGAAAAAAGAAAGCCAGAAGCTCTATTTCATTTAAGTGATGACTGATAAAAAGCAGTTCATTTGAAACCTGTTTTTATTGGCTGTGTCATGCTATTTCTTTCAATGCCATTTTTGTCTGAAAAAATATTTTCTTAAAAATAGCTGCTTGCTGTCTTGTAAGTATTAAACATGTCCAGAACACAAAGTTGAATGGTTTTGATGAACATTTTAGGGTTGTTGTGTGTAGGCATCCACATGTAAACAAAGAAATCTTATGGGGTCCAAGTCCCATTAAATCCTTGATTTTTGTAAGGATAACTAATTCTGTCTCTAAAAACCGTCACAGGCTGGATGTCAGTGTGTGTGTATAGCTGTCAATTCTGATTTCTTTGGAAGAGTCCTGTCAGAGTTGAATGCAGTGCAACTCTTGTGCGTGTGAGGTGTGACAACTCCTGGAATCAGAACATTTCAAGTCAAAAGTCTGTTTACACAGAAAGTTTGTAGAGCAGTTGTCTGAATATTTTTCTACTTTTCAAATACAAAATCAGTGGGAATCAGGTACAGAAATACAGTATGGGCCTAAGCCCCCAATTAAAAAAAATCTGGTGCCTACAGCGAAATTTTAATGATATGGAGGCACATAAATTTAAGCATTTTACTAATTAACAAGGGATTTAGCTGAGATCACCCAACATGAGAACCCTCAGGCCAGTATGTTTTCACAAGTATATTCAAACACTGTCTTTAGAAACTGTGCATACCTTCTGCATAGCTGAAATCTCAAACTCACCATGAAGTACAATGCCATCCTTTTTATAATTTAACAGCTTAATTATTAAGAGAAGTCAAATTGTATATTTATTTTAATAATCCCAGCAAAATTAATAAACAATATTCAGAAAAGAGACAAGTTCTTAGACCTGACACATGTATTGATGGGCTGTCAGAGCACAGTCGTATTTGAGCCCTTCCTCTTTAGCATGATGAACCTGTGCTCTTCGTGGCATGTGGTCCTGCTTTAGCCACTGTGGAGAATAGAGGAATAGAAAACACATTTGACCCATCCTAGCCAATATTTCTGTGGACTAAGCTCTTACTTTGAAGAGGATTTGTAGGCCTGTAATCCTGCAGACTTAGGAAGGAATACAAGCCCTATTTTCTAGTCTCTCATGTGATGGTGTTTCAAAGAAAATTAAACACAGGTAAATCAGTTTGCTGTAACTGTGTAAGTGACAGCTAATTCATGAGGAAAGATCTAACAGAGTGAGACACACCTGAACTGCTTACTGCATTTGTGCCCACAAATCATGTTCCTTAGCATTTATTCTTTTGTTGTATGACAAATTCAGGTATTTATCTTTGTTCCAAACCTCTCTTTATAGATATAAACTTTGGCATCTTTGAGATTCTTGTAATGAAAGACTATTCTTAAAAATGTTCCTATACTTCTTCATATATATAAGAGATACAATTTTGAGACTATATACTATAGAGGAGTATCTTGTAGGAATATGACAGTGAACTTTTTGTAGCTTGACAAATACAATCTATAGGAAGGCAAGTTGAATGTTCTGTAGTCAGTATTATATATACAGTTTAGTTTGGCACTATTAGTTCTCTGTGCAATTGGCAACATTTGGCTGAAAAGTACATTTTTTTTTGGTTTTAGGTTGGCTACTTTAACAGTAGTTAGGTTTTCAACCATCATCTCTAAAACCATTAATCATATAACAGCTCCTGCCATGGCCTATTGGGAAGTATTAGTGAAATGACAGAATTAATGCCATTAATGCAGAATTGTTCTAGTGCCCAGGGTAAAGGAAATAGTAAACCACATTAGTAAAGCTGTACCCTCAACTTGTAAACCTGAAGGAATATCCTTGTAAAAGAGGTGAACTGAGAGGGCTAATTCTGGCAAATTTATTTGAGTGACTCACACCGTTTCCTTGTTAAGAAAAGTAAAGAAATAGGGGGAAAAAAAAAATCTACTTTTTATAAATGCATTAAAACAGTTTAGAGCTGCTCCTCCCTCTCTCCCATGGCACTAAAGTATACAATGAACCATCTATGAGATCTCTTAAAAGCAGAAATTCCTTCAAGTTAGCAATATTTTTTCTGTTTTCCCAGAATATAAAAGTGAAGAGCTGAATTATGCCAAATAACACAGAATGTCATTATTTTTAGCTCTGATTCAACAGAAGATTTACAGACAGATTAGTGGTCACCAAAGAAGTATTTGCATCTGTTGTTTATGTTATGACATCTGAGATCAAAGTTAGGCTTTAAACTTTAACTTTCTGTTTTGCAAGTGGATAATGAAACTGGAAAAAAAGCTGAAGATGTGAGGAGCGGAAAGTGATGGAGTATTAAAAACACTGAAGACAGTTTTGAAATGAAGGGGATGTGTGGGATGGAGCCCGGAGTTTGGATCCACCAGCCTTCTGAACACTCTGCTCCTCATTCCCCAGATTAAGCACACATCGTGTGTGTGCCTGTGAATCATCCCAGCCATTGTGGAAACACTCCGTGTTTAAACTGAGGCCTGGACTGGCCTCAGGCTTTGTTGAATGTCCAGTGTGCTTAATTCTGTGTAGCCATGGTGATAAAACATTTCTGTGACCGAACCCAACAAAGTTTCTATGGAGTTGCAGTGGCAGAAACAAGTCCAGTGAAAACCCAACAGTGGAAACTAAGCCAAAATAAGGATTCTTTCTGAGGAGATGCTAAGGTTTTTTTAAGTAAATATAAACCTTTGAATAGCTGATTTTAAGTAAGCTGAAAGTCTCTTTGAAGAGATAATTGATGTGCATTCCTACAGTCAAAGAAAGAACTACTACCTACCTCGTAAAAGAGGAGATCACCAACAGGCAGAAAATCACCACAAAACCCCTACTTGAGCCACTGTCTTTAATGAGATCATGACTGGGCATTTTATGCAGATAGCTAAGAATGAAAAAGGAGAAAGGCTCCTATGGTTTAACTGCACAACTCAGAAAATTAATGGTCAGGACATCCTGTCACAATCTGCTCACTTGTAAAATACCTCACAGGTCAGTGCTGTCAAAGGCATTTCCATTTATCAGATTTCAGGGAGTTTGATGAAATAATTTACTGTCTTCTCTTCAGCTCATATGGCCTGATCCTGTACTGAGACCCCTATGAGAGCAGACCACGTGATAACAAATGCTCACAATTTCACCCGTTGTACAAATGTTCCAATACTGTCATATACACACTTGATAATATTGATCTATACATGTGTGAAAAGACAAACTGAGAAGTCCTTCAGTCCTTCCTCCTTTTCAAAGAACAGAAGTCATAAATTATATCAATTTGTCTCTGTCTGAAGTTGCCTGGCTATGGTAAGTGCTGGGCTTATGTGTAGACTGACATTGTCATCTTGACATTATTTATGGCCCTTCTTGGGCACAGTTAAGTGAGTAGAAATTGAACAGAGACAAAATGTCATTAACTATGAAACCCAAACAAACTTACCACAAATAATTTCTTTCTCTCAGCACTCATTTACATGTTACTGTTGGTATTACTTGGAAAGAGTGTAAATAAGGTAAAAAAGGTCTAAAGAGAAGGTTGACTTTAAGTTGGCATTGTCTTATAAAAATATTTCTAGTCACTGTGTAGACTTAGATTATTACGGAATGTTCTGTTCTCTTAACTGAACATCACATTAGATTTGTCTGGATAAAAATATTTGGATTATTTATTTATGTTGGAAAAACTGTATGAATTTAAATTTAATTTAATGAGCTAACTAACTTGTCCTTTAATGGTATTAAAGTATCATTAAATCTGAGAAGCAAATGCAATTTTAAACAAAATTAGGAGGACAGTTGAAATATCTAATTTAATGTAATTTTGCAAGTTAGCACAAATAAAGTATAACAGTGCCATCAGTTCTGATGTTCTGTCACAGGTTTCTCCTTTTTAAGTAAAATGGCCTTTCTAGCAGAAAGGCTGGCCTGTACTTCGAAATTCAATACATTTATCTCACACAATTTTCTGAGTAGAAACCATACTGTCTTATTTTTAAATTACCATAACTTCAAAATAATCTAAAATCAAGAGACAATAAAACATCTTGTTTGTGTTTATATCTTATTTTGCACGAAACTATTCTGGAAGGATATTTATAGCAATTTAAATTTACTCAATTTTTTTATTAAATGATCATAGTCAAATAATAAATCCTTCTCATACCTGAAGGTGGTCTACAAGGGAGCTGGAGAAGGGCTCTTCATCAAGAACTGTAGTGATAGGATGAGGAATGGCTTTAAATTGGAAAAGGAGATGGATTAGATTGGATATCAGGAAGAAATTCTTTATGGTAAGGGTGGTGAGCACTGGAACAGGCTGCCCAGAGAAGCTGTGGGTGCCCCGTCTCTCCAAGTGTTCAAGGCCAAGGATGGATGGAGCTCTGAGCAACCTGGTCTAGTGTGAGGTGCTCCTACCCATGGCAGCAGGGGTGGAACTAGATGGTCTTTAAGGTCCCTTCAAACCCAAAACATTCTATGTTTCTATGATTCATCATTAAGCAATCATTTTGCTGAGTTACCAAAGGGCAACTGTTCACAGCATCCCAGGAATTATAAATTGAATAAAACTATTTGGTCATCTATTTCCTTTTTTGAAAGCTCAGGATTATTTTCTAAAGTATATCCCTCTAACTACTAAATCTACCATTGCTAATTATATACTGTATACTCCATTTTTAGCATTCAGATCACTCTTCTCAATAAAAGCTTTGCAGTTCATGCACAAGTAGAATAGGCTTTAAGCATAAAAGAAATAAAATTAAATACCAATCTGATTAACTTTGCAGGTCTCAGAAAGCCAGTTTATATTAAAAAACCTTCTTTCCACACTGGCTTTGTGAACCATGTGCTAAAAGATGGGGATTATGAAGATCCATTGCAGCAAAGTATTTGAACATTCTTCAGCTGGTTTGGCTGATGTGCAGTGCAGTCTGTGCCAACACACTCTGCTGTTTGTAAATATGTCAATGAAACACATCCACCACTGAGCTCCTCTTCGTTTTTGTGACTGGTCATTTCAGTCTTTCACATGTCACTAATAATTTTTCTGAAGCATCTTGACAATAAAAGGGCAAATGGGACTGGCATTATGCTTTAATCAGGCATTGAAAGGTTCCATTCACATTTATGACAATATTTTTTTATTAACCAATAAAAAATAGCATTGAAGTAAAAAACAACTGGTAGAAAACTATTTTTCTATCAGCAGTTATGTGGCATATAACTTCAGCTTTCTGATTTTGATAGTTCACCCAGTGCTACCTTCTGAAATATGATGTCAATATATTATTTTCAGAAAGATATTAGAGCTGTCTTATGAAGAAAAATTACTGGGACAGCCCATGTTTTAGTTTATTATTTCACAGGTGTATCAGAGACTCCTTGTGAGACATCTTAGCAGCCTTGTAGAAAGCCCATAGAAGTCAGGAAGATGTAAGTTCAAACATCACTTGATTTTTAGCCACTCCTTGTATTTCAATATTCTTTATAGTAAGTTACTAAACAGGGACTCACACTCTTGATTTTAGCAGTGGATGAGTTATCAGTGTGAGCCTCCTTTTTACCTGATAAATTCATGGACCCATCTGTTGGACACAATCTTTTCTGGCAGGATGGAAACAGAAGCTACTTTTTAGATATTACAGTCAACTGTGACATACATGAGTACACTGTCACCACCAGGAAAGTGGGGAATGGATTAAACCCTTGTTTCAGCCTGTCTCAGGAATGATCAGCTCCTACCACCAGTATTCCAGAGTCTACATCCCTTCTGCATAACATAAATAGAAGGAGGATTATGAGTGCATCACATTCATATATAACTAGGTGAATCCCTGATCTGCACTGAGTATGTGGGAGGTGATACAAGATTAAAAAGCCAGACTATTTTTCTCTTACATTTTTGTAATATTGAAAAATAAATATTTTGGGAGTTTTGGTAGTCCAGTTAGAGATATTTTGTTATACTTCCTGCAAAAATCTGCTTTCACTCTCAAAGTGAAAAGCCAGTGCAACCATCTTGGGTAAAGGGGGACCTTGAAGTAACAGAGACTAACACAGATGTTAACAGGAGTGTGAAGGAGAGGAAATAGAATCACATTTCCTAAACACTCAGCTGCATGTTTGGATAAGGGATTTTCATCTAGAGCAGAGTTTTGTAGTACATTTGAGATTCTTTTATCTATTTCTCTTTTGGTAAGTCGAAGAAGTCCTACCTAGAAAAATCATTCAGATCAGTCAAGCTATTGCAGTGTTCCAGCTGAGCCTCTACTCACACATGCCACAGATTTGGGGATGAGAATGAGGAAGATGTTTTTATGCCATGACCTTCTCTCATGTGGCAGAAGTACACTGCAGGTCTGCTTGGAATATCCCGTTTTTTGGGATGTCATGAGAGCCGAGATCTTGCTTGTGCCCAGCTGTGAAAGATCTGCTCTTGAATGGCAAAGAGGCAAAAAGATAAACTTCAAACAAACCCCCAACACCTGACCTTTAAGGAAGTTCAGTTCTCAATTGGAACTCTGCAGCTCATTTTACATAATCCTTTCTGTATTCTTCCTTTAAAGGAAAACATCTTTGTGGTGGCCTTGAAGTCCACTTGCAAAGAAAGAAGTGAAGTCCTGTTTTCCTACTTTTTGTCTTTACACTGGCAAAAAGAACAGTAACACAATTTCTGCTGTTATCACACAGAAATCCATTAAACATTCTACACATTCTGAAGACATTTACACCTCCCCTCCCCTTTTCCTGCTGGGAATTTGTGGTAGCATGGTAATTTATTTCAAGTGGAACAGAAGCATTTCTGTTTTAGTTTTCTTTTCATGTCTAGAAGTTAGAAGTTTAGTCCAAATATAATAATGGTTGATAATCCCTACGTCCACACCTGCACTAATGTCAGCAGCATACTTTTCACAAGAAAATAATCTTGAATAGCATGTTAATAGTTTTACAGTAAGGAAAAGCCCCAATGTTTGGTTTTAGAGCAGATTAGAATTGTAGCCAGCTAATAAAACTTAAAAAATAAAAGCATTCATATTGGCTTTGGGAAGACAATTTTACCTGTTCTGGAGCTGAAAGTTAAAAAGGAAAGGCTCAGGAGTGAAATCCTGGGCAGATTGTGGGCACCTGCAAAGCCTCCCTTGACTTTTATATGTCAGAATTCCAGACTTCCTGTGCCATCCTCTTTCCCCCCAAAAATGTGTTTCCTAAGCTCATATTATTTGACCTAATGGAAATTGAAAACACAGCATTACCTGAATGCAATGAATTGGATCCAAATGAGACAGGGATGCACTGGGAATCAGGAGTTTCCTGACCTGCTGCCCACAGGTCTCTTGTATAGTTCAGTTGGCTTTGTCACTCTTGGCCTCCCTATCAGATCAAACCTTCAATCATTGCACAGAGTTAACCTGTTTCTATCAGCATCAATACCAGGCATAGAAAACCATTGTCCTGAAAAAGAGAATACCAGTTTCAGAACATTTATTTTTCATTATTTTTATGGCTTATATTTAGATTTTTTGTGCTCTGGGCACAGGGGTTTGAGGGTGACATTGGAGTTCAAATGTACCCTTCAGTAACCAACAGAGTTTCTGTGGCTCCTCCAGGAGCAGCAGATATGACTTTGCCAGAGTCATAGTTACAGCATTTCTTTAGTACCTGACAGGATTTTTTATGTCTTTCCAGTACTGAAGGATTTGCTGTGCTGTAAAGTTTTGAATACAGGGCACAAACATTATTGCCAGCTATTGGGCAGGATGTAGAATTATTACCATGATTGCAATCTACAGCTCAGTGAAACAGCTGCCAAACTTTCCTTGGGATTCATGAACACTTTGTTCTCTACTATTATAGTACAAAGTGTGATAGATATGAGCATTATTGATGTCAATTCTTCTTTCAATCAAATAGCTGTAGTCATGGGAAATGTTATCCTAATTCCTATATGTTCTGCACATGTGGTTAAAATAATGACTTGAAAGTCTGCATTTATATACAGCAACTACAAAGTCAGTAGAACAGATATTTTTCCTTGCCCATGAGGGAGAAGAACAGTACCACATGGCTATCATTATAAAAATGAGATTGAAGTAAAATCCTGACTTGGAATACTTGAAAGTTTAAGAATATCTATATTTGATTTTGAGCCCTGGACATTTCTGTTTCTGAAGAGTTACAGCATATTTGACAGGCCTAGGATATTTTCCTTTTATTTAATAGTCCTGTTATTCTGATATGTTGG
>JAOTQP010001286.1:132617844-132662103 GCA_026413545.1 Cichladusa arquata | reverse complement strand
TGTTGGTTTATTCAATGTATTTTTATTACATTGTAAATGCTTCTGAGTTATTACTAAACCACCCTTCTGACTGTGGTTTTACTTGGCAAGAAAACATTAGTCTTATTGTTATGCATGACCTACTTGGGATTTATTGTAAAATTAAAAGTATTGAAGAAGGAAGAACAAAAAGCAAAACCAGTGATAAATGCTAAGAATTCATGTAATATCTGAGTGAAGTACAGACTTGTAATAACTGGTATGTCTCATCTTTGACTCATGGCTCTGTGTTTTCACTCCATTAATCATGCCAGAAGCATTGTCACTTCCTACTTGTGAACTGTGAAGGTCTGTCAGGGCAAGGGCCTGTACATGTTCCTGGATTACAAATCGGAAATGACTGTGATCGTTATCACTCTGGGCACAGGGACACTGCGTAGAAATCTGCAAACAAAAGTAGCAACTTAATCAGTGACAGAGTGAGCCCGACAGCTACCCTGCCACTTCACTGGGAATGCAGGAGCAGCATGGTGCCAGGACTCCTGGATCACCAGAAATATATTCATATTTAGATTATCTGAAGGACATATCAAAGACATGTGAACAGTTTCCTGCTACTAAAAAAAAAAAAAAAATTAAAGCCATTCCTCTTCACTACTAGTATATGTCTAATTGTGGCCATTAAGTGTAACTTTAGCAAATATATGCTTGGTGGCTTCTGTTTTCCCTTGTAAAACCAGACATATTTTCAAATTTCTGCATCCAAACTGCCCATCTCTTTGTCTGACAATCCATTTCTAATACTTGTCAATGTTCTCTATCATTTGTTATGTCTGTACTGCGTGAGTGCTCAGGACAGACTTAGTAGCTCATCTATGAATTTATTTGTCCTATCTTTGTTAAGAACAACAAGAGAAACTACATCAGCCATAGAAAGAGAAACTACTGACAATGAGTTAGCAGACATGTAATTGAAGCCTGAAAGCCTCCCCACTTCAGCTCATGATTCCATGACTTACAAAAGAATGCATCACAATAACATTGTCTTCCAGGAAGAGCTGTGATTATGATAAACTGAAGTAGGAGGGAATATTCTTGCCAGGTCCTAGAAAAAAACATGGGGGAAAAATGCTTCTCCTAAAGTAGGGTTTTAGGACAGAGACTCTTCCATCATTCCTGTTCATTTGTTTCCTCTTTACAGTGACTAAAGTGAAGGAATGTCTCCAAAAGTTTCTTCTTTTCAGATTTTCCCTAAATTTAAACATTTTAAATGGCTTTTATTCTTCAGAGTTACGTTAAAATAGAGATTTTCAATCCAGTTTTCGTGTTATTACTGCTGAGTTTGTGCTCAGTGCTAAGGACAGAGCTGCCCAATTCTGCTTCTCATTATTGCAATTCCAGTATGGTTATTCCTTTAGCAGTTAATGGAAATAGAAATGCTTATTCCCACTATATGAGCTCTCTCAAGAAACCCCCAGTTTTGTATTGAGAGATTGTGGCATTCAAGAAGTAAACTCAGGGCAAGGATTTGATCTCTGTAATCATACCCTGGATCTCACTCCAACAACTGGGGATGAAGGAGATTGTATTAGCACACATTTACTAAAAGAAAAAGTGATTGCTCTCTTTCAAAATCTCAAGAGGAATGTAATGAAAAAAGGGACTAGAACTGTCTTTGTATGCTTTGGCTGCTCTCATATTTCCTATTAAAAAAGGTCTTATCTTTCTATACAATTATTAAAGCCATAAAAGGATATATATCTCGAACTATGTAATTTCAGATAAACCAAGGCACTTTTATCTTATCAAGTTTCCTAGTCTTTTCTACAGGCTAATTTAAATACATGATATTTCATTATAATGTTTAGTTACTTTCAGTCATTTCCAATGCTATTTGTAAAACACTTTTTATAATCTATTTGGTGGAATTAACTCATCCTTATTTAATGTATACATACATGTATGTGCATATATAAATATATACACGTGTACTGAATTTGAGACAGTTTCACTCTGAGATTTTTGTGTATTTTTCTGATTTTAATTGGAAGGAAATATTTGGCAAGGCATATTTACGTATTTTAGTACACTGTTTTATATGTATGAAGACAATCAGATCCATCAGCATGGGAAGAAACCAAATTTTTGAGGGCTGCACATATTTTGGCTGGTCCATCTCCCTGGTATGCATTTACACATCCATTATAATGCTGAGAATTATAAGTATGTCTGGAGGCACTTAGAGATTAATGGGTGTATATAGAATTTCAAGAATGGGATGAAAAGGTGTTAGAGTTTGTACTAGCAGTTAACTTTTTCATAGTGCTGTGGGAAATTGAAGCTCTTAGTTTACTATGACAGATATTTCTGGAAATTTCATTTATTTGCATTTCTTATATGTATTTCTTAAAATTATAAAGTGATTCCAGCAGAGATGTATCAATTTTTTAATGCCTGTATTAAAACTAAGGTAAACATTGCCACATATGCAGAACATCTATCATTAAAGTGCTTGTGCCCAGATTACTGTAATAAAAATTGAGATCCATAAATACAGGCAAAATTTATAGGAAATAAATGAACACTGCTGCCTATATAGATTAAACCCCATAATTTAAGAGATATTATGTATACACTCATGTAAATCTGTGCACATAAATACTGTGTGTGAGAATATGTAAACTCTTGTCTAGATATTAATTCCTTATTGACTGAGGAAGTTCAGCAGATTTCAGGTTTTGGCCTCCCTGGGCTCTGCAGGAGAATGGATTTTACAGCACATAGAGATTTTGCTCTTTGCTATATGAAGTACCAGTGGACAAGATCATCTTTCTTCAGTATTAATTAGAATCATGGTGTTGAAGCCAAATGCTGAATGCAAGATATAAAGCATAACAAAACAATACTTGCCATCATTAAGCAAGGGAGGGGAGAAGAAAAGGACTGGGTTCTTGATTAGAATATTTGTATTCTTTGTAGTCTAGATAGGATTTTTATAAACATTTTTTGCTAAATAAGATATGTTGAGGTGAGGAGTCTCATTTTCTCACAAATACCTTGTCCACTCAGCTGCTCTAACTTGTCAGAGGTTTCATCGAGTCAGAAGCTGGTAGCAGGATTCTCTGCTCTTAAGCAGACCATGAACCATTTTGTCAATGCAGATTTGTTCTGTTTCTATTTTTCCATGTGTTTTGAAGTAAAGTTAGCTGCATAAATACTAATTGTGGACACACAGTGTTCCTGCACTTTATCAGTTTTTTTGAACAATGCAAAACCCTACCACAATTCAGTCCTTACCAGGTGCCTATGAGACATCATAGCACAGGGAGTGCATAGTGAGATTTACATTTCCCACAATAATCAAACTTGAGGAAGCTTTCATTACTCCCTATCACCTAGGAAAAGATCTGACATAGTTTTCAGTTCTCCTCACCAGCAGGTGATTTATGATAGAAGCACACAACAGAGGATATGAACATGTAGTGTGCAGATCATGAGTTCTGGTTAGTGTTAGAAGATTGATGGGATGCCTAGAGTGGATGTTTTGTTGATCTCTCTGGGATGAAGGCAAAAATAAGTGAGGAAGTTGTTTTATGGACCAAGAGATGCCCTTGAATTCCTGCAGGCCCAAGTGTACTGAAATTGCTGTGGATTCACTGCATTCAGTGCATCTAAACTTATGATTTATGCCATCGAAATTTCCAATTTAAGCTTTCAAAAAGAATTAAAAATGGAGACTTTGTTGACGGTTGATATAATTTACTGGGTCTTTAGCTGATTTTGAGACTTCATATCAGGTTAATGAAAGACAGAATGGTAATCTGCAACCTGCACAGGAAAGAGAGAAAAATGGTAATAAAAAAGAATTTGTGATCTTTTCACCAGGAAGGTCCTGAGACAGAACTGAAGAGCTGAAGCAGAGTACATGGCAATGAATAAAGAGATTCAGCTTCTGTGAGATAGATAGACATATATATATGTAAGTGGGTATATATATATATATACATGTATGAATATATAACGAAATAAAGAAACTTGTTTAAAGACTAAAACACATAATACCATTTAGTCTTAATTTCACAATCTTTCTCAGAAAAGTGTGCCCATATGTCATAGTGATGAGTGTCAGAAACCAAGCAGAATTAAAAATAGATTAAGTAGTACAATGTTAAATCATTATACTATCTCCCATAACACATATAGATGCCAAACTATATTCCAGCTTCTCAGGATCATTGAAAGTTTAGATATAAGCTGGCAGAGCAATAAAGCAACCAGAACTCTTTATGCAGTTTAAGATTACATTTTCCAAGAACCATATGCGATGCAGTAAGGAGATATTTCAGTGGAACTAATTTAGGTTATGTCATATGTGCATAAGCTAGGAATGAGCCAAAAGGTGTTTTAATATTCTTCTGCACAGAAGTTGTTCCAAAATTAGTATTTCTGAAAAGTAGACCTCACCAAAAGTGTATTTTCTAAAGAAAACTAATTAGTTCCACACTTTAATAGAAAATTATTTTTTTTAAATCTCCACGGATGTTAATGTGTTTAGGTTGATATGACAGATGTTGCATTTTTCATAACTATGTCCTTCCTTTCATAACTATATCTTCCCAGTGTATATTGAGGATGGTTCATATTTTCAGTCAACTGTAAAACCAAACAAATTTAGTTTATAGAATTAAATGGTTTAGAAAATGATCAAGAAAGAAAAATATCATTCACAAAGTAACAAAATTTATAAATGTTGACATTCAACAATATAATTCTTTGAACCAGAAATATTACTAATCAGTAGAAAATAAGAACACATTGTTATGATTAAATATTATCAGATATTTCCTTGTGGGACCCATTTAATCATGTTTGATGTGATTCTCAGTTATGCTGCTTGTTGGCTTTATTAAGGCTTAAGGTTAAAAAATAATTTGTATGAATTAATATTAATACAAAAATAATTGAAATTTATTCCTAAATATTTTATATGCTTTTGTAGAAGATGTAATTAGTGGCATTTCAAGTGACAAATTTCATTCATATAGACTTTTGGGTTTTAGGTCTAAGAAATGGCTAAGCTTTTAGAATGACATAAAACTTCAAAAACAAATTGGAAATATTTCTTGCCACATATTTAATTAGGAACTAAAATTCATATTTGAATATTATGCTATTGGGTAAACCTAGCTGGGGATGTCTTTAAATATCTTGAAGCAAAGAACCATATATTGCCCATATCTTGTATTTCTATTCATAATAAAATACAGTAATTAATAAAAATAAATACTTCCCCTTCCAGTTTCCTATTTTAGTGGGATGCCACACATCATATTCTTCTACCATTATTATCTGTTACCACCTTTTACGTTTTATATATTTTACTGAATAACATAAAATGGTACAAAAATGCCAAAACACCACTGACACAAGCTTGGATATCCACAAATTGCTTGATTTCTTAGGGATTGCAGTTTTGAAAGTAGCCTAATAAAAGTAACTTGAGTTTAAGAAATTTCTGCCAGTTTATAATTGCAGAGCTAGGTCATGAAATAATTTCTCAGATGCTCTGGAGGCTGCCAGCCTATGGAGGAATGTTCATACATTCAGAATCTTCCTCAATGAATGTCCTAATTTGACTGATCTATCCAGAACATTCCGTTTATTGATATCATTATGTGTGCCTTGCTTTTCTTGGTTTGTTTTGTTTGTTTGTTTGTTTGGTTTGGTTTTTTTTCTTTAATTTTTGTGGTTTTAATTCAGGACATTCCTCTGTTTTCTTGACTTCCTTCAAAAAGTCTCATTAGGAGATGAGTCTTCCAAACCTCTTCTCAGTTCAAGGGGGATTTTACTATAGAGTTTGATTCCAAATATTGAGCCTGCGAGCTTAGGTCTGAGGCATAACCTATGAATAAAGAAATCAATAAAAGTAGAAAGAATTATAAAATGACATAATTTGTCTGATCTTTACCTGAAGTACTCTCCACAGCAATGGGCTTTTCACAATTTGCTCACAGAAGAATCCCTACCAGTATTTTATTGTTTGTACTGTTAGAAAACTTTTCCCCTAATGTGTAAAAACAAAACTTCTGATACTGAAGCTTCATGAATGTGGGAAGCAAGTTATTCACTCTCCCTTTGCATTTTTGTGTTAGTCCAGTAAGTGATATTCTTGTTAGCCTTCCTATAAAGATAAGAATTTCCAAGTCTTTCAGTTTTTTATATTTATGACATGTCTTCGTCTTCTGTACACTTTTTCAAATAATGTACATCTTTCTTGAATTGCAACACACAAAACTGAAAACAAAACTGCTGCAGACACTATACTGATGTGAATGCAGCAGAAAGATTACTTCATGTGTTTTGGAATAATCTCATACATGTATTATCCCTTATTTCTTCTGACAAAATGATGTCTGGTCATTATCCTAAGAGGAAAACCTCTTTGATTTGGGGTTTTGGTTTGTTTGTTTTTTTAGCTAGCTGAAAGGTTCCTCTACATTTATAACACACTTTTATTTCACTGAAGGTTTCCATAAACCCAAACTCAGCCTCCATGAGGACAAGTGTCGTTAGTGTATTGGAAATCAACCAGACAAGAAATCTCAGTATCACTCAGCTGGGGCTGAATCAAGCAGTGTTCAGTCATTGTGTGAGGAGAATGCAGCTGTTGTTTCACTGGTCACAGTGGAATTGCGTCTATTGAATTATGACTTATAGCCAGACTGTAAACATATGATATGCCAAAGATTCAGACATTCAAGGAATCAAGGATTTAAGGAAAAGTATCATTTATGTGTTTGGAACATTTGGTTTGGAAAAAAACAGTCCAATGTTTCAGTTCAGAAATGAACATACATTCCCTGCAAGTCATTGTTTGTTTCTCCGTCAAGAACAGAATTTGGAAAACCACATTATTGTGATTGGTGTTGAGATATAAAAAATAACTAAGCAAGTCAAAATGATGAGTTGCAATATTACAGAAACATGAAAATGCAAAACCAAGTATAGAATAGTTGTGCCAGTACCATGCTAATATTTACTTTTAGTAATGTGCAACTGAAAAACTAACAGACTTATTTTCTTGTTGCCTTAAGGCTAGAAATCTGGGTACATTGAATTAAAGCAAACAAAAAAAAGGAACACAGTTTTTACACCCAGCTTTTCTCATAAGTGTTTGTTTGACTACATATGGAGTTGGTGGATTTGTTTTCTGGTTCCTCTTAGAATTGAAACCCAAAAATAAATTTCATAACCATTGTATTTCATAACCAGTATATTTCATAACCAATGGTTTTGTGAAAGCCTCATATACCACATAACCCAATGTGCCTTTCTATGACTCCAATTTGTGTTGCAGTCACTTAAAGTTTTCACTTCAGCTTGTTTTCATAAATTTACTGAAGTTATGATTCTGTATCATCATAATGTAGGTAATCTGGCAAGGTTGTTTCAAAAGTGGTACAGATTAGAGTTTTAACATTTATGCATTATTCATTGCCTTTATGTGCCATCCATGTTCATTGTCCTTGATTCCCAGTAATCATATACCAACAGAAATTGTGCAAGCACTGTTGTTTTCTACTCATTGGAATTGTAATACATGAAGGTTGTATCATTGTAAATTTACCATTTTATCAATTTTTCCTCATTGATAAATAGTTAATAGAATATATTTTTAAATAAATGCAATATTTTAAATACACGAATAAAATAACTTTTCTCAGTGATAAAATTTTTCCTAACCGCTTTCTGCTTCTTCAAAACTCAAAGAAATTCTAAGGTACTCTATATATTTCTACTTCCTGCTTATTCCCACTAAGGCTGTTTGTGTATTTATAAAACACAAATCACATCAAATGTCATTTTTTTATCTCACTCCCTGAGGCAGTTAGTCACTGTGGGGAGGTATGACCTTCCCTCAAACGGAAAAATAAAGAAAGAAAAATTGAACTTTCATTGGTTGGGTTGTGGTATAGCATTACTAGTACTTATTCATATTTGCAAGGCATGACAACACAAAACTACTCTTACAAAATAACACTGGTCATTATCTTTCTATATTTCCAAATGATGTGCAGTCTGTGGTTGGAGGAGAACAGTCTATTGTTACTTTACCTTGTAGTCTTGTTGTAAGGCACTATATGAAAACATCTTCTAGATATCATACCAATTCTTAACATGTAGTTGTTACTTGGGACCAACATTATTTCATCAAAGAAAAAGCTCTAATTTTATTTATAAGCCGTCTGCCACAAACACTCCTCATTACAATGACCCTAAATTACAACTTCCATTTTAATAGCTCTTTTAGTGTTTGGGTGGTTTCTATGGGGGTTGTTCACTAGACATCTTCCAGAAAAGGCTAGATACTTCTAATATATAATCCTCTGGAATGTTTATTAACCAATAACACTGAACCTTCTGACAGTTTTATTTCTGAGAATGTTACAACGTTCTTATGCATCCCGCTGGTAATTCAGCATTACCCACAACTCCTCTGCAATGCAATGAGTCTTACTGAAAGCAGATGCAGCCAAATTAATAACAAGGACATCAATTTACTGTGGAAACACATATAGTTGGAGGAGTGAGATGAGAGGAAAAGAATGCAGAATATAATTCTGTTTCACTTTTGCAAAGAAAGTAGCTGAAATAAGTAGATAGAGTAATAGATAGAGTCTCCAGAGGAATTGAACTTAACTTGATTATAGGATGAAGGAATTCTAGAAAATTACTTAAACCCCTAAATGTTCTTTAATTTGTTTCTGTGAATAGGTTTCCATGTGTCAAATTTTCTGTGAGGCCACCCTGCAAGGACCCTTTTATCACCTAGTAAATAGAAGCTATTTCTCTTAACTAACCACAAAGAAAGCTCGGTTCATATGCTTAATACAAGGCTTCCAGAGAAGGGAAGACTTCAGATGAAATTCCATGCTTGGTCATAATGAACCTGGTAAATTGTTGGCTTCCTGCAATAAAAATAATAGGTGAAATCTTGGCCTATTGAAGCCAATGGGAATTTTGGCATTGATTTTAGCAGGGCCAGTATTGCAACCAATAAATCTACTGAGCAAACTAAAAGAAGTAGGTGAAGGGAGGAAGGAAGGGGAATTAATGTAACAAAGCCCCTATATTATTTCAGACCTTGTTCAACCCTCCTTTGCCTGAGTGAACAGCTCTTGATACTCCAGAGATGTGCTCACAGAAACTATTGTGGTGGTATTCTGAACACCAAATATTTACAAAAGCATTTAATGAGTAATTCTGAAACAGGAAAGTCAGCTTTGTTGTTATAATGAGTCAGTCTCTCATTCAATCTGAGGCTGTCTTAGGGGTGAGTAACCAAGGGCAATTGCCAAAGACTGGATACCATGGGGACAGTGTTAGACAGGAATAATTAAAAGTATGAGTTATACAATGTGCATCAATCTGTAGTTGTGTTCTTGCTAGTCAAAACTGCTGTAGCTCCACACAGATTCAATCACAATCACAATTCCCTCTGTAATGTGATTAAAGTAACAGGCAAAGAAAATTACTTAAAAATATTAATTTCTTTTTGTATTTATATTCCTTTCTGTGGGCATTTTATTTATATGTGAAAACATCTAGTTTCTGATTTCTGATATGTAATAAATGCATATATAAGTTATGATGTCCACATATAAGTTATGATGTCCAAATAGGGTTTGATGGTTTCCTCTGGTGTGCTTTGCTCTTTTAGGGTTTAATTTTGAAAGTGCTGTGATATTTCCATGACGAATGTTCACTGCAACCTTGACAAAAGGTGCATAAAAGGCAGGACCTGCTCCAGCTCATGCCAGCAGACCATGATACTTGGAAAAATCTTGGGGCTCTGACTGAAAATGGAAGATAGTCAGATCCCTACTGCAGTGGTCATGTGGTCAACTGAGACTTGGGATCCCCCTGAAAACATTAAAATTTCTGATTTTGACAAGAAGGCCAGCTATGCGCCCTTTATGACACCAGAATGCCTAAACAGGTTAAAATACTACAAAGCTACAACCTTTTCTCTTTTACAGCTTGAGAACTACATTGTGGAAAACATGAAATCAGAGATGGTGCAGCTGCAGCAGAATGCTGTGCAGAACCACACTGCCACCATGCTCGAGATAGGGACCAGCCTCCTCAGCCAGACAGCAGAGCAGACAAGAAAACTCACGGATGTTGAAACCCAGGTATGTTCCCAGCATGGTTTACAAAAAGCTGTTAATTGCAGAGAACATTTCCCAAACTCTTTCCTTTCTAATGCCTTGCCACACAAAACATTTCAACACAGAGGTCCAGGAAACACACTTTGTTTCTTGGTAATAATGGCATTGATGATTGACCCTTGTTATGTTATTTCTTTTGGTTTCATTTGGTTAGTATATTTAGCTCTGTGTGTGTAACAAAGGTAGGAGTGCCCAGGAAACTAGATCAGCATTTGACTTTCGATAAACAGCTACCTATGTCAATGATGCAAGTGTCAGGCTAAATAATGAGTAACAGGCTAAACCATAGCTTTTGATCTTCATTGTTGTTGCTGTATATCAATCATTTCCCAATTTTTTAAGCTCTGTAGGACAACAAAAAAGGACAGTTCAGATTGCTCTGCAAATGTCAACGATTTCAAATGAAAATAAGCCACTGAGCTGCCCACAAAAGAGAGAATGCAGGGAAAAGCTAAAGTAGGAGCTCTATTTACAAAATAGCAGATGCAACACATTGACTTCATTCCAAGGACTCTTGCACTTTTCTGGTTTAAGCATGCTTTGTAGGAATGCATGTTTGAGGCATGTCTCTTGTTCTTTCCATTGAAATGAAGCTTATTTGGCAGTCACCTTGCCTTTTTCTGCTGATCTACTACTATTCTACAGTAAACAGAGTGCCAGAATATCAGCTGGTACATATCAGTGTAGCTTGATTGAGTTCATCTGCATCAGCTGAGCAGCCGAGGTTAAAAAAGGATTTAGAAACAATTTTTGACAAATCATCAAATCAGAATGAAATGATTATGTTATGCCACTAAAACAAAATATTCAGGACAATATAAACATTAATGCTTTAAATTTATCCTTAAGGTGCTAAATCAAACATCCAGACTCGAAATACAGCTACTGGAAAATTCTCTGTCAACGTACAAACTAGAAAAACAGCTGCTACAACAGACACATGAAATTCTAAAAATTCATGAGAAGAACAGGTAAGAGTGAGCAGTTGGTCTCTTTCTCTGTTCATTACAAAGTGGTCTGTGTACACTTTATTTTAAGCCATTGATGAAAGGAGCAAATATGGTTAAGTGGACAGCATAGGTAATATTAGTGTAGTCTCTAAAATACCTGGGGTGTGAACTTACACTATATTATGTCCTGTATGACAAATGTAAACTGATTTTTACCACTTTTTAAATGTTCACTGTAAATTTATGTCTTACTCTGTTTCATGACAACTTAGTCATATGACCACAGTTCCTGCAACCTAGAAGCATAGGGATAACATTTAAAGATTTAAGAAAAAAAAATTAATATTAAATTATGAGATCTTCAATTACCTTAAAGTACATCATAAACAGAAAATCTTCATTATTTCATCTTTCTAATTTTAATTAATTCAAAGATAAGGCACATAGAAGGATCTCCCCCTCCTTTTGTGCTCAATTATATTAGCAAATATCTATTAGTGTACTTGTAGCTATGCTCCATTTTAAGAAGTCAGTGGTAAACATTTGGGGTTTATGTTTAAGCTGATGAAAAAAACATTTAGCAACACAACTTTTTAAGCAGTAAATTGAGAGCTAGGAAGCAGTGTCAGTGTTCCCTTTCTGTGACAGAGGGACTTGGCATCTGAAGTCACTGGGCTTAGCAATTTAATATGTCAGAGAGCATGTGTGGTGATCTGACCTTGTCTGGGATGCCAGACGCCCACCCAGACACTCTCTCACTCCCCCTCATCATCAAAACAGGGAGAAAATATGATTAAAAACTCGTGGTTGAGATAAAGACAGGGAGATCACTCACCAGTTACTGTCATGGGCAAAACAGCCTTATTTACTACCAATTAATAACAGTGTAGGATGGTGAGAAAGAGAAACAAACCCAAAAAGACCTTTCACCTCTACCTCCCCTTCTTCCCAGGGTTAACTTCACTCCTGATTCTTCTATATGCCCTCTGAGCAGTACAAGGGGATGAGGAATTGGGGCTGTTGACAGTGCACAACACTTTGCCTTGCCTTCTTCCTCATGTTTTATCCATTCTCCAGCTTGGTTCTTTCCCACAGGCTTGAGTACTTCAGGGTAAGAATGCTCCACATGGGCTCTCCATAGGTTTCACCTTCCTTCCAGACATATCTGCCCCAGTACAGGGCCCTCCATGGGAAATATCTGCTGCACCATGGTCTGTGCCACAGGCTGCAGGGCTGTGTGTGCTCCCGTGCCTCATTCCTTCCCCTTCTCTGACCTTGGTGTCTGCAGCACTGATTCTCTCCCTTTTTCCCTCACTCCTCACACTGTACAGCTGGAGCCAGCTGTGCCCAGCACGGGGCAGCTCTGGCCTTTCCTCACAGCAGCTGCACCTGGGCACTGGCACCCAGGACAGTGGGAAAAGCTGCTCCCCTTCCATTGCCCTTTGTACCAATGCACCGTGCCTCTGTAATGCACAGGTGTGAGCAGCGAGGGCAGGGAGTGCTCTGACTCCTCAGCCTCACTCAGCTCCCTTCTAGAAAGAACAGCACTCAGGTCAGTCTAGGACTAAACTTTCTATTTGCTCTGTCTACATTTGATATTGAAATGAGGCAAACAGCTTTTAAGACAAGGCAGACACTGAAGTATGTGATACAAGCTGCAGAGGACTGTTTTAACTGAGATCAGCCAGTCTTCCAAAGAGAGCAGTGTGACCCCATGCTGCTGGTCAGGAATCAGCAGCTGAAGCAGAAAAACCTTGCCCAGGGTTATGCATAAGGCAGACTAGCACCATGGAGGGCAAGAGGCTGCAGGGTAAAGAAGGCAAAATACAAGTAATTATAAAATAGGAAATATTGTTGTGAAGAAATGTATTTGTTAAATGTGTCTAGTTGCAAAGCTGGTTGAATAATAGGTCATTATTGCTACTGATTATGAAAAACAATTTAATGTGTTTTATCTAAAAACTGTTTGTAACCAATAATTCCAGCAAATGTTATTCTGAAGAAATTGTATTACATTGAAAACTCTTGAACTCCACAGATGTCCCTTAACCAAATAGAAATGTGAATAAATTAGTATGGGATTAATTTTGTCTTCAGCAATCTCAAAAATAGGTAATTCACCTAAACTGCTTGTGTGGGCTCTCCCTGTAATCCACAGACAGATTGGGTATGGGCAGGGGGCAGTTCATTCTACATATTTTACAAATTTATTTCAAAATGGACTTAATTCAAGCATTAGTTAAGTACTAATATAAGTACTATATAGTATATAAGTACCTGTATTTTTATCTGCTGCAATATGGTTAGCAAAAAAATTGTGTTGGCTGCTTAAGAGACTGCATTTTATATACTTAATCATTTGGATTTGTTTATTTATTTACCGTAGGAATGAATCAGAGTAAAAAGCCTTCATGTCAGTAAACAAATAAGCCCTACTTGAATTGACCTTTGACTTGGCTGACATTATGATAAAATGGTTTTTGAAAAGTCAGAAGAAAAAGAGAGTGTTTTAAAAGCACATTTTTTTGTTGTTTGTCTCAGAGGTATAGGTATTTGTGGATAGATGGAAAAGCATGCAGAATTTCATCTTGTAGCAAAGCAAGGACCTGGCATGCATTGTGTGGGCTCATTTAAAGTCTCCTCAGGTCTGATAGAATTAGGGAGATGGCAGTGTTAGAATTACACTAAAATATGGATCATCCACTCTGGTATCATCTACTCCTCACAAAGAACTGTCTAGTCTTGGTCTTGCAGGTTCTAAACTTGAAATTAATTGTGGGTGTCAGGTTGACTGTGGGACAAATCTTGGTGATCTCAGCAGATACCAGACTTCTGGACATGCCAACGATTTTAGCTTTAAATTTTAGCTTTTAAATTTTGTTTAAATTTAAACAATATTTGCAGATTACTCATCAGGCTGTGTTTAGTTGCTATTTGCAGTTAGGTACTCATAATCCCTCTCCATATCACTTTCACACCAATAAATAGAGAAAATTCCTTTTATCCACATTACGTGGACTCAGCTTTTTTGGAAAGTTTCTTTCTTTTGCAGTAGGTTTACAGCACAGTGGAAACTAGTGTAGGAGCTATTGTCTTTGCAAAAACAATCAAAAGAGATAGTGTACTGTGGGCTGATAAATTCTCTGTGCTAAAATTTCCTATATATAAAATAAAAATTAAGATATCAATCACATTCATAGAACAGAATTTTGGATGAAAGTAATCCAAAATCTTATATTAACAATAACTGATCATTGATATACTACAGTAACTTGCATATTATCCTTAAATAAAACTAACACTGCATATTAACAAGGGAGCAGTACATGTTCTTTAGACTAGAAATATGTCTATCCTTGGCCTTTTTCTTTACTGCCTGTCTCTGCTCAGAAGAGGGGCCAATTTTTTTCTTTTTGTTCCACTGAAATGGAAGATATTCCATGGTGTAAGTAGAGTCACATTTGCCTTAGAATCATGTGTCTATTGAGTGTTCTCATGCCATAAATAATTTGGTTTTGTGGGTTCCCACCCACTATAATGTAAATGGTGGTTTGTTCCATTGCCATTTTTTTCCCACAAGAGCTTTCTAAATGCTATTTTGATTTATTCTTGAAAGATTTCCCTTCTTAAGTGCCTTATGAACCCCTTTCTTTCTTTTTTTTTTTTTTTCCCCAAGAGTGTACCAGCTGCATTTAATTTATAACATGCCATTTGTTTCAATATGCAAGCGTAAAAAAACTTTCTATTTGCTAAAATGAAACAAATAAGGTAAAATATCATGGAATTCTGGATCTTCCATCAACAAATAGAGGAAGTCAAATTTAAATGTAAAATCTTTCTTGAATTTGCAAAAAATAATACTGGATTAACATGTTCAGTACAAGAATTGTTGTATGCTATAAAAAGCAAGGACTCAAGAATGGCTCTTAGATGTCTGTCTGACTATGAAAGATGAGGAAACACAATGTGTCTGACAGGTTTTGTTTGAAGGTTGTGCATATACTAACAAGATAAATCCCAATTTTACACTTCACTTATGTGATTTCAATGGAATTATCTTGTCACTGGTATAAAAAGCAGGCTTATTGCTGCTAAGTGACTTGTTATGTTACTTTACTGGCCCTGAGAAATATGGGGACATATTTTCATATTTCCATAAACTGATCAGACAGTATCAGACTCCCAAGGTAGTATGAGTGGTCAGCACCTAAAAACACTCACCTAAAAGGAAGTATAAAGAAGCTGTGTCACTCTTTATTTGGTAAAATAATGTTCTTGCACTCAAAAGTAAGCATTGAAATCCCCTACCCACTTGTTTTCCCATTCATATATAATAAAAGAAACCTATATATGGCAAAATAACTTTTTTCTAGTGTGACTTTACTTGTCTTTCATTATTGAATAACTCAATAAAGTTTATGTTTTATCTGTATATTTAATAAATCATAATTTTTAAAGATTATTTTAATGCAAAAAATGTCCATCTCCAAGGTCTAGTCTATATCCTGTTCTCACACATCTAAATGGAAGATTCTGAAAACAAAGATTAAAAAAATCTCATAAACTTCTGTGGTCTGGAGTGGATTAGTGATTAAACTACCTTATAAGGCAGTTTGTCTAAACCAGACTTTCCTTCCCCCTTGGACAGCAACCAGAGTGTTTCCTACATGTTCTACTTCATCACCTTTCAAAATGACAACAGCTTTCACTAGAAGTCATTCTTTGACATCTGTATGGGTATTTTACCCTCTCCAGCATTAGTAGAGGTTTTTTTCTGAATCAGCTGGACATAGCACAGTTGCACTGAGGCATTGCACCAATTCATGTTAACAACACTTTTTTATCCACAAATTTACTCTGTTCCCCAAATGCCTGATTTATTTCCCCAAAATGAAGGCTCCAATTATAAAAAAACCAAACATATATATATGTGTATTTATGTGTGCATATTTATAAATAAATAGATGCATATTTATATGATGCTTCTGGTGAATGGTGATTTATTTTTATTGTGTTGTAGTTTCCATTAATGTTTTATAAGTTTAGATTAGTAGTATTTTTGAAAATTTAGAAATTTCAAACATGTAGGAATTGTGTAGGAAATTAATACAGGAAACTTACTGCAAAAAAAAAGCTATAACATTTTACTGGGAAGTGTTGTAAAAGAATGTTTCAGTCAGCCTTTTGGGGATGTTGGACTGATTCATGTAGAGAGAGCTTTCTTTCTGTTTTAATTAATATTTTGTGTCAGCAATAGCCATTAATGAAAATTATTAAAAATATTTTAATTTTAACTCTGTCTTCACAATGCTTCTTTAAAAATTTGAGAAAATATCTTTACCAAGCACTCAGCAAAGTTATTTCTTAATATTTGTATTTGTCCCTTAGAAGTTGTCTGATGTTATAAAAAAGAGGTGACAGTGTGATCTTGCCACAGTTAAAGAAACCTTAAATATCTCTTTAGTAACTTTCAATCTGTTTCAAGACTATTTTGAACTTCTCAGCACTTTATTTTTTTTATTTAAGTGATCTATAGCAAATATTAATGTAACAATACAAATGAATAATTTCGGCCATATTGGAGTCAAAAGCCATAAGAGCTGTTTTTCTCACGCTATTGAAGGATTTCTTCCTTTTGGAACAGATCAGTTCAGAAATCCCCAATCTGTGTGAAGACTTTGCTTTTGTCCATTTGGAGATTTGACCAAAGTTTTCTCATTGTTTCATAGTAAAACAAAAATGAATATTTTGGACTTCTCCCAGGAATATAGGGAGTTGTCCTATCCTCAGGACTTACTTTTATCTGATACAGATTTATGGATATAGAAAGCTAATTGCATAAATATATATGCATTCCTGAAAATAGCACAGTTTGGCAGTTTATAATTGCAGAACTTTTAATCTATGTAGAAAACTAAAGGAAGTAAGCACTATGACACTTCCATCTTTCCACCACATGTTGACACACCACTCAGAAATATTAGGATGTATTATTATTAAAGCCATAAAACATCTGCTTCCTCTCTGTCTCTGTAGATGCCAAACTGTGGAGCTCTAAACATTGTCAGCTTCTCTTTTCTTGCTCGACATGGCCAGTGCTGCCACAAATAAGATTGTCAATCCCCTAGATTAATTTACTATGGCCTTAGGAAGGCCACAGTGGGAAACAAATAATGCAATACATAAATTGTGGCTGTCAAAGGCTCTTTCTTTGACATGAAGTCATCCAGATATGGAAATTATTTAGTTGTGGACATACAGATAGGATACATGGAATTATGGAAATACATTGTACTGCACTATATGGATAAAGGGAACTTTTTTGTCTTTACTTACAATATAACTACAAAGCTGTATTCTATCTTCCTGAATTTCATCTTCTCTTGCATTGAAAATACACAATATTTTAGGGGACTGTAAGATGTCAGACTGGGATTTGGCCCCACCTAGCACCCATTCTATTACAGACTGTGACCAGGCCACCTTTTTCCTATCCCAAGTGCATTGATGTAACTAGTCTATCAGAAAAGTTAAAATCTAGAGTCACAATCAGGATTTCAATAATTTCTGCGAAAAATTATCAGTGAATAGAATTATTCTGTAGATAGAACTGATAAATTTCAAAAGCAAGTGGATTTGTTTGGCAATATTTTATGCCTAGAACTAAATCTATCTGAAGATTTTTCAGCTGTTGCTGCCAACCTAAACTACATCTGACTTTCTGCATAAGAAAGTTCAAAAGGTACCACATAAATATTCTCAAAAAAATCCATGTGAATCTAGACCATGATGTTTAATATTAGTGTTCAAGTGATGAAAAATCAGCCGTAGGTCTGATAAGGTGCTAAAATAATTTATACTCTTTGGCTTCAAAATCCATATATTTTTTCAGGGTGTAACCTTCTACCATTTTATTCCAGCCCACTAAATCTTGTTATTTTGTTTCTAATTCATGACCGTTTAAAGTAAGATATATTCTCCTTTGTGTTTGGGACCCCACGAAAATGTATTTTCCATCACATCTTTACTTTTTTGCTCCCTTTACCCAGATGCTTCTGGTTTTCACAGAACTAGACATATTGATATTATAAAGTGTGTTTTCTTCAGGATCTTTATACATTCCACATTTATAATATTTCAGAGAAAAAAATTGCTTCTTTAAAAAAAAATTATCTCACTCTAGTTTGCACAGCAAATTTTGGTGCCTGAATTTAATCCTTTCATTGTTGTTATCTCTAACAGCTCATATTAAGGCTCCATGATATAGAGTAGAAGCAACTCCATATGGATTTTATTACATTCCTCTGTTAGGTTAAATGACCTAAAATTATGCAGGCATTTTGCCACTGATCTATTATCCAGAAGTAAAAACAAAGGTGGAGGGAGAGTGCAAATAAATAAAACCTAAGACTGACTTGAGCAGGAAGCAGTTTTTTGGCAAGTTTTTAACCATCACTTGGTTTGTGGGCATGAGAAACACAACTTTTGGTGTATACAACAGAAACCCCAAAGAGAAGGTAGCAGCAAGAATGAATTAATTTCTTTAACTAATACTAATACATTCTTTCTGCTAAATTCCCACCACAGCATCAAAGCACTGTCCTGGAAAAGCTTCTTGTTCACAGCTGACAGATATTAGCTGTCCTGTAAGTCTACAACACCACTATTTTTCTAGATGTAACCTAATATGCCTTTCATCTTGGTAAATGGAACACTTCCAGCACAGGACAGAAAGAGTACTAGAAAAAGAATATTAATCCAGAGAAAGTGTTTCTATACATGTGCAAAATTCTTTATAAAAATTGATGTAAGCAGGTCACATAGCATGGTGCCCAACAGTTTTCTGCCTGAGGAGCCTTTTGTGGAACAACATGGCTGGGGAGTGTTAGTGGGACATGAATGTTGACTCAAGGAAAACAAGGGAATTCTACATTAAAATGCAAGTTGCTGATTTACCTTTTGGGAAAACAGTATGAATCTTAATGTGAAAGCAGGTACTGCTCATCTGATGTGAGATTCTTACCCCAGCTTCACAGAGCACATCAAAAAGTACATTTATTGTACTATTTGTACATTTTATTTGTACTTTTACTTGATGTTCCTCCATAACTTATAATGCTTATCTTTCAGTCAGTGACAAGGCCCTTCACAGGCTCTTCTGCAGTTTGTCCTGATCTTTGTCTCATCATATTGACCCATTTGTATTACCAACCATGACCTCTTCAATGCCCTGCTCTCCTCCCTCCTCTGCCCCCTCAGGCTTTTCTGCCTGAGCTTTTACACTCAAATGTTTTACTACTCCTATGCTCGTCCATGGGGATGTTTGTATATCACAGTGATGTCTACATAGGCAGTTTCATGCCCTTTAAGCATTACAACATGCAAACATCACAAAATGCAGTCTTAGAGATCAGTTATGGTTGACTACTTGACAGAGAGACTCAGTGGGCTGAATTTCTAGATGTGACATATTTTAGAATTATTCATCTAGGTAGTGAATTATACACTGAAAAGAATGTTCTGGTTCCTGTATTATAAACTGTGTTGTCATTAAATAATATCTACTGATTATTTTATCCATTTTAGTTTACTTGAGCACAGAGTTCTAGAAATGGAAGAAAGGCACAAAGAGGAGCTGGCCACTTTGAAGGAGGAAAAAGAGAATCTACAAAACTTAGTTACACGACAAAGCAACATAATCCAGGAACTAGAGAAGCAGCTAAACAAGGCAACAAGCAACAACAGTGTCCTGCAGAAACAGCAGCTTGAGTTGATGGATACAGTTCACACCCTGATCACCCTCTGCTCCAAGGAAGGAGGTAAGAAATTTGAATTATAAAACATTAGAAGTACTAGGAAATTTATTGTGAATTAAGGCCTGAATTTTTGGAAAAGCAAAACTTAATAGTCTTATCTAAGAAAGAAAAATTTTAATCAAGAAAAGAGCTGATGAGAACCCACAAATCAAGTAAAGTTCAGACAGTGCTGAGGCTGAACCTTGTACCAACAGCCATATTTGATTCTTTTAATTTAATATCATTGAGTTTTTATATTTTGACCATATCAGATATAGGCCCAAATTACATTGACTTTGCACTAGAAATACTGATTTGTTCCTCTGAGTGCCTGTCTCCTTCTGCTGGAAGTAAGCCAACCAACCACGGACCTTAACTTTACAGATGTCTGTACCTCTTTTACTCTTGACTTCCTTTTCAGTCAATGGAGAGAACAGGCTACTAACCAAAGGAAAGTAGTTCAGAGTTTTTTACATGTTTGTAGGTTATAATATTGATGATTTTGGATATAGACCCTTATGGTGCTATAGGTAGACATACAAAAGATTAATCTCTTCTCATGAGTTAGATTTCATTTGTAATAAGGGATCATTTTTTTCTTTTCTCTTGGTGTGTTTTGTTTGTTTCTGGGTGCTCCAAACAAAAAAGGTAGAAGTAATATGCTTTGAAAGAAGGGCTCGGCAAAGACTCTATAGGGCAATTTTCTTCAAGTATGTCTTTCGTAGTAAACAGTTTTCTTACTGAAACAGAGACTGAAATTCAGATAGAATTTCTATTTTCAAATGCCAAAGACACTGCAGAAAGTCTTAAAAAAGAAATTCCTTTCACCAGAACTGGTCGAGGGAAATGGGAAGAGACCACTGTGAAAAATGTAAATGGTACACTTGGAAGAAGATATTAGTAACTATGAAAAACAAGGCAAAATCATACAGAAATGAAAACATAAAAATCCTTCTGAGAAAGGTACAGGATAAAAACAGAGACAAATTGTCAATGTGTGAGCTGTGATAGTCCTTTAGCAATTGTGGAATCGTGGATCAAAGAGTTCTGTGAGAGGTACCAGAAGTCTGAAGAGCCCAGCATAATAGATTATTGTCATTCTAGAGCTCTAAGTGCCATAAACTAAAAGATAAAAGGCAAAATACCAAAATGAAGCCACATAACTTCCCCATAGCCCAACTGAAAATTTGTCACCTGCATCATTATTCAGTGCTCTCTCTAAGAGGCAGAAGACATTCTAGATCAATCAAACTGTTCAGCTCAAGGCAATGTGGGTTTTCTCTCTGCTATATATTCCCATGCAACTTGTGTGGCTTAAATATAACTGGTCCAGTCATGAGGATTGCATCTCTAACTTTGGAAGTGTTGCATGCTTGGGCCAGTGTTGATAGACTACTTTTTTTTTTTTTAAATCTTTTCCTGTTCTCATGTTCATTCTAAATGTTCCCTTCTGCTCATTCTGTTATATAGTTCCCTAGCATTTTGAATTAAATAACATGTTTCATAGTAGGCTGTTCTCATATCAATAGAGAAACATTGTGATGCAGTTCAAATCCTTTATTATGTTTTATGGCCTTTTGGCAAAGAAACCTGGCAAGGCTGTGTCCAGAGTGTTCTAATAAAGCTCAGGAGTATTTTAAAATCAATATCAAAATGAAAGATATATTATTCTCATACAGAGATATATAGCAAGTTCTTTTAAGCTTAAAAAGATTTTCTAATAGTCTTGAATATGATTCAAAGAAAAAAAACAACAAACAAACCAACATTTTCCCTAAACTTAGTTTCCTCAGCTGCTTCTTATAAAAACTTTGAATGAGGAATACAGAAGTGAGTGTTTCAAATTGGGCTCTTGGGTACAAATTCAGGTGCCTGAAAACCTGAGTTTTCAACGGTCTTTTTAACTTCTGAGGAACTGTGGAAGTAAATGATGCTTGCCACAGTTAAATGCCTAAATATAGCTTTAATAGCTTACCTAAGTCCTTGATTTTGGACTCTATTACCTTTTGTGTATTATCATGTTCAGAATTTTCCTTGGATACATTTGTTCTTTGAGGAGAATAACTTAACAAGAAGTGTAAAAGGAAATGTTTCTGTCTTATTGTCTAATTAAGTCTAACTGACCAATATTTTTGGTAGGTACATTCACAGCTAAAGAAGTAGCCAGATAGTTTAAGTTAAAAAAATATTTTCCTGGAGCATAAGACCACTCTAATGAAAACTAAGTACTAAAGGTTGTGCCAAAAATTAATGCCAACTTCAATCTGTGCAAATATATGTTGAAGGTGGAAATGTATGCATGTTGGGCAGTACCACTGGAGATACTCTAAATTCACACCAAAATATGAAGTTTGGGTAGTCTTACACAAATCTTGATGTGTGCATTAATGATCAGAATAAAAAATGCTCTATGAGAACTGGTGTTTCTTGGGAAATGGAGAATAAAAAAAATGATACATAAATCAGTGGCACCTCTTCTGTCTTATACTTCAGTAAATCTCAGTCATCTAATTTCATAAGGGATATAGCAGAAATGGAAATGGTCCAGAAAACAATAGGGCAATGGAAAAAATTAAAGTCCTGAAACAATTTTCATATGAGGAGAGAGAGCTGTAACATACAGAACTATTAGGTGGGAAAGAAGATACATGGAATGCTGTTATGGAAATGCACAAAAATAATTTATGATAGGGAGAGAAGGAATAGCCAGTAACAATGAGAAGTGTTTTCTACTGATAAAAGAGAGGACTTGAGTAATTTAGGTAAATGTTACTAGATATCATTGAGATTGATAAATATTTTTTAATTATTAGAAAACTGTGGAAATAGAAGAGGATGGGTCCTCTTACGAACTTTGGGTCTCTAATAGGGACACCCATCTTTGACAGAAAGCACAACCTAAGTGAGGCATCAAGTCCAGAAAGCCAGATTGTCAAAGATTAGTAACATAAGCATGAACAACAGAGTTAAGAGGAATTGCAAAGTATGTCTAAATCCTGTGGTATTTTGAGAATGGCTTTAAGTACCTTTGTCAGATTTTCCTTATTAAAAATTTAAGTCACTATAAATTATCTTATATTTACACCGTGGTATTTTAAAAATTGTCTGTCTGCCTATCTATCAATCCATCCATCCATCCATCCTTGTGTAAATTCTCTCCCAGGATAAGTCACAGAAAGGAAAATTATTTTCTTTCTCTTGCAACTCATAGTATTAAAGACTTTCCCATTTGTGAAAGTGAAAAATATAATGTAGCTAAACCAATTAATTTGAAACCAATCTGGTGATAATCAATGTGTTTTTTGATTACGGAACATAAGAGACATTTATTCCAGTAATGACATAATCATAACAGAAGGCTTATTTTTAAATTAATTTAAGTAAATTGGGACACTATCTGAAGCTTTCCTGCTAGGAGCCTATCAATAATATAGCTGGGTAGTGTAGAGATACAGGTCTGAACAGAAACTGGTTTTGTTCAGTTAAACACTCTAAGGAGTTAATAAAGTCCCTAGAACTGGTTGAAAACCCTAAGAAATCTGCTTTAGTGCTTCCACTGTGCCTAGGCATATGTTAGGAGAATTTCTGAAGAATATAAAGGCAAATGAGAAAGAGAAAAAATAAACCAAACCAACCAAACAAAACAAAACCTCAAAAAACCAACTGAAAAAGTAAAAGCAACACAAAAAAAAAAAAAAAAAAAAAAAATTAAAATATAAGTGGACCTAAATAAAAAATCCAGTTCCCATTTCCAGTGTCAGTTTTGGGATGAGGGCCACCTGTAAAACTTGGAATTGTTTGTGAGTTCAGTTTCCAAAATACCACCCACCTCTCTCCCAGTGTGAGCAATTCTAGAGTTTCAGTTGCATGTAATCCTTCAAATACACATTCTAATAGGTCACAAAACCTACAGAGAGTCAAATAAATGCAGGGTACCATGGAGACTCACACTTCTCCATTTATGTGTCTGTGACTAAACACACTTGTCACATTGTCTCTGTATATTTCTATATTTTAGGCAGGGCCAAAAACATCTGCCAGTAAATTACTACAGAATTTCTGAAATAGATGCACCTTCAGACACAAGCCTTCCAAAGGAAATGGTTGTTCATTGTGGTGAATATAAAAATAACTATTTAAAAATGAAGTAATCTCCAAATTAAAATGCAGATAAATGCAAACTTTTACCTTGCCCCAACAAAAAAAACAAACAAACAAACAAAAAAACAACAACAACAACAACAAAACGAAACAAAAAAGCAAAAAAAACCCAACAAGAAACAACAACAACAACAACAACAAAACTTTCTAAGTACTTGCCACATCAGAAAAATTATTTATGGAGAAGATATGTAGTGCTAAAGTAGACAGTCACATGAATATTACTCAAGGAAACTCCTCAACCCCAAAACAAGTCATATGCTACAAGTTATGTTAAGCAATAGATAATACAATCAAAGATGTGCATGCAAATTCAAACCACTTAGTTCAGAAAGTATACTGGTCCACTGGGAAATTATGGTTCAAGCCAAAAGTCAGAAAAGGTGCCCAGTCAAAAATAGAGGACACAGTATAAGAAAATGTAATTTCTATTGTGTTAAAATTAATTTGCATAACTTGTGAAAACTGCCTAGGTAGTCCTACCCATAGGATAAAGGAAGGTAAAATTCAGTGGGAAAGCATATTTAACCATAAATTTATTTTTGTTTTCCAATTAGATTTTTCTTTGGCTGTCTTCCAGACTGCATAATAATGTACCTTGCTAAAGCATTTGACCTAAACTTACTTACCTCAGAAAACTGATGGAACAGAAGAGAAAGTTTTGTCATGAATGTCTGGTTTTGTGACCTCTTAGTAAAAGAGAAATGAAGAATTATCTTTCTCTTGAATGCTGACAAGATGCTAAGCTTAATTCTCAAAATAATACATGTGTATGCTAAGAATTTACATCCTCAGAAGTGGCTACTGACTTTACAAAGTAAATAACGTGGTTAGTGGGTCTGCATTTCAGAAAAGGTACAAGTATCCTAGTTTATGGGTAGGAAAAGTAAATACATCCAAAAGCTTATTTGAAAGGAATTCATGTTTTTTTAAAAGCATAGCAATTAATTTATTTTTTAAAAAAATTGAAAAGTAATCTATTCTACTTCTTAGTCCAAAGTTGATATGATGTAAAAATTTATTCTGAAGTGAAAAGAGTGAGAATAGACTGAGAACTTCAAAGAAATGACCTGAAGGTTACAGACTCAGGGAAAACTCCATTGACAGAAGCAGAATTGTCTCAGCAGTGATGCTGGCCTTCTTCATTAGACAGACTTCAAAGACATCTTTTATAATATGGGCTAGTATTTAAAAAAAAAAAAAAAAAAAACAACAATCCAAAATTTAAAAAAAAAACACAAAATCCAAAAGAACAACCAAAACCACGAAAAACCAAAACCAAACAAAATCTAAAATCCTAGTGGGAACACAGGGCAGAAAAAGAGAACAGTAGCTTTAAATATTAGTGTTCTGACAATTTTCTATATTATGTATATATATATAATATTGATTCCATACATTGGAAAATAATAATGAGGATATTTAAATCCACTAGATGTTAACAGTGTAGAAGAGCAAGGCTTTATGATACAGGTCTTAAACATTTTTCTTCTGTTCATGGAAAGAATAATATCGGTACTCATCTGAGACATATTTAGAGGTGAGATATTTTGAACTTTTCTGATACCATTTGCCTATAAATATTTCATTCCTTAAGCCCATGCCTCCTCTTGGTACCTTATCCTTGACATTATTAAGGTTTTTTTCAACATGATGAGACATAACTGGTGAGGCAGAAACTTAGACTGTCACATCAATCACTTCATTATTTTTCTTTCAAAACATAGAAGAATCTTTTCTGCTGGGTGCACAGAAGATTTTGACCAGCTTTGGCTGAAAGCTGTAGATTTGAGGTGGATTAGAATTGTACTTGAAACATCATTTAAGAAATGAGCTCATGAATGAAGTGACAGACACTTTTTTCTTATACCAGAAATTGAATTTTAATTATCAATGTGTTCTAATATACTGCAGTGTAATAGCAAAGCATGATGCTTTCAATATATTAATTAAGTTTAAATTTTTTTTTGGTTAAGAATAAATTGAAAACCTCAGACTTGAAAAAGTTAGAATGCCTGCACCAAAGCTTTAAACAAAATCCAGTTTAATGCACTGGCCTTCCACACTTTTTAATTTCCCCAAAGATGTCAAAGCAGATAACTTAGGCTAAGGTAGACATTATGTGTTCAAGATTATGGAAAGCATCCATTTTCCCAGTTTCTCTCTACTTTCTTCATCTTTAGAGATTTTATGAGTATGTGGTTTTCATTTTTATTAAGATATCTTAAAGCATAACAGAAATAGTTTTAGTTTAAAATGAGATCAGAAGATCACTATCAGAAAATGTTCACTGGCAATTCACAAAGCTCACTACAAAAGATACATTCCATTATGTGATCTGCTCTTATTTATATCCTGAAAGCTGGAGGAAAACTGAATCTTTCTTTTGCACTCAGTGTCAGGGAAGAGGGGTCCCCTTGCTCTTACTGTGGCTGGATCCCATTGAGCAAATGAACTGGAAAGTGCTGCAGGGCTGCAGTCAGAGGCTGGTCTGACTTTGTGCAGTCCTGTGGATGGTCAGTTAAACACACACATCAGCACCAGCTTTTGTGTTTCTTGTTTTTTATGTTTTTCTGTTCAGGTGCTACACAATTCCTGTTTTCTTTATTGATATGCAGTTTTCAGAGATGTTCAGAAAACTCTATTGGAGAGTTTTTGGGGTCAGTCTTATCTGACACACCTAACATTTTTAGAGTTTGGGTCTGGACTTCTTTTAGATCAAGAAAGTCACCTCTGTCCAAGTGAGTTGTTTCATGACGAGGTGATTTACAACTACAAGTACCCTTTTTCCCATGTTATGTGTTAAAAGGTAGTTATGTTAGTGTTGATACTTATATGATCACTACCTGTGTTGTTTTTTTCTAAAACTAAAAAAATATCAATTCCAAATCATCATATTTTAAAAATAAAAATGTCTTCATACCCTGCTTAGGCAAGAATACCTTAATTTCAAAGTTATGCCTTATTCTGAAAGTACAACAAATTATATTAGGTAGTAGCAACTTAGGCTGTACTTTAATAGAGATTCATTCAGTTCTGAAATAAGTAAACTTGAATGTGCAGCATTTGAAATTTGTCGGTGGAAAAATATTTAAGTTCTTCAAAACTAAATTGTGGATTCTGATATTTTATCCCTATTAACTTGATGATCACAGCAGAAGGTCAATATTTATTTGTACTGAAGACTTAATACTGGAAGTGTATATAAATTCTTGATTGCTGATATTAAAATCAATTACTCACCCTCATTCCTCCAGTATATGTCCATGCCAAATCACTCAGTTTTGTGAAACTGGCATTATTCACTCACACCAAAGATATTACAGAGAATATCAGCATGTATAAACCAAGCACTGTTGGTGTCAAGCCAAATGGCTTGTTAGTAAAAAATTTCCTTGTATGCATACCATTGTTCAGATGGAAACATCAAATGCACATTAGGGTGTCTGTGTGGAAAAATATAAATCAATTAAAGAAATATGGGCACTAGAAATATTAAACAATGCCAGCAACTTAATCTCCTTGTACAGTTAGTGAAAGACTTCTTTAGTTCTCCTCTCAGTGAATAGCTAGTTACTCACAAAATTGCTGTCTCAAGCAGAAACTCTTAAGGAATTATATTGCAGCTGGATAATTAAGTGTCTTTATCTCTTTGTAAATGGGCCATAAGGCATTCTATTGCAGCTCACTAATGAGGACCATTTTATGGTATTCTTAAGTGATTTCTTTCAAATGCACAGTGATTTGAAGCATTATTGTTCTTGCCAGTCACTAAGGCTGGATTTATTGGGAAACAAACTTGATAACTGTAGATAATTTATTAGGTATTAAATAATTATGCCCTGGAGAGGGTGAAAGCTCTCTATGTTAATTTCATTTTCCAAGACCAAGTTAATTCCTGCAGCCCTACAGGAGGGAAATTCTGCTTTAAATGATTTATTTAATAAGTAGTTGGATAGCTTGAGTGCTCTTGCTATGCAATTGTTTGCCTTTCTTAGTTCAGACTCTTAGGCTGTGTGTGAGGGCAAAGTAATGTTCTGTTAACTACTAAAACATTTCTGTAAATGTTAACCTGAGACATCTAATTGACTACACCTTTTCTCTTTCCTCCCCTTGTTAAAAGTATTGATCTCAAATTCTTGTATGTAATGAACCTTAGTGCTCCTAACAAATCTGGTACTTGGACTAATGCCTAGGCTGGTAGAATCATGGTAGCCCAGCTAATTGCATTTCAGCATGGCCTGGTAGTTACTCTGGACTGTACTTAAGCGAGGTTCACACACCTCCTTGGGCCTCCCACATGCAGTCAGGGCAGTGCATGTAGCCATTAAGGGCTAGAGGGTGAGAGCAGAGGGACTATTTTTGCTTTTGTCATTTTTCCTTGGAAACAAAACCCTTCCACTTCTCCATCCAGTCCAGGGACTGTAGGGTCACAGGGTGAATTAAGATCATTGAGATGCTCCAGCAGAGCAAACTAGTATAACCAACAAAGAAACAACACAAACAGCCAAGCAAACAAACAAAATCCCTAACCTTGCTTCCCCCTTTTACCCCTACAACAAATCCAAACAGTTTTTGCAAGATGTCCTATTAGCTGATTCATTCTGTGGCTATGGAACCAGTCCACAGCTAACAGATATAGCCAGAGCAGCCCTGCTCCTGTAAGTGACATTCTGTGATTGCACCACATTTGGGGTTAGCACTAAGGGCTTCCTTAGACATTTAAAATGTGCATGTGTATTAGACACACGCTTATACTGTCACAGAGTCTGAACATTTTAATGAAGGCCAGCATTTTCTCTTGTCATCATTCAGCAAATGAATGTGCCTAAGGAAGAAATTCTAGAGTTTTATTTTCTCTCACCTTTTAAAACAACCATATGAATTCAGGGAAAGCTCCCAGAGTGATCTTGAATGAAAGATGCAGGAGGTGTTACTTGTCAGTTAATGGCCCAAATTAAAATTTTATTTTTAAAATTGTTATGAAGGAATAGACAGGAAATCACAAAAAAAAAAATTCTACCACATAACCCATGGTGTGTTCAAATATTGTATAAACTATTGGAACCCACATTGGACAAAAAAAAAAAAAGATAAATATACAAAGACAAAAGACAAAAGTACATGAAATACCATTAATTAAATCTATGACAGATACTTCAGGAGGTGCAAAAGATAATAGAATGATATTGCAGTAGAAACTGTAAGTGGCTTGTAGAGAATGGGTGCAGATTTACTGATACTTTCAGCTAAGAATGCAGTGTCACCAGCTGGAACACTCTTGTAAAAAGCTGACAATGAGAAATTGTCCTTCACATGGTATGGTTATGGAGTTCCTGGGTATGGGGCACTGAATAATGAAAATTAACATGCTTCAAAAATGTTAACTGGAGAAATTAATGGAAGAGAATTCTTTCAAAATTTATTAAAGATGCAGATATTACAACTGGAGGAGGAAGAACTTATACTGTAAATTCCTGGATATCCTTTCCTGCACTTAATGCTGTTCTCCAGTCGTCTGCTTCCAACGTGTGCTCATATTAAAGGGTTTTTTCAGGCCAGGTGTTAGCCAAGCTCTTGCAAAATCTTAGGGCCCTCCTGAGGAGAAAAGTCCTAAAGGAAATGAAAATAAGAAGAAAATAAGCAATTATGAAAGTAAAAGAAGGAAAAACCAGAAGATGATGGTTGAAAGATCAAATCTAATGAGGAAGCCCCATGGCTTCTAGGGCCCTGATGCTGGAGATGGGACACTGGAGAGGCAGGAGCAGGAGTGTAACCTGGGATATCTAGTCTTGTAACTTCATTTGGGAATAATGGCAGCCTTGATAGCACAGTTTTATACACCAGAATCTGCAAATTTATAATCTATAAATTTGAATATGGAGAAATAGTTCCCAGAACAGAAATATTTTATTCCAGTATGTCAAAATAAGCTTTCCAGGTTGCCAATGGCCTGCTCTTTTTGTCAGATTCAGAGCAATGTCTCAAAGAAATATTAGCTTGAAAAGTATTTTGGCAAATGCATATTTTGTTGAAAGGAAAATGTGTGTCCAAACTCCAGTCCTAAACTTCCTTTCACCTCCCTAGTAAACAAACATGAGTATACAAGCATGCACCATCTGAGAAGACTGCTGGACTCCAAGACATACAGAAGCAGCTTTCATACTAATATCCCCATTTTGTTTTGTTTTTTAAAGATTTTTAGACTTTATGGAGATGAAAATGAAACATAGAATTAATAAAGTAGGAAACAAACTTGACATTGGAGAAAGTTTAGAATCAGGTGGTGATAGTTTGTCTGTATAACAAATAGAATTGGGTAAAAACTACTTATAAATTCACATTTTAAACTTTTAGTTGACTAGCTAGATACAAAAAAACTTCCTGATATTTTATCAGGAATAAGTAACTGCAATATTTTGTTTCATTTCCTACTTCTCTATGGATTGTAATTTTCTAATTATTTTTGCATTGGTTATATTGAGTGACAGTGGTAGCTTTAATAATCCAGAAACATGTTTTGTGGAAGAAAAACAGTGTGTAATATGTACTTGAATGAAAATGTGCTTTGAAGTTCATTTTTAAAGGGACCCAAGCGTGCTCTTGCATAGCTATCATTTCAGTTTGTAGTAGTTATCTGGAGAGCACAACTGAAGTGAAATCAGCCTTCAGGTTTGTGCTTTTCCCTTTGGTTTCCCATTTTCAACACAGTGGTGCTGTCACAGGGTTGCCTTGTTGCAGGCAATATTGGGTGTCACAGTCAGCTATTGGGTTGCAGTTTAATTCTTGTTCTCAAGTGGAGGTTGGTACATGCAAGACAAGGACACTGAAACAGCAGACTAGACCTCTGGCTGTAAGTCAGCAAAAACTGTAAGTCTTTGCATATTTTTCCTCCTCAAAACAAAACAAAAAAAAAAATCTTCACCTTGTTCTGTCAGATCTGTTTGAGGTTGCTGCTGCTGAGTCAGGGCACATATATATATGTATGTGTGGACAGTGTTCCAGCCTCTTCACTGGGAAACAGTTTGAGTAACAGCCTTTGGATAACATTAACAAACTGTTCTGTATTTGATTCTTCCCAAGCCAGGCACTGTTTGCCATCAAAACTGGGGTTTTGTTGATGCACAGCAGCTGCACCCAAATGGCTGGGAAAGAGGTCAGAGACACAGGGTCCCTACAGAAATGCAGGATTCCCCACAATATGTCTGGAACAATGACAAAATCAAGGCAAAATTTATTAGCAGTCAGGATCTAGACAGAAACCAACATTTGGCAGTCCTTGTATGACCCTGTCCTTGAATGTAGCAGCTTTAGGTAAAAACCTTCAATTTACAACCTTCTCTTTTTTGAATTTTTAGGAGCTGCTCAATAGGGGACATAAATTTTTACCTCAGATGCTTTTGATAGCACAGCGAAAATTTAGGTCAATTATATATTCCAATAAGATATGGAGAAAGACTTTTCAGTTCTGACTTCAAAAGCATGAATGATTTTTTTTAAGTGCCTCTTTGGTACTTCTATAACAAAATTAGATTTATGTAAATGGAACACTGAAACAATGAAAATATAATAATTCACTCAGACACTAAAGAAATCTCTGCATATCTGTCCAAATAAGTCACTATCATGAGGAAAAACAAACAGCTGTTTTTCATTTGTTGTTTGTATCACTAAAGGACATAAGAGTCTAGTGATTAACTCAGTCTCAACTGATTTCATAAACATAGCAGTTCAGATCTCAAATAATTTAGGAAGTATGATTGTGATTTATTGATTCAGTCAACATAATGAACTGAATTTTAACATACTTCATTGCTTATAGACAAGCTGTGCTATTCACAGATATCTGATGGAGACCTGAAAAGCAATGAGACAACTTAATTTTCTCAAAAACAACCAGAAATTTCAGTTAAAAAATATCAAATAGATTTAAATTTTTTTTCCTAGTTGAGATGAAATTAGATGTTTTTCATACACCTAGGAAAGACAGATATTGTATGCTTTCAATTTCATATTCCTAGAGGAGAATACTAGATTACTAAATATTTCAGAAGCTACTCATTCTTAGTAGTCAGTTAGTATTTCTTTAAACCTGGGCAGAAAAGCAAACATCCTCCATTTGTGATAGCTGTTAGGAAATAAACTAACTAACTACTGATTTAATTTTACAACTGATAGCAGGAAAATGGTCTGGCTCTATACAGGGCACACATAACCATCAGTCAGTGGAATTTCCCTGACTATAGATTTGGGCTCAGCCCTGATGCTACACAGCCTATGGGTAACCATTGATTTTGGTCCCTGTCCATCCACAGGACCTGGACAGTTATGGGTGGCACCTCCTGTGCTGTCTGGACTCCAGTCATCATCCAGGGCACTGAGGAAAAGGACCAGCTGAAGGACTAATAACTGAAAGAAATAATTCCCATCAAGTAGGGAAAAACAGATAGCATAGCCCAAGGAGAAAGTTATTGGGCTAAAAATAACCCAGAAGGCTTTTGGAAGTGCAGTGAAAAAATTATTGTTGGTTCTCCTTCTGTTCAGAAAAACAGGACTTTCCACACAGGCATCATTGCTTTAAAGGAGCATGACTTCATTACCAGTTTGCTCATCCAGAGAAAGCAGTCAGGAAACCCTCCAGGGTTCCAAATCATGGCTAAGCATTCAGGTTTAAAGAATGATAATATTATTTTGCTTGATATACACTTACCTTTCTTCAGGTACATAAAACACTGTCATAAGCATTGTATTTGAAAACAGCTAAACTAACATTAGAAGTTTGTGTAAAGTCCATAACTTGAAGCTGACAAAGGAATTTAATGGTTACATATTTGGTTTTAGAAGTAATTTATTTGAATTTTCTTATTTAAAAAAAAATTACTTGCACATCTATCATATGTGAGCCAATATATCATTCAGGGACTTTGCTTAATGTATAAAGGATTCAAGGTCTGTGTAATGTTGTAGAAAAAATAGTCTAGAGCTATATTACATAGAAGTAGTTTGGAAACTGTATGGAATATTAAGTTAGAAAAACAACAGCAAACCTTAGAGAAAACATATTTTATGCTAAAAGCACATTACCAGTAACATTCCTGAGTATTAATTTTCTGTCAAGTTTGGGCTGTTCTTGCAAATTACAGTGTGATGCATTAAGAAAACCTAAACTTTAGCTAGTCATGCTTAATATACTGTGCTGCAATCTGTAATAGTGCAGGTCCTTGTGAAGGAGCTGGGCTTTTCCTCCAGTGGGAGCACCAGCTCCTGAGAGAGGGGTGAGAGGCACCCAAGGAAAGCCTTCTTCTCCTGGCTGCAGTGGAATAAAACTCTTGGTGCAAAAACTCCAAATAGGTGTTGGATTGCTTAGTTTTTAGAAAATGATACATGTGCTCTCTGTGTGATCTCAGCTACTTCAGCTGTCTGGTTCTAAGAGGAAAGATGGCCATATCTATGACATTTATCTGTCTTTTTCAGCTTCATCTCTCACACATACATCCCTTTTATTGTGTTTCTTTCAGTTTTTAAGCACAGGAAGATAGTTTATTTTTAAGGATGATTCCTAGAGATCCATCTCTTTAGAAAATTACTATTTGCTCTGGTATTAAAATCTTATCTTGTTTAAAATTTTAATGATATAAACTTCAGAATATTCTCATTATTTCTTTTGTCTAAGTTTCAGTGACAAAGGACCAAATTCAAATTTCCTTTATTGACTCTTAGTTATTTTCAAGTGGTTTTCAATGTACGCATAACACTCATGTGAGAGGTAAGATAATCTCACTGCACACAGCCAATAAAATATAAGAGTTTTAAGACTGAAGGAAATGAGCAGTGCCTTTGCACCACTAAATATGATTTTTAGACAGGAGAGACTGATGTCTACAGTTGAAACAACAGCACTAGAGAAATTCAGGCCAGAAAGAATGGATCTATTCTAAAGCCCTCTGAAATCAATGAGAGGCTTTTCTTTAACTCCTCTAGGCTTTGGCTCCAGCCCCAAGTAATTATTCAGGTTGGACTTGGGCCACAGATACTAACACCATCTGCTTACAGAAAGTACCATGATGTCTTTGATTAACAGAACATCACGAGGGCCTCAGTTCTATGTCTTATCTAAAAAGTGTAATTTTTGAGTGAGTGCACAATTGATGTGCACCTTGCTAAGGACCTCACTCCCTGCTATCTCACAGGGAAGTGTGTAATCTACAACATTGCCAGCACTGACTTTTCCAAATATGGCTAAGTTTCAAAGCCATTGATTTCCTAATCAAATTTCATATGCAAATATATAAATTAGGTTTTATTTTTGTTGATGGTCTTGAATAAAAATAATAAATATTAAGCAAATACATGGAAGGGGAGAAGTAAGGGGTTTTTGTTTCTTAAAATAAAATTTTAAAATAATAGTGTAAATCACATAAAAGGGAAAGAATAATACCATTTTTCTACAAAATGCCTACCTAGAGAGCAGTATAGTCTCACAGTTAGGATTTGATTTCTCACTATTTTTCTATTTTTGCCTTTTCATAGAATGACAGGTAAAATGTTGAACCCTTATTTACTTCAATTTCCCCATCTGTGAAACGGTATTAATTACAAGTGCTCTGGCAGGAATTTGCCATCCTAAAATACTGCTTTGAGGTGTTCAAAGGGAAGATGGTATTTCCAACTGCACACCCTTGGCATTATTCTCACCACCTATGCCCGTGCGGTCCCACATGCTGTGCAAGGGCATTGCCTTGTTGCACATCAGCATCAGTTTTGCAGCTGAAGCCACTTCACTCTTAGTGAATAAGACATAGTCTCTTTTGTGTCTATAACTCACACTTTCAAGCCAAAAATGAAAAAGAAGTATCTGTCACCAGAGGATGAGCGTGTCTGGAAGATTTAAATATTGTATCCTTATTGTAGGGATTAATGAAGTGCTGGCCTGAACCCTGCACATCACTTAAGGACATGTTTAAGAATCTGAGTAGATGGATGGATTTCCATGGGAATACTGATGTACTTAAAATATGTGTTGTTGGAATGAAATCATATCCTTCACTGTTGTGTGGGGTCATGCTACTTTTGTTTGTGAAAGTGAAGAACACTCTCAGATGTTACTACTTCTACAGGGAATTTCCTGGTTGTTCAAGACTGAGATTCTCAACATTTTGCACTCCTGATTTCTCAGCCCAGACTCATATATATATATATATATGGTCTGTCTGTAATATACAGAATCAAGATCTGCCCTGGTGTTATAACATTAACTGTTTCCCTGTGCTGAGCCAAAGTGAATTCTATAAATATTGCCTCTGGACACCTGACTTCAGTAGCACTGTTTTTTCTTTTATTGTATTTGACAACCTTTATGAATGTAGATATGAAAATAATTAAATTATTCTCTTCCAAAAAGTAAATTTAAGCAAGCAGCTGCCTTGCCCCAAGCTCCTATGCTGCTCAAAGTCATTACTTCATGAACAGCACAAACTCTGTCCTTCCAGCATTGATGTCTTAGGTGAGCATCTGTGTCGGATCACAGCACTGAACACTTTTTCCACCTTCATGTGCCATCTCTGGGGCATTCTTTGGCAGCCTCCCAGGTGAGTCTTTAGCTGGAAGCCACAGCTGCAGTGGCACAGACCTTTGCACTCAGAACATGCTGTGTTACTCTCAGGGCAAAGGATGCCCTGTTAAGCTATTTTTATCATGATTTCTTCTGGTGCCTACTCTGCCAAGTGTCTGAACCTTTGTACTAGCTCTTTACTAGAATTTGCCAAATGCATGAAAGGTGTAAGAAACACAGTACAATTATTACTGTGTATTTTTGAAATGGATGCAGTGTGCAAAAGTGGAATCCTAGATACAGAAATGCTTAAGACTGTTGTTGTAACTTATATTATCATGTTTTTTGTTTTGCAGTTTTACTAAAGAATGCAAAAAAGGAGGAAGAAAAGCCATTCAGAGACTGTGCAGATGTATACCAATCTGGTTTTAACAAGAGTGGGGTCTACACTATTTATATTAACAATGTGTCAGATCCTAAAAAGGTAAAGACTGGGTTTATTGTTTGTTAATATGATTTTGCTCTGAACTGAAAGGAGTGTTTTGAGCCTTTATTGAAGTTATCATTCCACAAAATATTGTACTGGTATAAAAAGCTTGTCTTATATTTAGTCTTTAATAAGCATAATAGACTGAGAAAATGATTAACTGTATTATTCCAGACATTCTTCTTTCCCGCTGACAGAAAATCCTTCCTAAGTTCCAACGTACACTCAGTAGTTGACTCACTTCCTCCCACTTGGCAAGCTCAGTTGAATCAAACTATGGGTGCAAATAAATCTGCAATAAAATTTAGAAGTGAATTTGTAAAGTGTGATAATGAGGAAGCTGATCTAGGGGATTATCCGGTAGCACAAGGAAAGAAACAGCAGAATGAGTAGTTTTTAAAGATAAGGATTTTTAAAAAATTTTGCTTCTCTTGTAGGGGACAGGAAAAAGTGGTTTTGGCTGTAAAAAACACAACATGCTGAGTGCTAGCACTGCTTGAAATTATGAAGCGTGGATAATCCCATCCTTCCCAAAAAAAGAGGCTTGGGAGGGTTTCTTTTTTATGCAAATGAAACATTAGTCTGTATAAGAGACTATTTTTTGCAAGGCTTTTGTTGCTAAGGTAGCTGAGTCAGCTGAGCCTAGGAACATGAGAGGATAACTCAAACCCAATTTATCCTTGTAGGAATAGTGGCTGTCCCTCTGTCGGGGCACTGCTGGGAGCAGCCACCAAGAGTAAGGGCTGATTACCTGGGAGATACAGTGGTGGCCATAAAGGGTGCCAGACAGGAGGGAGGGAACCACTTCTGTCTGGTGAATTTATTCTTACTGCAGTAAAATGGTCACCCTGCAAACAGAAAAAGACTGTAAAAAATATTGCCAATATTATTGTTTATAATAATATTATGATCAGGTTAAGATATGCCAACCTTATTCCTAAGTGGAGTTTGGTATTACAAAAGGCCTTTGGAAGCCTGTAAACATCAAGATGTTATAGTTTAGCAAGGAATTAGAGTTATTAAGCTGTGAGTAGAATTGGGGTGGGACAGCTTTATGGGTCAAGATCAACATAGTTCTGGTGAATGTGAATGGAAAAACAATTGACATGACATAAAAGGCAAATATCCCTGAAAGCATTACTGAGCAGGAGAAGAATAATAAAAGAAATTCTGTAGCTGGTGTTCCACTCAAAAAGAGATGTAACATCCATGTCCAAATCACATGTACCAATTGACAGTAGTTTTCTTAGCCTTACCAAAGTTCATAAACCGTGACCAGAAGATGGACTGAAATTAAAAACAATGGTTAGTTGAAAACACTGTGACACTGATGCTTCTGATATATTTACCTCAAACCCACTGCACGGCCAGTATAAGGACAGTGACACAATGGAAGCCATCCTGTGTTTCCACTATATCCCTGATTATAGATGCTGCTACCAACTGACACAGGTATCACAACTCAGCTGCATTTGCATTATGTTTTCCTGGAGGGTTCCTGTTTTAGCAAGGAAAGGCAGGAGTGTGTGGTTTTGAGTGTTGAGGGCATTTCTGATCCACCCATTTCTGTCCTGCCCTAGCAATAACACAGCAAGAGCTGATCCCAGGCATGTTCATGTCAGTCAAGTGAGGAGTGTGATTGCTTTAACAGGTGTTTTTTTAAACATTAAGGTCATTTAAACAAGCTGTAAGGCAGTGCTGTGCAGGTAGCTGAACTAACTCCAGCTGAGATAGCTTCAAAATCCCATCACTGCAGCATTGTGCCAGGCCAGCACTAATTAGCCCAGAGGTAGCACCATGCAGACACAGTCAGATTGTTCTAATATTCTGATAGGACACAGACTTGCTTGTTTAAAGCCAGCTTAGTTATCTGGACTACCACAATGCCATGCACAGTTCTGACAAGTTTTTAGCAGCCCTAATATATTATTATCTTCTGTATTACTCACAGTCACCGGCAACTATCTCATTCATAACAATTTGATACATCAGGTTACAAAACGTACCTTAATTTCAATTTATATTTTCTAATGGTTACTTACTCGAATCCTGATATTCAATGGAAAATACCTTTGTATATACACAAATGTTAGTTTTTTTGTTGGTTTCACATTCATATATTCATTAAAAAATTACCCTTCATGCTTACCGCTCCATACCATTTACATTCCTCTTTTTTATATGCGCACATATGCTTTAGACTGCAATTTTTGTTTCTTGTTCCTAGCTTCAACAGTTCATTATTATAGTTCATCAATCTTCAAGCCCTTCATCAAAAATTGGTGTTTAATATCTGATTGAAAGAATCTTAATAATATTTCATATTTTTATACAGATAGAGAAAAAGATAGAATTAAACTATTCAGCTCATTAATTGGCTTACTGTGATGTGTGCATGTGCAGTGCCTGATAATGTGGACCAACGATTATTCCAAGTGAAAGAAAAGGCAGGAAGAATCACCTCAGTCCTCAGCATAGTCAGGGTGAGCCACAGGGAAGCAAGGCTTCTGATGAGCAAGGCAGCAGGGAAAGTGAGGTTGTCCCCATTTTGGGGTTGAAAGAGCCAAGTGACCTTTGGGAGCCAAAGCAGGCCAGGTGTGATTGGTCTGGCTGCAAACAGGAGCTCTGCACCTGCCCTTGGATCAGTGTAGTGACTCACCACTGTCTCCTCTAATGCCCTCACAAACCTGAATGTCACCAGCTCTGGGTGCACTGCACTGAAAATGTAATGTTATCCACCACTGCTGGCCTCTGTGTGTCTGTGTCTGCATGGTTCTGCAAAAGCAATTGCTATGGCTGTGATCTTCACTCCTCCCCCTTTACTTCCTTCTTGTGGACTTCCCACTAAATTGGTGCTGATGACAATATCTTGAGGAATTTTAACCCATTAAATGTAGGCTATCCCTCTGTACTGTGCAGACTGTCCTCCAACATGGTAGTCTATAATTTTTTTTTGTTTCTGCATAGCAGACACACTTCCTGGATCTTGGAGGTCTGGTCTCAAGCTTGTTGCCCCATGCCAATGAGGTAGACTTGTGGGGTCTTAGTGTGCATGCACTTAAAATGCAATTTGTGAAAATTTCACATCTTCTAGTTACTTTAAAATTAAGGTTATCTCTGAATTCTAATTATATATATTTTTAATAATTTAGTCCATAAAGCTAAAATAAGTAGAAATAATCCCGTATTTGCCTTTTAGGAGCTTGAGAATTTTTACCCATGCATTTAAGCAAGATATTTTCGATAGTCTTTTATTCTAAGTCAGGTTATTTTATTAATTATAAAATCAGAATCTATAATGCATACAAAATCAGTCACTTTTTTCATCCTTTTCCAATAGAGGGTTAAGTATCAGAACACATTAAGTGGTGTTAAATGGCTGAGTGCCTTGATCTTTTCTGAGACAGACAAGGCTGGAGCTATGCACAGTGACCACCTTGGAACTCCTGCTAACATGGGCAGGTGTTTGTGTCTACCACTGTGGAAAGTGCCAGACCACACAATGATGGCAAGTGAAAAAGTGCTGCTGGCAAATCTTTTCTTCACCCTGCAGTTCTCTCTTTCAATTTGATAAATTGTTCAGAAAACTTCAATTTTTTTATAGGTATTTCATATATTGTAGTATGAAAATCCCAAAATTTGTGTGCGTCTATAAAATTAGTAGTCTTAACACAGTCAAGGATTTAATGCTTTAAAAATTGGCAGTGGATTCATGGGAGCTTATAAGGAAAGTAAATCCATCTTTTAGAAATTCTCACCGTAAATCAGACTAAAGACATTAAATCCTGTAGATAAATGTTTTGACTCACAGTGGCTTCCCTAAAGAAGGAATAGGGCCAAAATATTTGTCTAGAAAATTGTGGGTTTTCTTGTGGTTACCCTGAATCAAGTTCATGTTTGTCCTGATATTCTATTTCCTTCCTGTACTTTCACAGGGACTTCACTTGGCATGCCTGGTGCAAATTAAAACAAAAACACTTGCATATTGTTACTATGACAGTTCTTATTAATAGAATGGCTTTTCCTGAGGGTAGAATATGGTACCCTTGTCAATTGCAGGACAAGTTATTATTTAACTATGTTGGATAGTAACCTCCAAGTTGTCAAAGCAATATAAAGCTTTAAATTGCCAACCAGTGTTTAATGGATTGTCTCTTGCTGATGTGAGTGCCAAAAGCTAAACCTCTTCTACACCCTTACATACTGACTTTTTACTTAAAGAGAAGAATTCAGCCTTTAAAAGCACAGACAAATAGAATTTAGAATAGTTGCAGATATGGCATTGATGAGTACAGGGGAATGAAATCAGGAAAATTTCCTTGAAGGAGTAGCCCTAAGAAACTTAGATCTTAAAATCAAGTGCCCTACAAAAACAGGAACAAAAATTATTACCACTTGTCACATACCAAGAAAAGCAAATGCACAAGCAGTATTTTAATCTTTTCATAGTTTATCTTCCATATTTTTGGAAGGATAATGAAAAAGAGTGAAGTGAATAAATGTTAATATCCATTTTTATTATTATATAGATTATTAAAGAGTGGTAACAGATTTCAGTTTACACAATATTCTAATATCAAGGGTCAACAAAATTGTCAAATTATTTCATTATCCTTTATACATAGGTTATAATTTTCTTCATGCAATGGTGACAGGGTATGATCTTACATATTCAGTGTAGATCTGAACTTCTCTCACAGACCTCATCTCTTGAGCCTGTTTCTATCTATGTTCTCTGTCAGTATCAGGCAGCTTGCTCTGAGGTCACCTGTCCCATTTTGGGACACTGCATGGAACACTGTAGGTAATATACAGTTCAAAGGGAAACAGAATAACCTCATTTGTGCTACATTTCAGACTCCTAGAATGAGTGTTTTCTGTAAGAATTCTCAAGATTCTCTCTGAGACCAAATGACACTGCTACAAGATATATGAAACACTTTTTATCACTGAAAGAATTACTCTTGTTTGTTAGGAGGAAGGGAGTGGTTTCAGGGGCACTGCAGAGAAAATAGAGAAAAGAGCATGGAGGGAATGTGAAGGGGAAAGCTGAAGAAGCAGAGGGGGATGATGGGGAGATGTTCTTGGTGATGTTCAGAAAGGAGACATTGCTGGGAGAATTACACTAAACATAATGAGAGAACTGGTTGTCATGAAATGTCTGAGGACGTCATTGAGGGAACAGGGCATGAGTGCACTGAAAACACAGTTCCATAATACTGTTATTAACAAATGCTTCCCTCCCCCAAGATGCCAGAATTCCAATGCAAACTTACTTTATTTTTTGTTTAGTTTTTAAAATTTTTCTTTTTTATTTTTTATGTAGGTCTTTTGCAATATGGAAATTGCTGGAGGAGGGTGGACAGTTATACAACACCGAGAAGATGGAAGTCTGGATTTTCAGAAAAGCTGGAAAGAATACAAAATGGTAAGGTGAAAAATGTGCAATAGCTGTACAATTTAGATAAGTGCCAGATTTCAAATACTACTTCCTACTGACCTAAATAGATAATTCTTCCTATAGTGATGTGGTGTGGTTCTGCAGTCTTTACGAACTACCTTTCACCATGTCTGTTACTTTTGAAAGTACTTTTTACACAGTTAGTTGAGTATTATTTCCCCTTATTTAGGGTTTCTTTCAGATCAGTTACTGAAATTAAAATGAGATGAGGCCAGAACGCTGCTGTCTGTTTCTCTGAAGTTTTGACTTGATGTGATGTTAAGAGGTAGAAGGCATGTGATGATGTTTCTAAGGCAGGGATGTTTTCAGTTGAGAGGAACTCATTCAGAATTTGGAGCATCTCAGATAGGAATAAAAATTTTTATGCTGGGGTTTATCCCAAGTCATACAGCACCTCTGCCAATCAAGTTAATGTTGATACTTCAAATTGGATTACAAGAAAATAAATAACTTAACAAATTAAAGATGACATTAAATCAAGCAGGCTATTTTCCCTTTGCCAACTCAAAAAAATTTTACTCCAATCTAAATAACTTCTATTTTTTTTTTTCTCTGCCTGATCAAACTTTCTGATGGAGTTCCTTTCTCTGAGTCCCAGAGGACTGGCTTGGATTTCAATGACATTCCTAGGGAAGTTTTCAGCACTGTGTTTTCAGCCTGACAGAGGAAAGGATTTTTCACAGTTTTTGAAAAACACTAATGAAAAGAGAATTTCAAATGTTTAAAAATAAAAGCAAGTTCAGTTCAGTAAAAATTTATATGGGAAAAAGTTCTGTTGTAGAACTTACAATTTCAGAAATAAACATAATATCATATTATTGAACAAAAATCTAATTTTGGTTCCCGTTGTAAGGGAGTGAATCATGTAACTCTACAGCCAGAGAAACTTAAACTCATCATAAATTTCCTGCAACTCAGGAACCCACATGTATAACCTCTCATACCTGCCTGACACCCCAGTGAATTGATTCAAAGCCTGTGGTATCTCATAACAGCCAATGTCACAGGAGTTCCTCTAATGCCTATTTACATCAACATGACTTTAAAAGGACCTTTTAGTTCCATTACTCCAATACGGATGTTTTATTATTCTCAGAACAACCTTTCTCTCTCCTGGGACACTTCACCCTAAAATCTCATCCAGGAGATATACAAGGGACAGACAATAGTGTTTTTCATGTTGCTTTAGAAGTCAGAGAGAGTGTGTTTCCCTTTGTATTAAAGCTCAGGAGCTATGCACTTAAAAAAAATCTTGGTGGGAAGGGTGAATGCAGTTTTACAACTTTAAGAGAGTTCTGCAACTCATTTTATGGTTGGGCTATTGAATTCTATTGCCTTTGTTTGCTTCATTTGGTTTCCTGAACTCCTGTAAAAGAGACCATGCACTGCAGCCCCTGCTCACCCCGTTCCCTCACTGCTCCTAAGTGCTGAGCTGCTCCTGAAAGCACAGGAGTGCTCCCATCCTCTCCTGACACAACTTGTGCTTATCACTGTCTGGATGCAGAGCACCATTCACTTTGTGGAAAGATCCTACTCTTCTTTTGACCAAGAGCAGTCACCCCTAGGGTGGAACTCTGCACCAGGGGATGCACATTTCTATGGACTGCAGCCAGAAAAGATTTGCATAGGATACATTAAGTATTGAAAGGCAATCGAAGCTTTGTGTCTTTATACCTTTAGGATGGCAAGAGAGTATAAAAAATACCCTCAACGTAGAGCTTCTGTGTTGCTCAGCTCTCTTCAGTCTTAGCAATGCAGCCCACAAAGAGGAACACTGGAGGAGGCTCCCAAAAAGGCATTCCTGAACCAGAGAGCACCCAGCCCTTGGGTGCATGGCCATGGCTGAGCCCCCTCCTGCACCCAGAGATGCCTTACAAATACATCCAAAGAGCAGCTGCAGACTTTATACATATGGAGGCACTCCCTTGGAGTCTAGAAGTAGCCAGGACAGCAGAAGTGTTTGCTTCCATTCTCTTTCATTTGGCAGAGAAGACAGAAGTGAGACTTGACAGTAATGTAACAAACACGCATTTATAGGATTCCTATTCCCTATGCAATCGTATTTTGTTTCCTCTTCTGGTAGGAAACATAGCTTGGAAACGAAGACGAATTGGCTTGCTAGACAGAAGAATAAAACAGATAAAGTGAGATGCAAGCCATGCATTTATTCACATGCACATTCAGCCTGATAGGAAATCTGGCAGATGATGTCCCCAAGCTTCTGAGGAGCCAGTCATTACCACCACAGGAATTTCTAGGTGCTTTTTTCTCCAGTAGAGCTGCTGTTACCAAAAACATATTATACTAATAGCTACAGAACTGAGTTTCTTTCCCTAAGGAGAAATTTATACCCTGGAGATGGCTAAGCAAGGTCATCACCTCTGCTACTTCAGAAAGGTTCTTTTCACGTGTAAAGGCTGAGTTTACACTTGCATGGAAAACATGTCCTGGCCTTCAGTTACTATCACTTATGTCCTAATGCTCAAAAGATTCATGCTTAATAAAGCAGCTTTCAACCCTGACAGTATATTCCTCCTCTTTCTTCATAAGGAAGGACAGAGTTTGGGTAAAATTCCAAGTAGAAGAAACAGGCTTCAAAAGGACCCTTCTCACACTTATGACTGTGTTTCTCACAAGAAAAAA
>JAOTQP010001286.1:132602874-132617834 GCA_026413545.1 Cichladusa arquata | reverse complement strand
TAAAAAAATAAAAAAAAAAAAAAAAAAAAAAAAAAAAAAGAGACAAATCCCAAACAAATAACAAAACAAAACAAACTCCATAACACAATGAAAAAAGTCCCACCCAAGTCACATTTATTCTATTTTAGCAACTTCAGTCTCCTACTAACTCCTTCAGGTTTCCTGCAGGATCAAATTCAGAGAGTTTGAAGGCACTGCCTCCACAAAATGAACTGGAAAACAGTTTTAAGAGGCCACTTTGGAATCTGTCCAGGACTTACATCCTTCATAGCACCTGGAGCATCCTGGTGATATAGAGAGCAAGTTCAATTACCCACTGGCCCAGTGAGTCATAGTGCAACATCAGAATTGAGAGACAGCTGCTGGGAGACTTGGTTTTGGGCAGTCTGTTGCCTGCTATTCCATTCTTTAAACTTAGAATCAAAATTTGTACAAATTTTCAGATTTTTTTCCCTGCCCTCTGCAGGCAAGAGGGTGAGGGTTAAAAGCACAGATGAAGAATGCAAACAGAAAATCAAGAGACCTTGCCTGGTGTAATCTGTTTCTTCATTTCATATCATCTGATTTAAGCTGCAGCAAGAGGTAGCATTCATTTGAGCAGCTATAAAGAAGAAAAAAGACTGATTGAAAAGTAATTTTTGCTCCGTTTCTTATGGAAAAGACTCCCAGGTGTCTGTTTTTCCTATATTTTCTTTTTAATGGCTGTTCCCTTTTCAGCCCATAAGATTCAAGGTCAGCTCCAGGTCAAATGACACTGAGCCTGAGATGCTCAGCAACTTCAAACCCAGCTGTGGGATTCCTCTCCCTCCTCCATTCTGGCATCCCAGCCTGAAAACCCTGTTAGAGGCTTAGGGTACAAATTTCCATTTCTGCATTTAGATGGTATGGTGGATGCCACACTGGCAAATCAACAAATGACATCCTACTAACAGAACATGCTAAATCAGTGAGTAAAATACATCTCTTGGTACATCTAGACATGGGTAACCTTGGAATTACTGACTGCTGGCAAAAGTCAGAGCATACAGGATAAACATGAAATGTTTCCTACAACTTTCTGTTTATGTGAATAGTGAGGGACAGTTGCTTTTCTCCCACAAAGAAAATAAAATCTAGCAAAGATAGGAAAGAAAATAAGATTCTGAGGATATTGGGACTAAAAACACCCCTATTGCCAGATCTTGGATAAAATCAAAGCCTTCTGAAAGCTGCCTTATGGCCAGTGTTTGGAGGGTAGGAGCTTGCACAGATTTTACACACTGTTACCTGATGTCTGTAAGAGTTAGTTTATTTGCCTTTACAGTAAAGTATGAAAGAGAAAACAGCACACATTTTCTTAAATGAAAATACTGTGGGGGAGAAAAATGAGGAACAGTACCTAAGAAAGGAAAAGAATCTAAATCTACAACTTCAGAAAAAATCCCTCAGAAATCTGAACAGCCCAAGAGAGATGAGTTCAGGCTGCAAGGTGAATTTGCACTTCTTTGTGCTCACTACAAAAGCCCTCCAGGAGCAGCAGTGATTCCAGTTGGTTAAAAAATGGTCTATAAGAGCAAAGTGAAAACAAATCCTCTTAATCCTGGACCCTAGTCCTACTTATTCACCCCTAAAAGTGGTACAAACTTCTATGCTCATGGTGACCATCACCATCTGAGGAGAGCACCACCCTACATTCAGATGTGAAAGGGACTCATGTGAATATTCTGAATATACTCTGATGACTGAGTCTCCATTTCCAGCCCTGAGCTCCACCACAAGCTATTAAGAACCACCAGGAAAACTTCCTAAAAAGGCTAACCAGTGTACTAACTCTTTAAAGGACCAAAACAGAAACAAAAGGTTCTTAATCCATCTTTTTATGAAGAGGCCCTCCAGGGTTTTGTCTGCCTTTTAAGGAACTGAACTGCAGCTTGGCAGCTGCACCATGTGTGAAATATTACAGCATTTGTTTGTAGCTGCTGGATGAGGTGCCTGATGATTCTAAGGAGGTCTGGCTACTGCTGCAAGCACTCCACAGTTGGAAGGTGACAGAAATGCCTATCCAAGTTTAAAATACTTGCACATTTGCAGGAATGAAGGGCATTTGTATCCAAAACTCAGCTTTCAGTGGATTCTTCATAGTAGAATATGAAGAAGAATGACAGGGAAACAATTTTGAACAGAGAGATGACAAGCTTTTTTTTCCCCCACAGGAACACAAAATCCTTGCTTAGATTCATAATATGTGGGTAAAGTGCAGGACAAAGGCTTAAAAGACAGGCACAAGCATCTCCTGATGCATTAAAGCTACAAAACTTGCTTCTCAGGAACCTTGACTAGTAAAAAAAAAAAAAAAAAATACTGTAATAGGGGGCTGTAATAGGTAGCTTCTGTCAGGCCCCAGGAAGCTCCTGTTTGGAGTATACACCTAAAATCCCTCAGCAGAGAAAAGGCCAAAGAGGACAGGAAGGAAACTGGCCAGCTCAAAGAAAGGTAGAAAAATGAGTAAGGAGTCAGATATTATCTTCAGGCTTTAAAGAAGACAGTGACTGAACTGAATAAAACCAAAGATCAATGGGGAAAAAATGAAAAACAAAGCTTATAGTTCATTCTCTAGTCCCTTATGGACTGATTCTCCAGCTTGGGCAGTCACAGTTCTGGTTTTCCACCCACAAGATGCTGCTTGCTCCTGGGGAATCTTTGGGATCAGTTTCCAGATCTTAATACTCCAGGTGGTGAACATGATCAAATGTTCAAGAAGAAATCTCTCCACTAAGAAAAAAAAAACCCTGACATGTTCCATATGCACTGAGCTGGCATCTGGATATAAAATCTGCAACACCTAACCATGCCAAAAAGCTTCCTGAGACTCCAGAAATAAAATTCCTAAGTGTGCCCTCAACTTGACTGCCAGAGGAATCTTTTTTATCCTTTCTTTTGATCCTCCCACACAAAAGTTTCCAAAGATGGAGCAAGAACCCAATTTCACATTTGGCAGCACTAGAAACAATGCTGCAATGGCCTTGAAATGTTTGACATTTCTACTTGCCTGGATGCTAATTCTGCACAGGGCAGGGGCTCAGGCACTCCTGTGGATCCAGGCACTCCCAAAGGAGTCAAGAGGAGCTGTCACTGCAGCCACAGCAAGTTTCTCATGTGCTTCTCCAAAACTGATACCTTGATACCTCCTTGTTATTTTTCTTCAATTTCCTGCTTTTCTGTTCTTTTTTTTTTTTTTTTTTAATTTGTCTGTTTGGGTTTTCTTTGTTTGTTTTTTGCTTTTTTTTGTTACAAAGCACAAAGTTTCTGTGAGACAATCAGAGCATGACTTCTATCTGGCTGTTTCATCAGACTAAGCATGCCACCCGCTTTTACACATCGTTTTGATTGGGGTTTTTTTTTATTATTTCCCTTTTGAATAAACTCTCCATTATCAAAATAAAATAACATCATTTACAAAGCACCACCTCAGCAGCATGCCTCAGCTTTCATTTCACAGGGCTGTGCCAGCAGCCACAAACAGAATCAAAGCAGCCAATTAAAAATCCATATTCATTAACAAACATCATGTGTGCTGTAATGCCCTGCATTGACTGTGGCACGGCAGGAGATGGGGAACTCGCTGAGTTTTCCTGCTCTCAGTCTGAAGCACTGTTTTATTAGAGGAAGGGTTTTACCTTTGCTACTCCAGGCCAGCAAGGAGAGTGTCCTGCAAGCCCAGGGGGCTGGGGCAGCAGAAGGGGCAGCTGCTTTTTGCCTCAGAGAGATGCCAGGCACAGCAGCACCTTGCCAGGATGAGGAGCACAGAGAGAAGACCATGAATGTGCGCCAGACCCTCTCCACAGGGGTCTTTGGGTACCAATGGCAGTGGACTCTGTGGCATCATGAGCAATAAACTCTGCATATGCTTGATTGATGCAACTCATCAGCTCAGCAGGGCCAGGTCCAAGCTGCTGCAGTGAATTACCAAATTGCCCTGGCTCCAGGGGAGCCACTTTGATTTACACCATCAACACTTCACTGCTGCAGACAGTCACATGCATAAGTACAACATTTCAGACCTATACAATGAAGTTATATGAAGGCGTGCCAGGGTTATTTATTTATTTGTACCCACAAGCCTGAGATTTACAACTCTTTATAAATACAAGCTGGCCAATTTGCTTTCTATTTTTAGCAGGAATGCTTTGTGCAGGAAACAGCTGTCAGCCACTGGGAGTTGTGTTCCTCAGAGCAGCAGCTTCAGACAAAGAGAGGCCTCTTAGAATTCAACTAGGGTCACTGCTTTGTGATGGAAAAGAAGCTGGAGATAGTACACAGCAAGAAAAAAATAAGCAGTTAACAGAATAAACCCCAGAATAATGGGCTGGAAAAGCTCTGAGAAAAGGACCTTTACACAAATATACTGTATATGAGTGTGACTGTCTCATTCTTCCCAAATAGCTTCAGAGCCTGATTCTGTCCAATTCTTACCAAGTTCAGCAAACATTCACAAGACTTGGATTCAATCTATTCCTATGGCCTCGAGGAAGAGAAGCAGCTGGGTATTAGGTGGGACATTCTGCTGATATCCTCACTGTGGAAAGATCTGACTACGTCCCCTTTCAGAGCCAAAGCCATCCACACCAACCACAGGCACCAGCAGGAAATCTGATCCCACCAGATGTGCCCCCCAATCTGATCCCACCAGATGTGCCCCCCAATCAGATCCCACCAGATGTGCCCCCAATCAGATCCCACCAGATGTGCCCCCCTGGTGCAGAACTCACCCTGGCAGACGAAGGAAGAGGGTGTTTCCCCAGGATGGACCCTTGCAGTGATGAACACCACTTTCTGTTCAGCCCCTGGACGTAGGTTTGCTGCAGCAGAAAAGGGCAGGGATCAAAAGAAGAGGGCAAAAAAGAGAAATGAAGATCATTAAACTGTGCCCCAGATGTAGAAGCAAACAAGTGTTAATTTTTAAAACACATCCTTTCATTAAAATCAGTCAGATGTTATAACCAAGCACAATCCCTGACCAGGGGCAACATCACCAGGTCTCCTGCCCAGACTGCACAAGGGCTGCAAGACTAATGACATGCAGCCAAACCTGCAACAACAAATTCAGCTCTCTTTTTAAACCCTAAGATTTACTGCAGTGAGTTTAACTACACTGTAATTGTGCTCTCACTTGTGATGAATGTCCCCCTGGGCCACAGCAATAGCAGTGGGGTTCCAGTCAAGGTAAAGCCAATTGCACCCTGCATTACACTTGGTACAAGCCTTAACAGTGCCAGGCAATGGCAAAGTGACACAAATTATATTTATTAGGCTTTGCTTTGGAGGATTTGGAGGTGATTTTAAAAAAAATCTGTTAAGTGTTTGGGACGGCATCTGCTCCAACTGAAAGAAAATTAAAAAAAAAAAAAAATGTATAGAAAAGAGACCAAGATTAAATCCAGGGACCTTCTCCAGTGAGGGCATGCAAATGTGCCATTTCCCCTTCAAATTATAGATAGGTGGAACCAGATTTAGATCCCAGCTATGCTGAATCTAACATGGGTTAATCCCTCAGTTTTGAAACCACACCACTTTGGCCACCTGCTTCAGCCATAAACTACATGGGTCAACCAGGATCCTTTCTTTGTTTGTGCTGTGACTGCATTTAATAAAAAGCAAATGAAAGTTATGCTCTTTCAAAATGGGTTCTGGGAATTTTCAAGACTATAGGAGGTCAGGACCTCAGTTAGATATCTTATCTCAACCTGAACACACACAGCAGGGGCAATGCTAAACACAGCAGGCTCCAATTGCTAGAGATAGTTTAAATCTTTGTTTTGAAATAAAAAGTTTACAGACTGGAAACTAAAGCCAAGTGTTTTTTTGTTTTGTTTTTTTTTTTTTTTTGTTTCGTTTTGTTTTTTCCCCCTATTTTAATTAGGTAGATGTATTGCACACATATCCAAGTCACACTTTTGTTTTCAAATATGTGTGAGAGTCCTCAAGACCATACCTTAGTTAATTTTTTTAAATTTCCCAAATTCTTAGAAATGCTCCATTTTCCCCATGGCAAATCACACCTTAAAGAACCATAGGAATAATCAATACATTTTTTGCTGCTCTCAGGAGACAACTGCAGCAGGTTTCTTCTTTTATTTCCTTGTCATCTCAAAGTCCTGCAGCTGCTCTCCCTATAACTCAGCCATTCATTTGTTCTTTCTTCACCATCCTCTGATGTTTTTGAACCCCAGAGGCAAAGAAATATGAGAAAGTCTCTGCCAAACCCAGCAGCTGCTGGAGTCAATTCCCTTGGCAGAAGAAAAGTGGGAGGCAGCAAAAAGGAGCACAACCCCATCAGCTAGAAGTCGATGACCATCCCACATCATTTGCATTAACATTAAGTAGTGTGGGAGGAAGGACATAAATCTGCAAACCAACTTTAAAGAACAAAAAGGAGACGGCTGGGATCACTTTTGCAAGAGGAGAAGAGTTTTCCTCTTGGAAAACCAGCATTGGATTAAAGGGACTGTGGCTCAGCAACAAGACTGCCACTCTTTGGATCTGGAACAGCACTGGTTAGGAATCTCTTGGACAAAGGATTGGCTTGGGGTGTTTTGTGGCTTTGCCTTTGTTTGTTTTCAATTACAAAATTGTTGTTATTTATGCTTCATAACACTTATTAGAATCATTATTGTAATTAATAATTTTCACTATGCAAGTCTATTTTAATTGGCAATAAATTAATATCCCCACAAGTCAAGTCTGCTTTACTCACAATGGCAATTAGGAAATGATAGTCCTGTCTTTTTCTTGACCCATGAGCCTTTCCTTTTTATTTTCTCCCTCTGTCCTGGATAAGAGAGAGCAGCTGTGTGGGCATCTGTCTGCTAACCAAGGTTAACCCACTAAACAACTACAAAACACCATTTCGTTTTTAAATTTAAATGTTACATTAGAAATACATCCTATTTTCTACTTCAGGATTGAAAAGATCAATCAAAATTAAGAAGATTATAAGTGTATAGCTTTGCTTAGTAGATGCCAAAAGCACTTAAGCAAAATGACAGAAAGACACACTCCATTTAGCCACAGCTTTGAGACTTGTGGGAATACAGAGAAATCTGTTGTGGTACCACTTTTACCCTTCTGAACACTATAGCAGTGAACCTTAGAAACAAAATTCTTTGACAAAATAGGTCTTCCTTGGAAAGAAAGAAAAAAAGTAGACACATGTGGAATGGTTCCTTTTTCATTTTCTGTTCTGAGAAGTATTTTGAGGATTGAAATGAACATTTTCTCTTCCCTTGAAGGCTACCACCATCATCATCATGGGTAATATTTGCCTTGACTTATGACTGAGAGCTAAACTGTCTGACACTGTGTGTTAACCCTGGTGTCCTGCTACTCACCCACTGCCATCCTGCCCCTGGTCAGAGAAGAATTCCCCTGAGCAAAGCTGTGAAGATCTGAGATGCTATTCAGAACAATCAACACCAACCTCAACATCTATTCTGGCTCTCCAGCAACCACAGTAGTGAAACACCAAGCAAATTTCATACTGGAAAGAAACTCAATGAGCTGCAAGCAAGCAGCTCAGATCTCTCACTGAATATCACTCATTCTGTTTGGCCCTCAACCCATGCACTTTCCCCTCTAAAGCTTTGGTATATTCAAGACAATCTCTTAAAACAACCCCACTGGCAACACTCCCTCAGTTCTCACCCAGGAAACTGCAATTTCTACTCCTGGTTGCTTATTATGCTACTACAACTAAAGCAGGGTCGCACAGAAAACATTTTCTACTTACAAAGAGAGTCAGATCAAATTCTAAACCTTCACGGGAAAACAGCAAATTCACTCAGCCATTTTCATTCAATTTTCATTTTTATGCTATTATAAAAACATGAAAATGACAGTGTTTGTATATAGCAGCTTAATGATAAGCATCTAGAAATTTCAAGCAGAAATATTAAATTTATGGAATTCCATTTGCACCACCAAGATGAAGTACTATAACAGAACTGAGGTAGAACATCACTCCTCAACATCCAGGATCTTTCCTGCTACCTTGTCAGAGCAGAATCAGACTGGAGATTTGTGGTTTCTTTAGGTCCTGCAGCAATGATTCAAGTTCACAAATTGGCACTAAGGATGAGAGGTCTGACCCTAGAAATCTGGTCCAGAAAGCCTTTAGGGTGGTGCCCATCAGGAGAACTTGGGAGTGAATTTCACTCCTTTGCAGAGAGCTTCAAAGTTGAGGAGGGCACTAGAAAAATCTTGTCATCGCTGGAAGGCCAGAAGGCTCTAATCCATGGGAATCCATCATCCTAAAAACATACTGCCAAATAAGGATTTGACTGAAATACCCATGTATATTTTAATGGAACGTTATCCACTGCAAATTAATTCCATATTGTCATCCTGTCTCAGGTACTTTGCAGGATGACGTGGGCTGTTGCCAGCATTTTTTTATGCAAAACTCTGTGAGTTAAAGACTCCACAGAGGAAATCAAAACAACTCTACTGCATTACACTCCTCTGTGCCACCCGGGCTCTTTTGTGTCCAACAGAGTTGGAACATCTACATGGAAACTGAACGCTGGTGTTGGTGCTGCCCCGAGTGCCTCATCCACCACGATAACCTGCTTTAGCAAATCAAATCCAAGCAGCATTTACTGTACTCTGTTTTTTCCTACGAGGCCAGATCAGCACCTAATCCCGTTTATTTTTGCTCCTTCTGGCCACGATTGTCATTTCAGGTAAGAGCGTGCATCTCAGCAATGCAAGAGTGCAAAGGAACGGAATTTTTGGTCGCTACCGAATCCCATTAGACTTGGTGAAGTCAGATTTTTTTTCTTGTCTTCCTATAGCTGGCTTGAGCAGCACAAAGAAACTGAGGGGGACAGAAGGTCAAAATGATGCCATTTGTACCACAGAGTGATGAGCAAAGACTGCAGCACATGTTTTGGAAGTCAGACACCTATTCCTGTGTACTTTTACCTGGAATGGGGGGCAGCAGTCCTTTGTCTCCCATGCAAAAACCATGGAAGGTCAGGTCTGCTACAGGGGACCCTCACTGCTCATGGACTCCCCTCACCTTCAGCCTGTCCTGCCCAGGATTTTATCAGTTTTTATCAGCAAAGCCTCCTTTGTGCATGGACCATCTACTCAGCAATGGTCCTGCATGTAATTCTCCAATCTGCATCCAAAACCTTCCAAGTTCTGGATTTCCATTCAGGCTCTGTCCTTGATTCTGTCAGGTGCTTAAGAGCATGATTTGTTTGATGGACTTGTATGGTGCTCAAAAATGTGCTTAACCATAATTTTGGCATGAGATCTGTGCTGAATTGGGGCCATTTTGCAGGAAGCCTGCCTCTGAGATCATTGTCACAATGTTTTAAAGTTGGAGATTGTGCAACTATTATCCTTTATTGCCCGTTTTATGCCAAAGTCTCTCTTTCTTTTTACATTCCTCTTAAAGGCAAAGCTATTTTGGAGCATTTAATATTATTTAATCTCTTTACTCTGGCAGCATAGAAATTACAGGAACCATTACAATGGTCCTGTGTGAGTGTATGCTTTATTGATGTATATGCTGACCTAATATCAAATTGATTTTACTCAGCTTTTCTGCTGACCATGGAAAAATGCAAATTGGGTATTATATTTGCACACTAATTTTATTGGGCCCCTGTGTCTTCATAAAAAGATAAAGTTTGGGCTAATAAAAATAAAACATTTCTGGGGCTAATATAGGCAAATGTTTATGTAGGCAGGTAACAAATTGGTTTGTCATTTAAGGGAACATAAAGAGCACTAAAATCATCTTTAGGCAAAATAGATTGGTGGCTTTTGCTTAGCTTTTAGCTTTCATTTGCAAAATCAATTTAATGTAGCACAGTGTCTCAAAGAAAGGGTGACACAGGATTAAGACATTAATTGTATTCTCCCTCCATAACTCCCCCTTATTCAGAGGCCCTGGGATTTGGGTTTGCTCTTGTTCAAGGCAAATTAAATATATTTCAGCAGAAAATTGGGAAAAGGAACCTTTAGACTTTTGCCATGTGTGAGCATCCTATTGGGACAAACAGGGGCAGGTAGGAAAGGGGGACTCAGTGCTCTGAAGGCAGATGCTGACAGAGCTATCAACACTTGTCAGTGCCACCAGCAATCTGAAAGTGTAGTAGCTGTGTGATGTTCTTTCTGGATGTGCCTTTGTTCCTCCCTCTCAGTCCTCTGTAACGATGCCTCGTGCATCCCTAGCGGCCTGGAGCCCTGCTGGAATGCAGCTGAGTGAACTTCCACCAGAGTTTAAGTAGACAGGCATATATCAACAGCCTAACTTCTTTTTATTGAAGGGAATTGGCCTATTTGCACCTCAGAGCAGGCAGTATTTCTACTCAGCTCTTGGTTTTCATCCCCTCCTTCCCCTTCCCTTCCTCAGTTGCCGGCTGTTTTGGAGGGGTTCCATGTGGTGGGAGGTTAAAATAAACAGTTTTGATGTTAATACTTGACTGCATTTTCAACTTAATAGCCCAGCAAAGGGATCTGACTGTGAAGCAAAAGGCCAGAAATATCTCCTGGTAAAATTATGCTGAAGCACAGATCGAACGACACTGCAGAGCTATTTGCAAAATCAGAAATGGCAAATGACTACAGAGCAAGAGCCCCCTTACCTCCCAGCCCCATTTGCTTGTTTTTAATCTTCATTACATCTTGTAAGCAACCATTTTTCCATCTGGGCTTTCTGGTACTGGCAGCTCACTACGCTTTCGAGGCAGGAAAATTAACTGCATGCAAAACCAGTCAAGATATACTCACATCTTTCCTCCCTCCTCATCCCCAGTAAAAAAAAAAAACAAACAAAAACCAAACTCCAAAAAACACTCCTAAATACCTGAGGTTTTGTTTTTAAATTATACATATGCACTGGAACATACAGTCCTATGAATAAGAATGGAAATCTGGAATATGAACAGCACATTGTTCGTCCTCAAACGGCCAAGGTGATGACAACTCACAATTAAGGATGCAGACAGTAGCATTTAATGTCACCTACTTGCATCACTGTCATATCATTACAGTTTAGCAGGCAGGTCCCCAGCCTGCTTTCTTTTTCCCTCTTCTGCTTTGCTATTTATAAAGTCAGGTTGGAGTGTAGATCAACCCCTTGCCCTCCAGAGACCGGAGGCACACAGTAAATTATGGGAAGGCTAAGTGGTACATCAAATGTGTCTCCTCAAAGCTATACATCATCTTGTTAAATTTGATGTCTAATCCCAGAACCCCAGAAATCATTCCCAAAATCCCAGAAAATGCATGTGTCCTTCAGATGATATAGAACAAGAAAGTAAAGTTTACCTGCAGGGAAAAGAAAAAAAAAACACCAAGACAAAAACATTCTAGACACGATTTGCTAAAGTCTTCATTTTACTTGAGTGTCTTTCAATGCCATTTCCTTAAACACCATTGACTCAGAACTCACCCATCTGTATTTGAACATATGAACTCTGATCTACAGTACTCACTTTTTTTTTCCTTGCAATGGTAGACTATAAATTACAAACTGAATAAACCAAGGCACATCCTGTTTATCTCTCTAAAAATCTTACATCAGATAGAAATGCAGTATCTTACATATGCAGCAGCACTTCTCCAGTCACCACCAGTGACAGCAATAATGATCTTCAGCCATTCCACAGGGTTCTCTTGACTGAGCTCCACTGCCCCTCATCAGTGGAGATGGAAACACTCAGGAGATGCCTGCTGCCCCAGAGGAAGCAAACCCCATCCTTTGAGAAGGAATCAATACTAACTGGTATCTTTCTTGCTCTCTCTGTTCAGAGCTATCATCCCTCTAGAATTCTCACCATCCCAGTAGCCTTCACTTTTTACAAAGGGATAGAACTAAACTATTCAGATGCAAGACATTTCCACCTGAAATACTGCATTACATGAGTACTTTTTCAGTTTGTCTTTAAAATCCAGGGATTCAAAAGATGATGCTAGGACCTGTTAAAAAGCAATCCTCTATCAGCTCTCTCCAGTGGAGAGGGTTATGGCTCTGTTTGTTTGCTGTAAGTATGCATGGACTTAAAGATAAGAGAATAATTTATGTCAGAATTTCAGCCAAGGTAGAAAAGAGGGAATTACCACCCTCTCACAGAGTAGTCCAGCAGTTACAGGAGCAGCCAGGACACCTTTGATCTCTTTTAGTTTTTTCTCCCAGTTTTGCTATGGCTTTGCCTGTGATTAACTTTAGTGCTCAGACTTTCCTATATAAAAACTGAGAAAAACCATGTGCACTTCAGAACAGAATTGAGAGTCCCAGTACAGCTATTCTCAAAACTCTTCTGGTTTCTTTGAGATGCACAGCCACATCCTTGTGCTCATCATGGATTTTTCCAAGGAAGGCAAGGCTGAAAATGACATTTATAGCTGCCATGAGATGCAATTGCAGAATCTGTGAGTCCAGCATCTCTAACCTCTCAAGGTCAAAGGATAAAAAAATAAGGAAGGAACAAGCTGCAACATAACATGCAAAAATCAGGCAAGATGTATCTGGGAAGCTGTAACTAGAAAACCTCCATTCACTGGGGCTAGGTCTCATATTATTCACTTAAGAAACAGGCAGAAAGTATAACGGGAGGAGAAATAGGAAAAAAGAAAAAGTCAGAGCAGCATGAAATAGTGGACAAAGCTGGAGACATAGTCAGGTCTCTCTCTGAGAGGAAAAAACTGAAAACAACCAAAGTTTCAGCCTGCTGGGCTAAAGAGTCAAACCTGGGGGAGCAGTGAAACAACAGAACCAACATTGTCACCGATTAATCTCCCGTGTTCCACCTTTTTGACACTGACCTGAACAACATGAACCCTTCTCTCTCTGATTCCACCTAAACACCCATTGAAAAGAAGTGGGGACATGATCAATTACAGGACACAGGAGACGATTATTTCTCTGATTTATGTGCTGCATCAGACCCTCCCTGGGCAGAAGGACAAGGACTGACAGGGTTAGGAAGAATAAAACCTGCAGTGTACAAAACCTTGAAAGCAGTGATCCCAAGCAAGACAAGATGTGCAGGGTGTTCTGTGAGGGGTTTTGGCCTTTGCTGAACTCTGACTGTGAGCTCTTCAGGAGCTGAGCTGGCGGTCAATAAAGAGCAACCTGCAGAAATGAGATTCATGATGAGCCGTGCTCCTCAGAAGGTGGCACTGACCTCTCTGGGAAGCACCAGCACTCTGTTTGGAGAGAGGTTTGAGCCCACAGGCAAGAAATAGCCATCAGTGAATTATTTCTCTTTTCATATTCACCGCTTGCCTGAAATCAGAATTCAGCTCCAAACACGCAGCACCAAAAATTAAGATGCTCAGTAGAGGGTCTTACACACAAATTCAAATTTTGAAATACTTCAGCAGGTGGGGGATGCAGACTACCCTCAGGGCTGAAGTACACACACCCCTAAGGCAGCCAGGAGCAAATCCTTATTCACTGTAATATTAGACATTGGCTTCAAATCAGGGTGAGAGCCCTGTTCTTAATGTAAGCAGAATGGGAAAATGGGGTGGAAAAGCCCCCCTTTTCACAGGCCCCTGCTTTTGTTTGTTGATTCTTCAGAGATTTTTATCACAGGAACATGATGTCAAGGAGTCTCTGTCTTCAGAGGAGACAGAGCCCTAAATCAGCTTCCTTAGGTGTGTGCTCTCCATTCACTGCCGAGTGGCTCCAGCAGCAGCAAGGGTCACAGACATGACCTCAGACAGAAGTGCACCAAGAATATTGGACCCATATCTGAAACCCCAGAGCCTGGCAGGAGAAAGTCCTGTCACACCCTTGTCCTTTCCTTCAACAGAAAGCAGTGAGATGCATGCCTGGAGGCAGGGCACTTTCCATTCTCCTTAAGCACCAACAATTAACTAAGCTGCCATTCTTTTTCAGATGCTGCTTATGACATTCCCCCCTCTGCTGCAAAAACAATTATCGCAAAGATGTTTAAATTCCACCTGGACACATAAAACCTTCTCCTTCCCCAGCCAACCTGCTGCCCCTGTCCCCTGCCTTGCCACAGACTGAGAACAGCTCCTCTCACAGACGTGATCCCCCCCAAAGCTGCCTGTAAGCACCACATTAACTTCATGTGCACACAAGTGTCCACCGATCCTAATTGTCCTTTTTGTCCCATCATTAGTTAGCAATAAAGTCCAGAGGTGCAGTCAATCAATACAGCACATAGGGCATAGGGGAAAACACATTTTGTTGCCTGCACTGGAAGGCTGTGAAGAGCTTTGTAAAACCTATCTAGTCAGCAAACTGTTAAAACCAATTTATACACACTCACACTCTCTCTCTCAAGGCAATAAGCCTATGGAGAATTTTAATTAAAGTCAAAGGAGCCTTTAAAAGTGGAGGGGGAGAAATCTAGCACAGCGAGAAATAAATTAATAAAAACACGCTCCAAGTTGAAGCTCAAGGGGATCACTCTCAGTCATCATTTATTTAAAGGATGGGACACGTCAAAGAGAGGAATGTCAAGTGGGAGATGCTGTGAAGCAGCAGAGGACAGAAAAGGCACTGACAAACTGCATGCCACAGCTTCTGGAGCAGATCATTTTTTGTCACGTAGGTTATACTTGTGGCTGGCCACCTGCTGCTTGATATTCACCAGCTCTCAAAGTTAGGCACTGAAATATCTGTATTCCCTTTCACCGTTGATCTAGGAAAGACCTTTTAGATCATCTAGACCATCCTTATCTGGTCAGCACCCAATTTCTGTAGAAAAATATTCCTTTCTCTCAACCTGAGGGTATTTTTCTTGGTATTTAGCCAGCAATTTCTTTTGATGAATTTTATTCTATGTGTCACTTGCTTGGTGTTTATAGGTTTTAAAAATTACTTATTTTTTATGCATTGTTCTAGAATTTTCTTGGGCCATAGACTACCCCAGAGAAACTGACTGACCTCTCCAGATGAACTTCTACAGGCAGGCAAACCACAGATCTGT
>JAOTQP010001286.1:132587798-132602774 GCA_026413545.1 Cichladusa arquata | reverse complement strand
CTGTTGTAGAACTTACAATTTCAGAAATAAACATAATATCATATTATTGAACAAAAATCTAATTTTGGTTCTATTAATGCTTTATTTCCAATAATTTTATATTGCTTGAAAATATAAATAATCATTTGGGTCAGACTCCTGCTCCTGTGGATAACTAGAGGATGTAATCTACTTCCTAATATATATTAACTAAAGTGATATTAAAATGACAAAAATGTTTTTAATAGATTTACAAAATTAGAAATTTCTTTTAGAGTTCGTATTAATTTAGCAGAAATTTAATTTAATTAATTTAATTTAACAGATTCTTCCAGTATTACTAGTGAGGAAATTAGAATTTGCATGTGCAACTTACATATGGACTTTTTAAAATTTATACATGTCACATAAATTATTTTCTCAGTTTTTATCTCCTGAGATTTTCTTAGGCAGTGTAATAAAGAAAGCCTTTGTAAGTTTTCCCTTGTGGCCTTTTTTTTATATATATCCCTTCACTTAGTCATTTTCCTCCACATTTCCTTCGCAATAGTGTGAATCTGTACAGGATTAGGTTCTATTGGTTTTGTCTCATTCAAGCAGTTTGAATTAATTTTGCTTTTCTTTAGGAATGATATAGTATTCTGAGGGATCATTTACTGCTACTAGATAAAGAGGATCCCATTTTTACTCACAAATTATCCTATATGTCATGAAACAAGATGGGATTCAGGCTTGCTCTGCTTCTATGAACCATTTCTCCAAAGTAACAATCTTAGGCTCCCATCTGTGGTCATCATATAACACCAAGTGTTGAATGTAGAATGGTAGAGGCTGGTGAACTCTCTGTGTGTTACTGGGATGTCTGAAACATCTGAGCTTCAAGCCAGTAGCACCCCTCACTTAATTCTTTGGTTGTTCATGGAGGGTGTGTGGTGTCTGTGGAACCACACCCCCTCTCGCTCCTGACATCTGCCTGATGTTTCTTCCAGTGGAGGCTGGGTAGTGTGGTGGGGGAACAAGGTGCCACTTAGGCTTACTTGGAGCAGTTGAACTTAAAGTGTGTGTTTTTTCAGCCCATAGTTCAGATAGAGATTTCCACTTTTGTTAAGATATTCTTCTTGTGCTTGTATCTCATTGGGGTCCTAAAGCTAACAGAAATAATATCATAATATAATAACAGCAACCATGGGTCTCTGGGGCTTCATTTATTTTCAGTGCATTTAGTTCTTATTGGAAAGAAACTTTGAAAACTCTTGAAGTTTGCCAAACTTGCACTATAAGCAAGTACTGATTGCCAGCTTCTGAGCTGGACAGGAATTCAGGCCACCAGCCTGCACTGCTGCTAAAGCCCTCACATGTAAATGGCTGTTACAGTGTTAGGAGGCCACTGCACACATGCTCTGACTCTACACAGACTCTTAGAGCATTTAAATTCTGTTCTAGACACCAATATAGTAAACAGGTTAAGTGAGAGATAGAGTAGCCATAAATCTTTTGAGTAGGAAATATACAACTCCATTCATGCATAAATTCCCCCACAGTCAGCGACAGTGCAATAGTGGGTCCAGCTTTCCCTCCTGGTATTTTTTTTTCTCCGTTTCCACTTGTATTCAGCCTCCACTTTGTAGCATAAATTAGCACTTTCTTTGGTATCTAAAATAATAGCTAATGAGTGCAAAAACTTTTCTACAGATTCACTGTTATGCAAGATTGATGATGTATCTCCTTGCTTAGGGGCATGTATCCCCAGTATCCTTCAATTTTCTTGTTGGTCTTATGGTGTGCAGTGTAATTTTTACCTTTGCTTCTGAGAACTCATTTCTGACTAAGAAATCTCTTGGCCAGCCATTTGAGTTTTGTGCATTCAATAGTAATTGGAATAAATTCATAGAAAATCCCACAAGCTCATCCTTCCATCCTTTCCTTGACAGTATCTACTACATCTGTTCTTTCACATTTTGCAATGAATTTTCTGTTATACTTTTTGTTGCTTATCAGAAAAAAAATTGAATTGGAATAACAAATAATTTCTTTAACAGCAGGTGAGATCACCCTGAAGCAAGTTTCAAGCATTTTTCATATTTTCTTGCCTGAGTAAATGTAAAACACCATTAAGAATTTTGATCTCTAGAGAAGAATATCTCTTAAAACCTATTGCTTGCCATCTGCAAACCCAAGCCCTTTTAGAAGGGGTTTTCTGCAAGCTTACTGTCCAAGAAAGAGTTTCTGGCATTTATTAGGCACTTATTAGCAATAATCAAATCTGAGTAAATGATTAGCTCATGTGCTAACTTGGCTGTGGAGACTTCTTGATCATTTTCCAGTTTTCAGTTCTTGGATGAATGCACCTTTCCCATTAACTGTCTCCATTTTTGCCAAATTAGGTGATGAAGTATTGGATTCCCTATTCTCTAGCCTTTTAACATGTCTAGTTTAATAATTCCCATGGAATTCTCTGAATTTATTCCACACTTGATAGCCTAACATTCACTATGAGTTTCCTAGGGGCCTTCTTTGGGTTCAAGTCTATTGGGAGCTTCCTCAGACATTTAAAATAATTTTTCTTACTTTCTCTCATTTGAGAAAAACTCTCAATAGGTATTTGAACTGCATGCCTTAGCCAGCTCACAGCAACCTTTTCCCTAGCCAGCTTTTTTCCTGCCTGTCAGTATTTAATTGTACTCTATGCCTTAATTGCCACTTTCCACTCTCTGATGAAAAAGACCCCTATCATTTCTTTTAATCACTCAAAATGTCATGAGCTAGATTAGGATCACTTGTACATAGTATACCCAAAGATGAATTTCTAAGCTTTATGGCAACCACTTCCTACCTTCCTGACCAGCAGCTGTTTTTTCTTTTGGCTTCTTTGAGGCAAGAATGATGTTCAGTGCTAAATTCCACATTCCTTTGATTTCATGTTCCTGATTAATATCTAAGAGCCCAACAGTTCAGTGCTTAAAACAAGTCTGCTGCCAATTGTTTCAGAAGTCATCAGTAGCATGGGCCTGAAGAGCACATCTACAAAACCACTTCCATTTCTGTTGCAGTTTCTTTTTCTTTTCTCCTTAAAGCTGTTGGGTCAAATTGGTGGTATCTCCATAGTGCCGATATGGCATGACACCAGAGCAGTATAATTTGTGTTCTTCTGTGGCTTAAATTCTTCACACACTGAGAGCCAGACCACAGAGGTAGTCACCAGAACTTCCTCGGGGAGTATTTTGGATGCAATTTTAGTGGAAATTTACATTGTGTTATCTAGAATGGCCTGACTTTCCTATGAGCCTCCGAAAATTTAAGGTTTTATAACAAATCTGGAGATCTGGGTCTTCTGCTTACTTAAAAGACAGCTGAACACATCTTCGGACTCTAAGTCTCTGATTTCCTTCTAGACACGATGGTTTTTGCACATTTTTTAATATACTTCCTACAGTTCACCTCTGTGAGCAAGCTCTAGTTTGGACAGAGGTCCTACCTATTTCCTGGAAGACCTTCTTTGTGACAGTAAGGCTGCTGCTCACCTCATGTTTTCATCTCACTAGTCTTTGCAAGCCCGACAAGCCTGAATTATACATTCCAATAAACACTTAATTTTTCAGTGCCTTTGTTCAGTTCGTTCTGAAAACTTCCAGATGTTACTTACATTCGATGTTTTATTTGCAAACTGTTCAGCTCCTGTTTTAGAATATGGCCTCCTAATTCCTTTTATGGTCTCCACCTGTTGTAAGCCTTTAAGCCTGAAAATTTTAATTTCTTTTGTGCAAGTTTCTGTTCAAACTTCAAGTTCTGTTATAATTCTCCCTGCCCACATTTCTTGTCTTTAAACTCCGATATTTCTTTTTTTTCCATATTGTTTCAGTAGCAGTGTTAACTTGCATATTTTTCTCATTCAAAATAATGAATGAGAAACCATTTATATTGTATTTGTCTTGAATAAAGAGACAAAAACTCAAGCTGATGTAGTTTCCTCTTGGAGCCTTCAGTAATGATGGATAATTCTCTGTTGTAGTTGTATCCATTTACAAATAGTATTCAGGTTATATTTTATCCCCAAATACTTGAAGAATCAAACAACTACAGACAGAACTCCAACTCCTTTCAATAATTAGAACATTATGTTCATTACTTTCTTTTTCAAGTGATACAATGACTGCATAAAAATGCATAAAGCACCTTTTAGAATTGCTCGTGTAAGCTTATTGATTCTGCTTCCACTATCTTAGTGCAAAATAACTTCAGATGTGGGTGGGATTGTAAACAAAAATTACATAAACCATATGACTTGGCTGAAGAGAAGGCTCTTGACAGAAAAAAATTTGCTCATAATTTCAAAGACCATACTGTGGGAACAGTATGTTTCACAATTCTCAGTTTTTCAAAGCTGGATATTATGAATGAATTTTCATTCCTTTTTCAGAATTATAACTATTTAAGGTATAATATGCATTGTTATGGTCATGAAATCTTCACACTTCTTGCATTGATAGATCTATCCCTGTGTCCTTTAAATGAGGACTCAAATATGTCTTATGTCAAGAGATCCTCATCCCTAAATTTTAGAGTAGTAGTAGTTTTGATCTGAGTCAAATAACATGCACGGATAATTCCCAAGCGGTGACAGGTAATGGGCCACTCTCCAATGGCAGCTGGCATGGGGCTACTTTGATGTTAGATCCCAGACAGTTTCACTGTTAGCACAGAAAATGTTCAGGGCACTTTTCACAGATTCTTCTTCCCCGTGTCTTAGTGAAACACTTGTGAGGAAAAGAATTACTAGTTCAAAGAACCTGGGCAAGCATTTTGTAGACAACCTTGGAATAGGAAACGAAGACAAAAAAATTCTGGAAGGAAGAGAGCCTTCATAAAGCTGTCTGTACAGCATCTATCCATCTAGTTACTAGCTGGAGATGAATCCCATAATTTTTTCAGCAGAGATGGCTTTGTGTTTTTTCCCTGTCAGTAGCGTGAAGCAGTTTATAAAGTGCCTTGTAATACCAACGTGGTCCCTTCTGCAAAATGAAGGATTTGAGAACAGGATGGACCTGTGAGAAAAGCAAAAGCTAGAGAATGTATGACCTTGGAAAAGACAGAAGTTAGGTTTCTGTAGTGTAAACCAATCAGACAGGTTGGGAGCAGTGGTAGTCTTGAAATAATATGTTGAACGAATGACTTATAGGAGTGAGTTATGATTACAGGGGGATAAAGAAGGCACACTCAAGATGTGAATAATTTTGTAACATATAGTGACAAATTCATTACTTATGATAGCATGCTTCAAAGTCATAAGTTTCTTACATCTGAAAATAAACAATTTACAAAGGACTGGGATAGATGACATGGAAGTAATTTGTTTCTTTCACACATTTACCAAGTAAGTTGGATATAAGGAAATGATTTTTGGTGACTGGAATGTGTATTAAGATATTGTGTGAGTAACGCCTTTCACAGAGACCCACCCTTCTGTGATAAAGAATGGCATGTCATGCTGGTTTAATAAAAAGTCCCTTCTGACTGCAACAGTTACTCAGATAATTGTTTTTTTCATCAGTGCTGTGAAAAGAGGCAGCATTTTCTCTGCCTCTCCCGAGATCTAAATCCAGTATGTCCAGTAGAGATAGACATGATATTGAAGTGGTGAGAGACCATGTTTCATTCTATGAAAACATGTTCATGAAACTCTTCTGGTCCTGACCAAGGCTTAATCTATAGTCTAAGCTTCAATGGAGTTATGTAAGGGAGCAAGAATGAAACAATATTTGTCTCAGAGAGGGCTGGATCACTATATTGGGCACCAGAGATGTTACTACAAAAGGAAGCATCCTCTTTATTTTGGAGAATATTTTTGGATGTGAAATTAAACACAATTTTGTGTTGGAGCACAGTTGTGTTTTAAATGTCCTATACTCAGCACAGCCTTTCCTAAGCAAACATTACTGGATAACATCAGTTTCAAGAGCTGTGTTGACACATGGATATGTACTTGTGCCTCCTTTGCCACCAGTGCTTCAATTTAACAGCATTAATTTATACTGATAAGACTCATGTGGCATTCCAAAGACTGTTACTTAAAAAAAAATTTATATAATGATATCAAGATTTAGCTTAATTATTCTAACAGCCTCTAGTAGAGCATCATGAAAAATATTAAAGTAATTTAAAACTGTTCTAATGAAACATGCTATATTAGAAGAGCCAGGTAAGATTCTGTGAGACTGCTTTTAAAATCTCTAACTTGAAAATATAGTAGAATTGTAGCAGAGGTCTTCCCAAACAGCAGTTGTGTGCTCTCATGGTGGAACAGCATTTCTCTTCAGGGAGGAGCATCTTCTGTGTGATCTGCCCCATTTGGAACTTACTGGAACAGCTCTTCGCTTTGGGGCTCGTGTCAAATTAGAAGTATAACTTTCTGACTCTGATGTCAGTCAGCTTCTATTCTTGTTCAATTGTTTAGACTACCAGCTAAACCCAAGCATGAGATTCAAAAACAATCCATAAATTTGATGCTTGCTCTATTTAGACAGATTATGGGGCTGAAACTCAAATCCCTTCTCAAACTCACAAACTTTTGATGTTTGCTGTAGCAACAATGCTGCTAGTCATGCTCATTTTTGTTACTTGGAGTTAATCAGTGTACTTGGAGAAGTCCTACATCCCAAAAGTTTTTGGGTTTGCCTGAAATTATCAAAAATACCTTTTCTAGATTTTTTCTTACATTTTGCATGTTTAGACCTAAAACTTACCATTTATTTCTTTGCAAATAATGAATCAGAAAGTCATTAGAAAGTTATCAGAAAGGCCAACATTCATTTTTCTTAGAGCATAAAAAATGAGTTTTCTTTTCTATAATACATACCCATGTCCCTGGGATGCTCTTGCTAGGAGCTACATTAAATGTCTGTGCATTCCTAGGACCCACTTGTCCTGGACTGAAAAACATGGTTTGGGATAGAGGCTCTAAACACAATTTGTCTCAATAAGAAATATTCTCAATTTTTTGGTTACATGGTAAGGAAGTTAAATTGAAATCCAGGCCTGAGGAAGATGTAGTGGTTGTTTGATTTGTAGGAAATGTATGTAGGCTACTGAGCTATTTTGGGCCCCTTGCCCAGCCAGACGTAACCTTTGTGTAAGGTTTGCTCTTCATTCTGTCACTGTAATTTTTATTCATTGAGAATTTTGTAGCTACTGATACTGTTTGTGTTTAAGAAGGAAAAAGTAAAAAGTAAACCTAATTTCTATATGTCCGCTAATATATTTAGTCTAGAATGAAATGCAACAGAGTTGCTGCAGATTACAAACAAGATTTTCAGGCAGATTATACAGATATTTAGTTCTTTATTTAATCTGACAATAGCTTTGTTTTCTTTTTAGTCTTTTGAGAAGGTATCTCTGGCTTCAATATAAATATATTTTTAAAATTTGCCAAAAAATATATGTTAGTATTCCCTAGGAAAAAAAAATCTGAATATTTAGAGTTTTTTTCCAATCTTCTTTTAAGTTAGCATTAATTAACACATTGTCTGAGGAAACGGAAGTAATTTCTATAAACCAAATCCACATTCATAGCTAAGGCAAAAGGAGATGAATATTCATTATGGCTTCTGGGAAGTCACTGCTGCTTTAAAACACTGAATTGTTATCTGCTTTATTCACTGAATTTTCTGACAGAAGATGAACCCGTAGGATATATTGGCTGTGTCTGGTTTCAATTTGTTTTGTCTATAAAACGTCAGAGCTTCCTGTGAGCATTATCAGACAAAATAAATAAAGTAAGAGAGATAATTGTTTAATGAACTTGGAACAACATGATTCAGGCAGAATACCCTCACAGATCTTGCCAAAGCTAATAAAATTCTTTTGCACCCTACTTATTATTTTTGAATAAGTATCAACTTTATAAATTCTTAGGAGCATTTTTAAAACCAGTACTGAATTCTCTTTCTTTGTACTTATGACTGCTTTAGTAGTTTGGACTCTGTTAATAACCAAATTGAAATTGAAAATGAGCTGATGTAGAACCCAGATGTCATCTAGAATAAACATTATACAATCATATGCTTTTGTCTTTGATTCTTTGTTATAAGTGCTTTAATCCATAAAAAACAAAATTTTTTTTTTTTTTTTTTTTTTGCATAGCAGTTGGGATTATGTCAGAATATACAGAATTTACGATACAGTTATACAGAAACAGAAAACATCTTTCCTTCATCCGACTAGAAAAATGGATTAGCAATTGTTAGTAAAGTTCTGTATTGTGTTATTTTTTTTCTCCGAAAACAAATTCTATGATGTTGACAAGAGCAATCTGCTCTAATGTAGTATGAAACATTACTTTATTATTCCTCAATGACAAAACCTGGATAAAAAAATTTACTCATTGTTTGTGATTTTTATGTCTTATTTCAGATCCGCCTTTGCCAAAACATGATCTTAATGCAATTTTCAGCAGCTAAAATACAATTTTCTTCTGTTTGTGAAGAATAAAATAACACATTATAATAATCTATTCTGAGTCAGTGCAAACATTTGTGTATCCTTTTTGCGAGTAATAGTGGAGAGATAAGAAAGCATATTATGAAAATATAAGCATATTTCCCTGCTATGTTCTCCCAGCTTCCATAGAGTGCTTGTGGGGAAAATGAAGAAAAACTCTGAGAACTTTTGAAAATTACTGACTCTTTTTCCTATTACATTAAGCACTATTTTGGCAGCTTAAAGCCTCTGATTCGCCAGCCATCTCAAAATATTATGCAAATTTCTAGGGAAAAGCAAATTTGAGTATTTTTGGAATAAAATGTAGAGTTTAAAATATTAATCTCTTTATTTGGAAACATATAATGAACAAAATACAGAAAGATAATGACAAAATAGTGTCTCTTAGTAACTTTAAATGCAATTTTGGAACAGTGTTTAAGACCCACTGGGTTTCAGAGAGTCTTAAAATGTAGTTAACTGCAAACACATTCATGAAATGCAGATGTTCCTTTTCCTAGTGGATTGATAGCTGAGGATGACTTGGATCACCTCATGTAATTCCTTGGGTTTAGGCACGAAACTTTAACACAAATAATTATGGAAGCTTTTGCTATAACTATTTGAATGTAAATCCCGAAATGTTTGTTGACAGTGAGTATATGTACTGGGAAACAAATATATTTAATAACAACTATGGGCCTGAAATCGATCACTCCTAACGTTAACTCTTAACACTGCCCTAAGGCAATCTCAACCCCAAATTTCTTGTCCTAAATCTTAGGCATCAGTCCATAAATGGCAAGCATGGTCTTAGGCAAGGCTTTAGGCATCTTATCACTTGAGGCCCCACAGATTTGAGCAGTATAAAACCAAATAGTCTGCTAACTAAAATGCTTACTTCTCATTACTGAATTTTAATTACTGAACAATTACTGAATTCTCTCATGAACATCAAAATTAATGAGGTCTTCTTCTCTGTGGACTTTGTCCTGTATCCCACATAGAAGTCCTATTTTTATTGCTGATAATCTTCTGAAACCCAATTATTTTCTAGGATTCTCTGTGGTAAAAGCTTGAGTTCCCCTTTTATGTCCCTCAATCTCTCCCAGATGTCTAAGAACCTCTGAGGCAATATTTGCTCAGCATCTGCACTTGGCTGGCTGCTCTGTTTCTGCTTGTAGCAATTGGAATAGGCAACTGCTGAGCTTCTGCTTCAGCATTTCTCCCAGCAGCAGCTCATCACAGAGACACCAGTTCTCTGAAACCTTGTTGAACTTAGATTTGTGTGGTTTTCAACCAAACCTCAAAAATGTTCAAAAAGTGTTTCACAAATATAAAGGAGAGGTGGGCATAACGATTATATAAGTTTGTTTTCCTAAGTTTTCTGAGACAATTAAAAAAAATTGTATTTGAAGGTATAATTCTGAAATATTCTTTGAAAGCTAAGGATTCTGAAGGTAAATCAAAAGAACAAGGCACAACCATTTTTTTTACCAGCCTCAGGGCTGGGAACAGAAACACAAAATTAAATCATGCTTTTCAGGGTTTTTTTGGCTAATATTATGTCATTTTCTTTTGGCCACAAAAGTTTACATATCCCATCAAAGCAGTAGTGTTCTTGTAGTAAAGACAGTCTAAGTAAGATGTAAACAAGGAGAGCTGTGTAGTTATTAAGTCAGCCAAAGCATCTGGGAAAAACAGTATGCATGCAAGCCTTTCTTCAGCTCTGAAATATAGGCAGTAAACTGCAGACTAAATACAGGTTGGAAACAGTTGAGTTTGGCATAATAAAATTATGGTTGAAGACATTGCTGCCAACTCTGTACTTAACAGAAATGTACTGCTCTTCTCTGGTTTACATCTATGAAAACTGTTTGTTTGTTTATATCTTCCTAGCCATATTAGGTGTTTAATAAAGTACACTACTTCTCCTTTGGAACATTCCTTGCTTCAGAGAGATGTTTTATATCCCAATTACTTCCTTGGTTTTCTTTTCATAAAAGCAAGTAGCTTGTTTAAAAAGAAGTTACTTCTGTCAAGGAAAAAAAGTATTTTTCTAGGCATTTCTGATCTGTATTTCTAATCAGTATTGTAGCCCCTGATAGTAGGATTCCCTTTTTCATAACTAATGTGATGGATTTCCTCATAATTTATAATATTTCTTTTTATATTGCTTTTTTCCCCTGTTGCTGCAGCTTCATTTCCTCTCGTCAAGAGAGCAATGCACTTTAGTGATACATTTTCATCTTAGTGCAGTAACACATGTGAAAAGGGAGAAGAATGTGAAAATTTGAAGAATAAAAATCATTACTTCAGAATAATTATATATGGGGACTGTAGTTTCTATAGAATACATAAGAGACTATATAACGTTAAAACACTACATATATTACATCCTGGATAGGCTGTAATCTAAATGAGATAAGATATATATATATAATTCAATAGATGTCAGTTCAAAGGGGAGTCTCCTCAACTTTCCCCCACTGGGAAAAAGGGAGAAAGAATTTCCTGATAATCTATTAAAGAAGATAATAACCTCTCTTAAAGATTAATAATAATAATAATAATAATTAATAATAATAATTGTGTGAAGAAGAAACCCTGTAAACTCCAAGAAAATCTAATTTGACTGATGTCTGAACAACTATCCTCCACTTCTTTCTGGATTTTAGGGAGAGAAACGTCCTGGAAGGTAGTATATGCAGAGCATATTTTGCCTTCCTCTGAGATGAGTGGCAGTGACCAGTGGTGAAAGGTGTCAGAGACAAACCACTAACTGCTCTGGTATGACACTGCCAAAGCTACTAGAACAGGGGACACCAGATGGGTCAGTCAAGGGTAGGAAGAAAAGGCAAGAAGAGAATCAAAGGCACACACAGAAAAGAGTGATAACTACAGAAGGGTGTGCCAGCTCTAGAGAGGGTTTATACAGGTGAGGAACAAGTATTTTTGTGTTTTAGGAGCAATATGAATGTGAATGCCATCAAAGCAGCAATTGAGAAATAACAGAAAGCATCATAATGGAAAACTTGAGGAGCAGCAGCTCACACTGGAAGACAGATGGGGTCAAAGCAGGGTATCATCAGTATTACCTACAACCAGTATTTGCAGAGACTTCTATAGGAAATAGTCTGCTGGAGAAAGAGGATTTAATGAAATAACATGCAGGAAGGGAAAAGCCAACTAATAGTATGCTCCCACATTTCAGTCTGAGACTTCTTAGAGACTTGTCACAGTCTACTGAATTTCAGTTCTTGCAGATGAAAAACTTTGTCCATGGGTATCTCTTGATGGTCTCTGAGCCAAAAGGCAAACATGCTTGCTCAAAATATAAGTTAATGTACTCAGTTCAGCATAACCAAACATGCCATGTCTTCTCAGCCTCTACCATCAGTGAGTTACCAAATATATGCTCAGGTAGGGTTGTGTAAACAAAAATGCATCCTGAGTACTTTCTACTGTAGTTCTCTCTAGGAGCAACGAAAAAATTTCCTCCATTTTTATTTTTTGGACCAGTCAAGCTTTTAAGCTCCTAAATTTTTAAAATTAATTTTCTTTAGAAGTTTGCAACTGATATACCTATGCATTGCCTGATTAAGTATTACCTGTTCTGCCACATGGCCTCTGGGGAGAGAGGCCAGAGATTCAACTAATCAGGGCTGGAGTCACAGCAATAAAGAAAAAAAAAGAAAAAAAAAAAAGAGAGCTCTAGTTTCAATGTTTTCATCTCATGTTAGGAGTGACTGAAACATTATATAGAGAAGGTTGATGTCTTGCCAGTGTGTCTCACAGACACATTTCTCCTTATCTAACCTTTAGTCCCAAGGAAGTCTCTTGATTTAAACCCCTTTAAAAAATATGTGCTTTCTGGAAATAATCCAATCTTTCATTTAATTTGACTAGGAAATTTTCACAGGACCTTCTGAAACACCCTCAGTAAACCAATGTAAGCAAATCAGGAGATTTCTGGTTCCCATTTTTCCTGTCTTTAGAATTATGAATAAGCACAGTCATGTTGGAGTAGTTCTTCACAAGTAAATATTATAGTTGAAAGTATTTTTTACTGTTTAAAGAGGAAAAAAAGAAAACTGTAAAATGGACTGTAGCATTCTCAAGTATGAACTAGCAGTTTAATTAGAATAATAATTCTAATATATAGTAAATGTTAGTGTCATTAAATACAACCTTACATGTAATGTAGTAAAATATTCACAACGTTTTAAACAACTTTTTTTTTTCCCAAACCTGGAAATGTATAAAAACATATGTCTAGGAATTGTTTTGAAAATTAATTATACTTTTTCTTTCATTATTATTTTTCTATGTTTGAAAATGATATTGTTTGCTTAACTGGAAATAAGATCATCTGAAGATATTAAATGTGAGCAGAGCAATGCGACTGGGAGAAGACCTATATAATAATGTTTAACACCATATTAAATGCATTATAGAGTATTAATGTGTCAAGTATTCCCACTGAACAACGTGCAAATACAGCATCATGCTGTTAATATCATAGACCTGCAAAATGATTTCCAGCTGATAACCTCAGCTGCCCTTTCAAACACCAGCTGAACTGCATGACATTCCTACATCATATGTATTCATAGAATCATTTTAGAGACAGTCAAACTGGAGCAAAGAAAGCTATGACCAGTAATTAAAATGTACAGGTAAAATATAATGATTTTTTTTTTAATTTTATAAAGGTTCTGCAAATTATCATAACTACATCTAGTTATTTTGCCAATTTTTTCTAGGGTTTTGGTAGCCCATCAGGTGAACATTGGCTGGGAAATGAATTTATCTTTGCAATAACAAGTCAGAGGCAATATTCTTTAAGAATTGAATTAATGGACTGGGAAGGAAACCGGGCGTATTCACAATATGACAGATTTCACATAGGAAATGAAAAACAGAATTACAGGTAAGAATCTATTGAAATTCTTATGACTCTGATGAGTGATAAATATTGTTCATTGTTCAAATATGAGAAATGGCAATAATATGATGCTGATTTTCATCAAAAGTGGATAAAGATTGTAAAAATAAACAGAAAGATTTCTCAGTGATGGTAGGATAGTGTAAACCTAACATGTCTGAGAACAAGGTGTCTATTAATCATGTTGTCTGGTAGAACTGCTAACTGTATAACTTCAATATTCAGAACCCAAATTTAATTGAATAGAAAAAAGATTTAAATTCTTCATTAAAACCTAAAGGATATCTACCTCAGAAGCAGAAGACTGAAACAATGGATATGGGAATAAAAGACCAAAAATGCTGTTAAACCATCTGATACTTCCAAACTAAAAATTTAGTGTAAATGAAAAGGAAAAGCAGAATGCCGAATCTTATTTTGAAGAAATTAAACACAAAAAGTTTTATTAATAATATTTTTCTCCCATACTTTAAGATAAAAGCTTATTAAAAATAAATGGAGAAATTACTTGAAGACACAAGAAATCTGGATAACCTAAGTAGTCATTTGTACTAATTTTTTATCATTGCTTCATCTGAGCAGACAGTACAATGTTAGAAAAAGAAACTAAAACCCATAAAAATATCCAATTATTTATTACAGCACATCTAATTAGCATAAGACTAAGTAGAGAAACAGATATATTGTGAACTCAGACATTCAAGGCATGTGAAACTAGCCTGGTATTCAGATCTTTAAATTCAAGTAACATGATTCTCAAAAATGGTGACTGCCTCTCTCCTCCGGGTCCCCAGCGAAATGGAGGTGAGAGCAACTTGCTCTTTCTGCTGGCAGGGCTGTGCCCAGGTGGGACACAGAGCAGTGCCCCTGCCCTCTGGGGTTTGTGGGGGCAGCAGTGAATGGTGCACAAGTGCAGAGGATGCCTTCAGAAGCAATCAGGACGAGTTTAGCTCCTGCATAAATCCAGGGCTGTCCCTCTGCACTCAGAGGACGGCTCTATCCCCTACTGCCTCCAGCAGTGCTGTGCCTGGCACTGCCCATGGAAATCCATTTCCCCAAATCAGGAAAGTGGGACACCTATTCCAAGGTAGTTTTAGGCAAAGAATAAATATAAGTAAAGGAAATTTCTCAAAAGAGAGGCTGGAATGATTTATACAAAACATAAAAATGGCAGCATAAAAGTGGGGCCTTAGTAGAAGATATTCAAAAGGAAAAGATGAGACAAATCCTTGTCAAATGAAGAAAAATGTTGAAGGGCACTTACACATAGCTCAAAAATGTATGATGAATCAGAGGAAAGGAGTATTACTCAGGGGATGAATTAATATGACTGAATTTACTAACAAAAACAGGGTCTTTTTTGCTCATCTTTATTCTGAACTAAGGACAATATGTATTGTTGAGGAATTGGAAGGCTGTTGAAAATGTAACATGTTAAAGCTTATGTTTGGAGAGAATTTCTTTTTTAGGACTCCTCTGTATTAATTCATGGCAAAATAGCAAGAGAATGTCTTGTTATGTTTCAAAAGAAGAAGGGAAGGGAAGGGAAGGGAAGGGAAGGGAAGGGAAGGGAAGGG
>JAOTQP010001286.1:132503672-132581144 GCA_026413545.1 Cichladusa arquata | reverse complement strand
CCTCTCCTCTCCATTTTCTAGTTCATGTCAGTGCAATTGTGAACTCAGGTCAGACATGCCCAGGTACTCAGCATTTCCTTGCTGGTTCAGAGGTTCCATTTGACATTCCTGCAGCTGGCACATTTGGCTGCTGGCAGATGAACTCCAGCTCCTAGCTCATGATTGTGGTTTCAACTAGTTGAAAGACTCCTTTAAAAAAGAGATGCTTTGCATTGCAAATTATGAAGGCTTTTGTGGCTTGAACTCCAAGTTATTCTCCATTTGTCACTCAGAGACAGATTTGGCAGAACGGGGTTGTTGGCTTGTGCTGTAAATGGTGGAATTAAAAATTCTAAGGCTGCTAAAATCCTCTTCCAAACCCAGGCATTAATTACATGACTCCTGTTAACTGGGGTTGCTGTTTCTGTGCCACAGTAAAGAAACAGTAAAGAAGCCAGCTACTTGAGTCATCAGTAATTCTGTCAATGTATTCCAGATATCTGGGCATCTCTTCTCACTCCTCCTCTCTCTCTTCCTCTACCTTGTTGTATTTCAAGTTCCAATTCCTTGAGCTCAGTTCTACTCTGGAGGAAGGATTATGTGCTACTACAGATACACTGAAAAACCCTAAATGTCCCCTTTTCACACCTGAAACAACAGAGAGATTGAGCCAAAGCATAAAAGATTCACAAATTTTCTGGGTGCATTTCATACAATGCCAACCTGATGTGGAAAAATCTGAATCTCTTATCTTTTTTTTTTTTTCTGTTTGGTGACCCTGATTGTTTTCTTTTGTTGTTTCAGGCTTTATTTAAAAGGTCATAGTGGAACTGCTGGAAAACAGAGTAGCCTGATCTTGCATGGTGCTGAATTCAGTACAAAAGATGCTGACAACGACAACTGCATGTGTAAATGTGCTCTCATGTTGACTGGAGGTGAGTACAACTGACTCAGAAAATATGGTACCTTAATAGGAATCTACTGTGTTTTCCTAAAGCACCCGTGGGTGGAATTTTATCACAGATATATAAGTCCTGAGTGAAAACACCATTTATTATTATTACTGCTACTTTTTTCTCTACATATATTGTCATGATGTCAATACTTAGATTCCTATCAGCAGAGAAAGGATTATTCAGAGACGCAGTCAGTATAATTCTGCACTGAAGCTGTTGCAACCCTGTCAAAGAGGAAAGCATAAGTTAGTGTAATTGTTTAGGCAGGAAAGGCAAAATAGGAAAGAAAAATATAAAAGATTAAAAAGGTGAAAAGAAGTTTGTGACAAGTTGGACAATCAACCAGGAAAGAAAACAGCTTAGAAACAATCAAAGTCTAGACTTATAATGCATGATCTATTTAGCTTAGGGTTGTGATTCTGTTATTAAGATATTTATAATGGTTAAACTTTCTCTGTTAGGTGAGCATAATGCATAAAGATACTAAATGACTAATTCACTCGCCTGTGAAAGACTAGACCTGCAACTACCTGTTTAAATCTGGAAGGTTTAAGCTAATATCCTTTGTGAGCTGAGTCAAAGTGCAGAAGGAAAGAAAGAAGTGTTGAGGTGGGGAAGAGCACAGACAAGTTACACTGGGACAGGTTGAAGTCCCAAGTCAATCTGACTGCCAGCCAGTATAGTGTATATGATTGGTATTTGTACCCTCTAGCACAGATAATAAATATCTGAGATTATCTCTCCGTTCAGACTCCTAATGCTCTTAAGAGTGAGAATTTTCTCTGGCAAATGATTGTTATTCCTAGTCCCTCTATGAGCAAGCTCATTTTTATCTCCAGAATACCACATTATAGCAGAAAGCTTAAATTGGGATTCTTTGGTTTGCTGACTGCATGACCAAGAAAGGCCCTTTCTTATCTTCACATGTGATCTTGTTTGGAGACTCTCTCTCAGTGATTTCTAACTTTCCTGGAAAATAGTCTATAGCATATACATTTTTCAGTGTTTTGGATCAGACTGTTAAACCTGTATTATTTGTGGTTACTGGCACTCTGGTTGAATTCAGCTCAGGCCACATACAGGCACACATGAGCCTCTAAAGCAATCATCTGCTAACAAAAGATGGTTTCCCATCACTGAGAATTTATATCAGATGCACAACCCAACTCCTCATTCTCTTTTGCCAGTTGGAAGCAACACAGTTGGGAAAGTCTTTAAGGAGCCAATTTTTTGAGCTCCCCTAACTTCCTCTAGGGATATCATATTAGAAGTTATCATGGGAAACTTCTTCCAGTGGACAGGTTATCAGACTACCTTTCCATTTCTATAAAATAGAGAAGCTAACCAGATAGATCTGGAGACAGATAGCGGATAAGAAGTCAGTAGTTTATTTTAGTGAGAGCTGTTGACCTTTCTCTTTAGAGAACTTGTTAAATTAAAGTGTGTTACTTCCAGGGCAGGCCAGAGTGTAGTGAGAAGCTCCTGAGTGTGAGTTGTGTCTGTGCTGGAGTGCAGACTCATTCCTGTGTCTGAGCTGCCTGGAAACACCTCTGCTGCCTGCCAGCTCTTTCTGGGAGCTGAGGGCATTGTTTATTTTCCTGCTCTGAGTTCTATGACAGGTCAATGCCCTGCTAAGGTCAGTCTGCTCTTGAACAACCACTCCACCAGGTTCACATCTATTGCTTCAGCATTCCATTAAATCAACAGCATAACCACATTTTGGAATTTACGGACACCAATTGAAATGAATAGGGAGGAAGGGGGAGAATTACCAAAGGCTGGGGAAACCACAAGTTTAGCAAATCACCACAAAGTAAAAGGAGGTGCAATTAGTCTTTGGAGATAGATGAGTTTACTCTTATGGACTAAACTCTGAGTAATATTCCTTTGGAGGCAGGTTGTACAGCACTGTAATTTGTAGTCCTCAAGAAAGACTTTAATCATGCTACAGTTTTCCTCAAACACTCTGCTATGCTTTTCTCCTTGAAACAACTTTCTTATTCCTTGAGAAATATTAGAATTGAATTAAATACCAAAACATCTTTTCAGGGAGCATATTTCAGTTTTGTACCAGACAAACAAAAGAAAAGTAGCAATGATAACAGATTTTGGAAAACCTCTTTTTTTCCCCTCAAAAAGATATCAGACTGTTAGTTTTGGCAACAACACAGAAAGCTCTTTAATGATGAATGGTATGAAATCTGGAGGCAAGTTTCTAGCTATCTTGACAGTTTGGGTGAGTCTGTTATCTCTATGAGGTGAACTGAATATATTTATGTCAGGAATAAAGGCTGAGATAAGCCAAAGCTCAAAACTGTGATATGGTTATAATCAAGGCTGAAAATAAAAATGTAAGGAAAACACACATTTCTCTCTGTGATCTTGCTAGTTGTCAGTTTTATTTGGTCTATATCATAACTATTATTCTCTCTCCTCCTATATCTCATCCCTCTTTCCTAGAATGAGAAATTAAATACTGGGAGAATAACACAGAAACACCAACAGTGTATTGCATGTGTGTGTTTCTTTTCTTTTCAAGAGCCATGCTGTGGTACTTGGCTCTTTCTCTACATGGATTTTAGGGAATGCCTTCAAAATTTTGTGCCTGAGTTGGATTCTTAAGCCCTCTAAACTGTCATCATATTTAAATGTTTTAGCTCCTTTTTTGTGACTTGGAAAATTTAAACTAAGCATGCTTGTTTTACCTTAAATCATATTCATTTAAATAATTTCTTCAATGTTTCAATATCTCAGGCCAGTAAACTAAAAAAAAAAGTGTTTATATACATATATATAAAATGTATATATATCCCCATATTATTTCAAGCTTTAGTGTGAAGAATGTCCCAGTTAGTTATGTGCACAGCTTTTTGCAAGAAACAGCACTAAAAATGCAACAAAGTGTCACCAGAATGAGCCTATGAGTAGAAGTTAAAAATGCTTGGATTTCCAATACAGCCCTTAGCATTTAATATCTCTGGATCAAATTCCTGGGCCAAATTCCCATCTATTCTTCCAGGTACCACCTGTCAGCTGAGCCTCTAATTGTTTGTGAAATTGTTTTCAGTCTCTGGAAAGTGACTTATGGTATCTTGGCTTACCAACAAAGTTTTAAGGTGATTTTCTTTGTCTGGCATTGGCTGCAGTCTGAGGTGCTCACAAAGGCATTTACCTTGCTTCAAGTGAGAAGTGAAAATATTGTTAAACTTGTGATCCCTAAAATAATTTGACAAAGACAGGGAGACTTTCTAGATGTCTTGCCAGGTTTGAAGCAGCGTAGATGACTGAAATAAATTGTTTGTTTGTTTTATTTTACTGGAAACAGAGGTCCATCCAGCTGGAGTCTCCTCCTGCTGTCTCTGACAGCAGTCAATATAGGCAAATAAGTTATACATCTCTTGAGTATTTTCTCAGTATCTTTTGAATCTCAGGGGCTTCCTGAGTCAGAGAAATATGTATTTATTAAACACATATTTATTGAGCCTCAATAGATTTGTCATCTATCAAGTCAAAGACTGCTCAATGACTCCCAAACACTGTTGCATTCATTGCCTGTTGTTTCACTACTTTTTTCTCCTAGTGGTGAATTTTATGAATCTCTGGTATGGAGGATTCATGTCATGACTTGGAGGGAAGCTCTTGGCTGAATATAGAAATCTGCCCATACACTCCAATCAGAAAAGCCACAGTTTTTCTTGTATTTTCCTTGAAACAAAATATTTGAAAGAAACAACAGCAACACACTTAAAAGTATCCCATCTGAACCTCTGAATATACATCTTTTTACATAAAAAGCACCAGTTTTTAAGTTTTATTCATATTTCTGCTTTCATAAAAATTGCTCGGAAAATACCATTAATGAAGTACCATTTATATTGCCAAATACTTTTATGAAAAAAATATATTCACCACTCAAATAAGAAGTGGTTAGAACATTATTTGTTTTTTTGCTAGAAATATTAAAAATATTTAGACATATGACTGTGCAGCACTTTTAGCAAAAGCATTACTAAATTGGTGTGTTTATGGGCAACTGTAACAGAGTCTTAGGAGACCTTCAGGAAGTGACTAACTTTTGATATATTAGAACATAGTCACCAGTCTGCAAGTTTCATGTTATTTTTACCTCATAAAAAGGTCCCTATGAAAGGGACTGCATTATCTAGTTGATATGAAAAGCTAATGCCTTTTCATCTTATATTCTGACAGCTAAATTCTAATGTAATCTTCAGATTGTCAAATGGTAGTCTGGTCAATCCAGTACTCTAAGGAATAAACTAGAATAGAAATCACTTCCAGAGGTCATTTAGTCCCTTTCCAAGACAGATTCTTCTCTATCTATTCGTTTCTGTCTTTCTATTCATCTTCAAGATTTCTATTTATGTTCATTTTCATGTTAAAATCTGTTACTGAGTTTATCTACACTTAATATAAGAAAGTTCTGCATGTTGACTAATTCTATGATAATTTGAATGCATTGCATCCTGTCATATCCTCCACCATTGGAATGAATAGACACCATTCCTTTTCATTCCTTTGAAAGTTTTTTGTTTTGTTTTGTTTTTTTAATTTGCAATTGTGGGCAATTTGTCTTTCAAATTCTGACTAAACAATCCTAAGTCCTTCCTGTTACATTCACTCTTTTGGAATCTGTCCCATGGCTCCACTGATAGTTTGAGGTGTCATCCAAAACTTCACCCAGAGAAATTACCAATGGAAAATCAAGCAGATCTTAAGTATTGACATCTAACTTCTTTAAAGAATAGAATATCAGAAACATTGAAATCTTTCTTAAAGTAAATTTTATTTCTTTTGAACTTTGAGGACTATTTCAATATTTTTTGGATTTTCTTACTGGCTTTGTTGCCAAATGCACTAAATTTTATGGACAAACCCAGAGGGCTAGAAATAAATATTTGCTTTCCATAGGATCCATTTATTCTGTAAATTCATACAAATGTACAATTCAGACATACTTTAGATCTTATTGAATGGCCTGCAATGATCCTGCTGCATTTGGAGACATTCAGTGTCCTCAGGAGGTAGAACAGAGATGTGTGAGGGAAGAGTCTGCCATCAAATATGCAGTGTTTAGACACCTATTATTTTAGAATGTAAAAGTCAGCTAGTGAACCTCCCATCAAACCTGAGGGGTCATTACCATTCCCAATGCACACCAGCCTTACAGTGCATTCATGAGTTGATGAGCATTAGGTCACTGAAAAAGAATTTTACAGCATACATGCTTAATTGCAATTTATACAAGCCAAAAAAGCAAATCTGTTAACCTTGGCCTACAAAAGAACTTTTTAAATATTGCTTTTGACAAAGAAGATTCTATCATGCAAAAATTATACTTGTCACTTCAGAAAACCATTATAAAATATGCTTGTGGGTTTTATTCCTTTTATTATTGTTACTTATTTGAGCAATGCCCCTTTATTAGGTTTTTTTGCAAGAATTTGTGGAAATTATTTCAATATGCTTTTATATTCAGTCAAATATAAAGTACAGTATAGACATAGAATACTCTGGAGCTCAAGTGTCTGAGATAGGTAGCTTAAGCAGAAAAAATATTTATTAATGCAATGAGCTGGCATGAAATTTAACAATTTCCCATTGGTCACAGCAACACAAATTAAAGACCAAAGCATAACCATACACAATACATGAACCTACTTTAACTGTTCCAGAAGAGCAGCCATCTACATTGAGGATTCATTTCTATTTGTGTACCTGAACTTTCAAACAACTTATCTATGCATAATTTAATTTATATTTTATCTGGAAAATATATTTTATGACCTAGAGATTTTTTATTACAAACAGAAATGGTAATGCTGCTTGTACTATACAAAATATTAGAGGTGAGCTAACTTAAAAAATTGAATTGGCCTTCAGTTTAAATATGTAGTTAGTGACTTTGTGATCACACCACCTTGAAACTACCTCTCTAAATAAAAACTCACTTAAGTGCCTTCTTTTTACCACTTCACTTTAAAATATTACTTCTATTATTATTTCTTACAGTGCCCACTCTTCATCATTCTCTTTCCTGATTCAAATATCCCATGGAAATTGTTGCCAAAACTTATCTCCAAAGTTAAAATCTTACTGTGGTTCAAAGGCCACATTTATTTGGGAAAGCCATTACCTTGCAGAGAAAAATAAACAAGATTATTCATAAGAAAATCCTGGGAACTCCAGGTAAAAAGCCAACATCTCACTACTGAGTGTCTTTCCTTGGGTCAGACTGTCTCACAGCTCTGGAGCTGCTTCATTTGGTGTTTTCTGCAATGGCATGCTGCAGGTATATCTTTCAGAAACCCCTGGTTTATGTTCCCCCACTTCCTTATAGCTACCAAGAAAGTCACTGCTTGCATTCTTCTTTCCCTCAACATAAAAACCCTTTGTAAAAAATATTTTCTTTGCATCCATTCAAAGTTGTGAGAAAAAAAAAAACAACAAAAAAACCAAACCAAACCAAACCAAATCAAACCAAAACAACAACAAAAAAAATTCACCAAATTAAAAAAAAAAAAAAAGACAGTGAGAAAGTAAAGTCAAAGTTTTAATGCAGTATTAGGAAACATCTTAAGAATATTGATTCATTCATTCATTCATTCATTCATTCTCACTAACAAGAAGAGTACAATATGAAAAAAGTTAAGATCATTAAAACACATAAATATTTATTTAGGAGAAATCTATGATGAGAGGTTGGAGCAAGTCCTCACAAATGTTTTATAAAATTATGTGTTTCTTTGGTTTATTCCAGTTTTTACAGTGATTTTTTTTTTATGGCATCGCTGAAACCTTCACCCCAAAAAAGACCATTTATGGATCTATTCCTCTTCCTTTAAGATGAAATGGTAACTAAGTCGGTTTGCCATGTCTTCATCCCAACACCATAAACAGAACCCAGCTGCATCTGAGTTCCAGCTTTGAAAAATGAGGATTAGGATTTCTCTGTTTAACTTCATCTTAAATTTCTACAGGATTATGCTCTGGTTATAGTAAAACATCAACTGTACAGCTTTCCCTTTCTTTGGTTATTGCCCCCTTAGGCATAACATTGAAATCAAAGGAAGGTCAGCTGTACCAAAATAGAAGATTGTCAGAATTTATCTGGCATGAATTCATCCCTCAAGATTTCATTATGAAGTGTTACTTCTTAAAAAGAAAAAAAAACCAAAACACTAAGTACTTTCCAAAATCTTAGGAATTACAACACTAGAAGCATAAATTATGTGGATCTGAATAGAAAGGACAGAGTAAGGGTTCTGAGGGCTAAACACAACCTATATCATATTATATCATATCATATTGGTGGTAGTAGTAAATTGTAGATTAAAATACTTTCATATAATGCATTCATTAGAGGTAGATAAAAGTCTACCCATTAAATATGGTGGAATTGGGGGATTCCCTGGGACAGTGAACATTGTCAGAAAGGAGTTTGTCACAGTTTAATTCCTTTTCCAGAAGTCAAACTGGAAAACACGTTTAAAATTTTAAATTCTGCATTCTAGTTCACAGTGACACCTGCAGAATTCAGTATGCACTCACTGGATGATCAGTTTGCCACTACCAGTACTGTTGGAAAATGCTTTACAAGACGTCCTGGGAAGATTGCAATGCTGTGATGAGCAGGCTGAAATTCATTTGCCTCATGACACAAATGTTCAATACAACCATATTCCATAGAAAAATGCATAAAAACTGTGCTAAATATTTATTAAAAAGCCCCAACAGAAATCTTTCTGTCAAATAGGACTCCTAGCCACACAAGTTAATACATTTTTGACATTAAGGATATTTGCGTTTTGCAGTCTGGGAATTCATTCTGCCTTTCTCAGTCTGAAATAAGCATCTTTCTGTTACTATACATAGATACTCTGTAAGGTGTTGGAGAGAAAATTCTATTCCCATCAAGGTATCCAGCAAAACTCCCACTACTTTCAGTAAAGTCAGCATGTCACCTAGTTTATCTTCATCAGTTTGTGTTCTGTAGTCTTGGTGTTGCCAAGTTTCATGTTATTTGGATTTTTTCTTAAAACTCTAGTTCCCATGGCAATCTAAAATTCACCTTAACAAGAAAAGATCTTGGAGAGATAAACAAGAGAGTTCACTGATTAATTTCATCTTAAAGCAACAATTTAAAATAGGGCAATGCAGCACCACAATTCTCATAACCTAGTTGCTAAAATCATCTATTCTGAGAGCAAAAGTAACTGAGCAGCTGAATTGTCACAGTTAAAGCACCAAGAAAGGGCTGGTAAATCAAATCAAATCAAGCTTATACTTAAAATAGCAAGCGAAATTATGGAAAATAGTTTTGAATCATAGTCTTTTCCTAAGGTTTAAATGAAAAATGCAATACTGTCTAAATATGAAAACCAGCTCATTTGTCTTTCATCTTCTTGCTTTTACTTCACATACTGCATATAAAACTAGAATGGGTTGGGACATAATTTGCAATTCTGTAAATACATATGTGTGTTCTCCAGCACTGCTGACTATAGAATAGCACAAAAGAGCAAAAAAAGAAAATACAAAAGTACCACACCAGCACTATTCATGAGCCATTTACCAGAATTTTCTAATCAGCTAAACCTAATACAACAAAATAAAATATTTAGTGCACTTGCAGTTTCAGATTTTGTGTTAATGGTTTCAGGGTGGTGGTTTGACGCCTGTGGCCCCTCCAATCTCAATGGGATGTTCTACACAGCTGGGCAGAACCACGGGAAGCTCAACGGCATCAAATGGCATTACTTCAAAGGCCCCAGCTACTCCTTGCACTCCACCACCATGATGATCCGGCCTTTGGACTTCTAAAGGAGCTCTGCAGTGGGTCCCAGGAGAAGCCAGGCTGGCACTGCCCTCAGCAGCAGCACACTCACAGCCTGAAGGTGAAAGGCAAAGGGCTTCTTGAGAGTGGCACGTAGGGATGATGCAAAGTCGCTTCGCTGTCACCCCATAACCTGCAAACACTTCCCACCGTCGCCCCATATTTTGATTACTCCAGGAAGCTTGGTTCAGAAGAAGGTGGCTGAAATTATTTTCTGAAGAACTGGATTTGTCTATTCTGCCCAAACTTGGTTCTTGCCAGTGGATATCTTTTTTTTTTTTTTTTTTTTTTTTCCTTTTTTTATTCAGCAACAGGAGAAGAATTTGAAGAACTGAAACGCATCAACCATGGTCTATTGAGTAGAACGTTATTCAAATGCCAGCATTATACCCATGAAAAAGGATTACAGAGACACTTTTATTAAAACTTGTCTTAAAGCATCCAAGGTGACCACTCCAAATATTGTTTTTCTTATATGAACTGAATTTGAATAATGGATGGATTTATGTTAATCCCAGAGTCAAATTATTTGTGAAAATATTATTTTTCATTAAATACTTTAAGGACAGTTTTCTAATAAATAAACTGAGTCAAACATATGAAAAATGATAAGGATAATAAGCATAAATTCCTCAGTTGCTCTGTAGAGGTAAATCAGGTAATTGGCATAATCCCTGAGCTAGGATTTATAGCGTGATAACAAAAGTAGCTGTGTTTTTAGGTTTTTCCTTTCTTTCATTAGAGGCAGCCTGAATGTCATGTACAATAATTAATGGAAGGTTTAAAGAATGTGAAATATTATCCAAGAGAAAATACAGGAATTTGCATGGAGTTTTTCCATCAAAAAAACACAGGAAGGCAAGCTGTTAGGATACAAAAAAATTGCATAAATGCATAGCTTAAAGCAGGATTAATTTTACAGTATCCTTGCATGTGCGCGATTTATCCTTAATTATTTTACTTTTTTATTACATTTTTGTGAATATCAGAAGCATGCCCGTTCTACACAGTGCTTAGGCTACAGCTATAAAAATACTCATCAGAACTGTATAAAAAGAAATAATTGTGAACTTGTAAATATCATGTTTATATTTCCTGCAACAGTCATCTATTTTGTACAGGCAACCCTGAACCCACGCAAAGGGTGAAAAGCCTCGAAAGGATATAAATATTAAAGAACTATAGATGACTGCTTACAGGTTACTAACAACTAATTTTGCTCTATTAAAATGCTGAAGATGTGTGGGACTATTGGAAAAGATAGAAGTCTTCTAATAACAAGCAATAAAGTAATGGGTGACCTATGAGGCTATGGAGAAAACCATTTCCATTTACAGCCCTTTTGATTAAGTTATGTGAATAGAGTCCATTTGGAAAGTAATTTGCAGTCATTCTGCTAGAAATGAAATGAAAAATTTACCCTGCTCTCACTGAAATCACAAGTATTACTCTCATCAATTAAATTGGGACCAACATGGCACACAGAACCTGCACGTGGTCAGGTGTTTGCTCATCTCTTTCTTGCTTTGTTCCATTTATTAAACTGTTCCTGAGAAGAGCACAACGATAATCCGATTTTTTAAAGGGTAATGATAACCTTTTCCCCCTAATTTTTTCACCTTTTTCTTTTTTAATTTATCAATTTATTTCTATGGAATAGAGGAAAAAATACTTGGATATTTTTAAACACCTCTTCCTAAACATCACAAGGCTATAGTACCACTGAGGGCTATTGCAGTCTCTAGGGGTTCTCTGATTTTGTTACAATTTGATGTTTGTTTCATTATAAGCAGGAAGATTTTTTTGTGTGTGTGTAGTTGTATATATTTATATATATATTTGAAACAATCTTACTAAGGGTTAATTTGAAGTTTTCTGCTGAATAAGTTACCATAATACTCTTTACGCAGCACTTTCTTCACAGACATGTTTTGTCCCAGTTTCCAGCACATTTTTTCAATGGTTTTCATTAATGTGGAAAATACATAGTCTGTCTTCCCCCATATTCTCAAAAGATAGAATTTTGCAGGTCTCCAAGCTAAGAATGCCATTTTTGCAGATCCTATTGCAAAAGGCAAAACACATTTAATATTAAAAGCATGATATTTACTGTTTATTTATCTGGGTTTGAAAAAATTGTGGATTTTGTTTCCTATCCTTTATAATAAAATGTTTTTAAAAAATTGTGGAGTCTGTGATTTGCTTTGCTCTAAGTATAACTTTCTGTGACAAGCTGATATCATTTCAAAGTGTTATCTCTCTGTGTAAGAAATAATAATAAGCTTAGACACTCCTTAGAGTCTAGAAAGGGAGGAACTCTAATTCAAGTTTATCCAGTAATTATTATTTCTAACCTGTCATATCCATACTTCAATATTTTCTATTTAATTTCTTTGATTAAAATCACGGGACTATATTTCTTATCTCTGGTTCGAATCATGCAACTATCAGCTTTAAAATACATGATTTCTTTAATTCGACATGCAAAGCTACAAATTGAAGTGTGATGTTTTCCCTGACTTATGATGGGTTCTTCTATCATCATGTTGCGTGGCAGTGACAAATCTCTGCTGATCTCTTACCCAGAAATTCCTTCTGCTCCATTCATTCATATGTTTTTTAACACTACAGTGATCAGTTTTAACATCTCTTTGTAGTCAATTTATCCTCATTTTCTCAGGAATTTTTTCTTAATTGACTTGTTTCTTATGTTCCTTTGGGGACACACAGCTTTTCAAATCAACAGTAAAGATGCAAGGAATTATATACTTAAAAACACATTTCACTGCTAAAGTTGGATGAATATGTACTGCATAAATCGAAGAATTGCAATTCCTAAAAATGCTGGGCTTGGAGTTGATTTATATTAAAATCCAACTTGCCTTGATAGATAATAAAAAAAATAGTCATTGGTAAGTGGTAATAGTGACTTTACTACTTACCCTTCACAGATAACTGTTTCCTGGTTTATAAAAGAAGAATACACAAAATTTTGAAAAACTAATAGATGTGTTCTCCAAAGTATATTGATCCTTAATTTGTTAATATATTTTGAGGCTGGAGATGTTATTTAAATCCACATTTTCCAAAGTGCCCTATCATCCAGTTCTGACCTATTAAGTAGGTAAATCATGAACATTTATAGTCATTTGTACAACTGAGTCCCAAGACAAAGTTCCTTAAAAAATCCTTCCAGCTATAAAAACAACTTTCTTCTCTGCAGACTTGAAGCTCAAACCACAGCTCTGACCATGCCTCAAATAATCTTGTTTGGGATTGGCACGGATTCCCCCTCTCCTCTGGGAAGAACAAAACTGAAATAGCAATCACAACAAGAGCTTAATTCTCTAGGTAGGATCAAGAGTAATTTACAAGCAGACTGTGCTGCAGTTGTGCCAAAAAGCATTCCTACCTACCAGCTTTTACATGAGCTGGACAGCTTGAGGAGAGAGGCACTAACCCTGAATAGAGCTGCAGCTGCTGCTGTCTGACTCTCAGCTCTGGTGTGAACACAGACACACAGGCACAGGCAAATCCATATGGCCAGAGAAAACTTGACACAGCCAATCAAAATGATCTTGCCTAAATTTTAACTAAAGGAGCTGTAATCTCAGGTAAAAAAAAAAAAAATAATTAATAGAAAGAGCCAATGTTAAGCAGCAAAAGCAGGAAGGAGGAGGACAGGAATATGGGACTGTAATGAAGAGAGGGAAAAAACAGACACATGGAAAAGAGTTGAAAGGAAGGGATTACCTGTGAGACATAACAGCTTCATATTTACCATACCATGACTATCACACATTGTGGGAACTCCCCTGTCCTCTAGGACTGTCCAAACCCCCTCTGCCTGGCTCTTGCTCATATGAGTAGAAATCTATGGATATTATTTCTTTTTATATACTCTGAGTGGTTTGTTTGTCTGCATGTTTTTTAAATCTTTGCACAGGGACTAATTTAGTATGGAGTTTTTGAGAAGACATGTTGATTATGGCTATCTCAAGTTAGCTGTGTAGCAAGCCCTGTAAAAAATGAAAAAGTTCCTTCAGAAAATATTGAATTCTGCTGTGTGACTTTTAAGTACTGATGATGAAATAGAACCTGTGCTCATCCAAAATCTTGTGGAATTAGAGACTTTGTTCTTCCACTAGATAAAATTTCTAATGCCCAGTGCAGTTTTCTGAGCCAGTGAGTACAACTGAAGAACATTAAAGAATGGATATATACTGCAAATATGATCCCCAAATGATATATTAAAGTTCATCAAGGCCTAAACACCGTTCTGTGTTTTGATAGAAAGAATTTTGAACCCTGAAGTCTTACCATAAATTTTCTTTCTCTTCTTACACTTCTCAGCTTCCTCCCACTTTAATAGTGCCCCTATGACTCCTTGCCTCCTTTTAAACTGCTGGCAGTGTTTGCCTTTTGCTGCCTGGGAGTAGTCACAGGAGGCAAGAACCACACAGCAGATCTGCAGATGCATGTGCTCACAGCACAACACCCTTTGGGAAAGCAAAGTCACTCCCCACCAAACCACGGGTAAGGAACATTCCTTGGCACTTGTCATTTGCTCTGCAAGGTTGTGGAGGGGAAAATAAGGCACACAGAGGTTCTTCTTTCAACTTAAACAGGACATGGATGGTTTGCCAGGTCAGCCCTGAAAGAGAGTCCAGAAGAGTAACTCGCAGGCAGCTTCTCTGCCACAGCAGGAAATGGATGGGGGAAAAAAAGCCTCCAACACAGTAAAAGAAAAATGGATAATCTTGACACACTGAAGTGGGTAAAAAAGAGTTGAGTGAGAAAAATGTTTATTATATGATAAGAAAACTAAGAATGCAAAGGAATCAGATTAGAAAGCTGAAGGCAAGGTTAGCAAAAGAAGGCTGTCTGTCTGACAAAAAGAATATGGAGAAATGGCAGAGATGAAAGCACTGGATAAGAAACAAATTAAGAAGAATCCAGCAGAAGAATCCGTTAAAATTTTTATTAGAGCATAATTAGTATCCAATTAACTTTCCAAAGCCTAAAAGGAATCGTATCACTCTCTTACTTTCTGCCTTTATTATTTGCAATGCAGTGGAGGTACACTAATAAAATCTAAAGCAATGCTTAGAAAGCAGTTCCTTCTTAGAGAAATTTTTGCTAATATGCTGCCTGAGAAACAGTTCATGCTTTTAGCATGAAACACAAATGCACCAGTAGAGCAATCAGCTTTGGATAATATTTACTGTTCCATTAAAATATGTGTTATCTCCATCCTTTTGCAACCCACTAATAGTTTTATTTAGAATCATTGTACATTCTAAAGGAAACTACACACCTCTGACCTGACCTCATTCAGCTGCATTGTCAAAACACTGCCTTATTTTATTTTGAGTAATGGAGCAGATCTCCCGCATATGTTTTACTCCTCTTTGAAGGAATTTTTTTCTGTCCTTTTTTTCCATTTTTTTCCCCTAATTTAAACACTTCTAGTTTGGAGTTCACATTTCATTCACCGGAGATGCTTATTTAACCTCTTTGATAGCTTCACTTAGTGCTGTTTCTTCTGTGAAACCCCCAGGCAAAGTTCTCCTGAATTAATGCAGTGGCTCTTGTCGCCATCTCCTGCTCTGCCTTCAGGTGGAGCATCACACAGCCAGGAACCCACACTGTCCTTTTTGAGGGGTTCATTCAGTCCTTCCAGGAAATCTGGAACTCCTGGGAGTAATACCAGTGTCTCTGCACAGCAGCTGCAGGATGTGCACACATTAAAGCAGCGCTTCTGGAGTGACTTTAGAACTCCTGGTCACGAGACAAAGATGATGTAAATACACATCAATATCTTTTGAGGAGTAAAATGGCATTAGCCAAAGGCTTTTCCACTAATTTGTTCTATTTATTAGATTGAGGAGCCAGAGCTAGTTTTGCTACAGGAGCAGGCAGACAGTTTTCTAAACACGTAGGTGAAGGTGTGTCTAATGTCCCTTGGGTTTAGTGTGTTACAAAAGCTTCGGCATTAGTTTGGAGTTTTCAAGGCTTTGGGAAAAAACAGTAATAAATACACTGGACTTTGTCTGGCAAAAAGAAGTTCATAAGCAAGAACAGTGAAATGCAGAGACTAAGAAAATTTACATCTCTGAATATGGGCTTATTAACAGAGATTTAGGCAGGAACCAGCTCTCTCACAGCTTCTTTTTGATTGAGTGACTTGTGCAAATTCACTTGACACCAGCATCTCCTGAATCTCCTTTCCACACTGTGTAAGCTACCCCGCAGCCCAGAGAAAAGATCAGAAAAGGGGCCTCAGTTTGATATAATCTAAAATAGATTAAGTGCAAGTATATATAAAATGTTGGAAATCAAAGATTTATAGGATGGCTAACCTGTTCACATTAAGATTTATTCATGTAGGAACTCAGAGAGTAAAAAACCAAAAGTGCTTGTATTTTCAGTACACTTCAATATAATATAAATATATAAAACATATAGTTTAAGTAGCCACTGGATGCATGGAGAAAATTATAAAGAACACCCATTATGGAACAAGCCAAGCTATTCTGTGACCTCAGCTCACTCAGAGATCCAGAGAAGCCCTTATTCCTGAAGCTTCTGCTGTCTGCTGCCACCTGTGGTTGGAAAGGAAGCTTTTCCAAAGATTAATTCATCACCTAAACATGCAATGAGAGAGTTAAGCAAAGGAAACTGAAGGGACAAATAAAAATGGTCAGGATGTCCAGCATAGATATCAAAATTAAGTCTATATTTAGGTACATGTTTTCAGTTTTAAAAGTACTGAATTCCCCCTGATTTCAGTTTATTCCAAGTGGATTAAAAATGCACTGGTTTTATAGCAGTGTAGACTGTCCCTAAAGAAAATAACTATATGTACAGAGTATAAAGTTGCTCAAAAAACCACGGGTGATGAAGAAAGGGGAATAACATAAAACCATTGTAAAAATTCATGTTGCAGTTACTACATTTTCACTAGACCAGAGTTATGTATACAGAGCACACCCATCAAGAGGCCTAAGGAAGAAGCAAAAAACAAAAAGCCATAGTTCAAGATGGGAACTGAACTATATTTGAAAAAATCCACATTAAAACAGTCTTCAAGACAAATTCTCAGCAGTTGTAAAAGCAAAAACCAATTTCTTCTTTGCATCTAAATTTAACCAATTTATGCACAATGAGCTATCCTGAATGTTTTAATTGCTCTCTCACAGGTTTTATATCATGCTTCAAGAGTCACATTTCAATTGGGTTTTTGATTAGTGAAGACTAATTAATTGGGAAATGAAAATAAATACTTATAATTTTATATTTTTAACTTCCCAACTAATCAGCTCATTTTAGTGTTTTTATTTACTCTGGAGCCATATTCAGCAATGCAAAAGTTACTTTGTCTATTCAAGAGTTCAAGAATTCCTTTTTTCCCCTTAAGTTCACCTGAGTGATATTTGCCATGGGATGGTCCAAATTAGTATCTTCAGAGCAGCCCAAACTGTTAATCCTGTTGCCATACATAAGCTATCTCATTTCGCTGACCTTTCACTTTCTGGTGTTCAAACCAGAGTCGCACCGAGGTTAGGATTCACAGGTCACAAAGCCACAGATAACCTCAGATATTAGCAGGATTTCATGTCATTTCTTGCAGAAACCAGAAGTAAATCAATATTTAGAAAGCTGGAGAAATCCATTTGTTTGTGCGCTGTTGTCCACTTTGAGTTTCAAAGGCAGCCAATTTAGCATCTCTGAACAAATGAAAATGCATGTAGATAAAAGAAAACCAGAAGCAATTTGGTCACCCACTGGACACAAGCACTATGGACAAACAACCATTCCACGGCTGCCCCAGAGGGCTCCAGCTCCACAGGCAAGTTGATGGTGCCTGAGGAGCAGCTTGGAGGAACTGGCACTGTGTTACCCAAGCAGAGAAATTTCAACCTCAGAACCTTGGCTGTTAAGAGACATAGGATTACAGAATAGGTATCCTTAGAAAAGCAGCATTTTGATTGGTGGTTTAATGGCTGAAAGACCATTTTTCATGGCAGCTGGGCCCAGGCCTGCGGTACAGCTCTCATCTGCTCTGCAGATCACCTGGAAGCTTGGAGCCCATGGAAAATGCAACCAATATCCTTTCTGCCATCTTTTTGGGTGAGATTAAGTTCTGGCCATGAAGAAGCTCAGATACCACAAAAACAACCCTTTTCAGGGTTAACACTATTACATAGTCTAAAGGAGCCCAAATCAGCATCATTAATTCACATGCTTCTAGACAGACACTTCCACTGACGAGTTAGACACTGAAATGTTTTGCAGATGTGGTTCTAATAGATCAGTTTGTTGACTCATAACAAACCTCACTGCTACCCAGTCATGGGGAACCAGTATTTGTACATAATGCTACAGGTTTCTTAAATGAGATATTTTCAGTTGACTACACTATGAAGGGCACATCCAGGAAACAGCACTTTCAGAGCATGTCACACCTAGTGAATAAGAGAAAATGAATGTCCTCATGACATGTCCTACTCCTACAAAAAGAAAGTCAATGTACTTTTCAAAGTACTAAAACTTGTGCATTACATGGACAGCCAAACTTCAATGGGGACAGAACTGCCTCCTTGTCCTACCTTTTCTTCAGATTTTAGCACTGTGTCTCCTGATGTCTTTAGCTCCTAGAACTTTGGGACAGGTTCAGGACCTATTAAATGGTTCCTGTGGCCTTTAATCTGGAACATAATGTAAATAAAACCAAACGAAATCAGAATCAAACATCCTTCTTTCTTCACAAAAATGAAGTCAGGGAATGCTAGTTGGCATTATTTCTTTCTGTATTCAGTTTTTTACAAACAACACTCAACAAGGATTTACACAAAATATCAAGGAAGAGAATACAGATATTTTGCAGTCCGTGAGATTTCTCCCTTGTCAATGGGAACATGGAGAAATTCCATTTATCCATGCACCTGTCTGAGCCTCCTGCTGGCATCACAAATCACCGTATTAAACTGCTATCCAAGAAAGAACATGAGTAGCAACACACCAAGCGTGTCAAAACACAGAATGGATTATAAAACAGATTTAATTTGTAAGAGAAAACTTTATTGCCCAGTGAGTGAATTTATGTGATTAGTGTCATGGAAGGGATAAGCTTGGTATTCCACCAGGAAATACCAGGTTACTCTGTGCATCCCAAAGTATTTGTCTCCAGACAGTGCTCTGCACATTGTTATTGGAAACAATGATTGCACAATAAGCTGCTCTAATAAGCAGCCAGCAGGACCCTGCCAAAATGAAATGCCCTCTTTGGTACTGTAAAATGAGCTTCACTGACAAGGGTAAGATCTCACCTTCCTTCTTCCATAAAGGCCAAATTCCTGAGGGAGTCTTTTCTACTCTTGTCATCTTTCCTTGTTTACACTGCTCAACTTTAAACTGATGTTTCCCTAGGTCATCCTTCTTCTTTCTTTTTTTTTTCTTCCTTCTATAAAGTGCAGATGAAATGCTTTTAAATATTAATATAGACATATTTCTAAAATGGTTCCATTAATACAGAATCTTTCAACAGCCCTGTTGCAATTAATAATTCTGAAACCTTTTTACTGTTCCTTCATATGACACCTATGAAGAGGAACCAGAAATTTAGCTGGATATGTGTAAACTGCAGCTGCACTAGCAGGACAGTTAAGTAGGTGCCACTGGAAAGCTTGTCCAGGACCAAGTTGTTCTTATCAGGCTTCATGCCTATACATCATGCAGCTAAAAGAAAACAACACAAGGCTTCTTCTTTCTTTTTTTTTTCAGTTTGCTGTGTGTGGCTGGACTCTAGGAATCCCCAATGTGCACTGGCAAGATGGTACAGGCTGACAAGGCAGATTGAAAAGCCTCTTCTGGGGAAAAAGAAAAAAATTAAACACTCACTCTCTAAAAGCAATGTAACTGATTTCAGTGACTTGGAAAGACTGGTGGACACTTGAGCACCCAGGGGCATACGGGTGGTTTGAAGATGGCTGAGGAGTGAGACTGTTGCCTGACAGTCTGGTCAGGATTCTTCCTTAGCTTCAAGAGCAGTCTTCTGCTGTCAGCCAGTTTTTGCTTTGCTCAAGTTGGCCTATTGCCATAATTCCAAATCAGGCCTTTGTGGGGTGATGTCCTGTCACCAGCAGCATTGCTGGTGATTAAGGGTGTAAGAGCTTTCTTTGCAGAACTATCAGTGCCTGGGCTATTCTCAGCCAGGACCTTGCTTATTCCACTGGCTGCAGTACCTGACCTATCCAAAACACTGATGGGCAATTTCTCAAAAACAGTATAGATCCAAAGACTTTCTCATATTTCACAGCCTATGAACTTTGGAACACCATAGACTATTTTCTAGTGGAAGTTTTCTGCTGAGTTGTGGTCCATCTTTATTTTACTTTGTATATCCAGGTGAGACACAAAAGCTGAAAAAATGAGAATGTGTCGCTTCTTGACTGTGTTTAGTGTTGGACAAAGGAAAAAACAGCAGGCTGAGGAGATACTGGGAGATTCCCGCTGAGATATTCTTAGCAACTTGGATAAACAGAGTTGAGGAAGTGGGGAAAAAGTACCAATTAAGAAGATGTAAAAGTAGTTCTGAGAGGCCTCTCAGATCATCACAGAGCTTCCATCACACAGCCTTCTAGAAATAGTGGGAAAAGATGGAGCATGATCACCCCAGAAACAAAGTTAAAAGTAGTGACAGGGCATTGGTGATGCTGAGTCAAAGAAAAGATTAAAAAAATAACAAAGGTGTTGTTTGTCTTTGTCTTGGAGTGACTGTCTCACTGCGACAGTGTGAGAAAGTGAATGAAGAATGGGGCATGATGAAGTCCTGGTCAGTTTTGTGGACCTGGACAGTCACTTCGTTTGCTGGTGATGGAGCTGCCCAGTTTGTGTTCACTGGCCCCCCTTTAAAGCTCCCTCACAAACACAGAGACTTGAAAGGAGAAGCAGTAATTCAGGAAATCTCTTAACACAGCAGGGTTACATTTGCAATATGGAAGGGTTAAGATTGAAAACCAAAGTAGTTTAATTCTATTTTCAAAAATCAGTACCTAACGCAGGATTATCTTTAATGACAGACATGGAGGTGTCAAAGGACTGTGTCAGGTTTCAGACCTTTCCATAGTTTAAATTCCTGTGTTTAATCAAAGGTTAACTGAATCATTGCTGGTAGAAGAGTTACTTCAGTGCAGTGCTGTTGTGGGTGGCCTACAATAAGTAATCCTATATTCAGGCTGCAGTCTCCTGCATGCAAAAATATTTCATATGCATGTCTCAGAAAATACATAAGACAGAATATACAGACTCTCTCTCAAGGCAATGCAAAATATTTCCAACTTAAATTATTTCTTAACTGCTTCATTCCTTAGCTGAGTAACTTTATTTTTTCAGTTGTAACTCCTCTAAATTATTTCCTATCAAGCTGCACAAAATGAAGCAATAGCACTTAGCTTTCTTTAATTCTTGAGTGTCAGAACTCATATAAGCAGAATTTAAACAATTTTGTAAGTATTTTCTTGGTTTTTCCTGCACAGCATATTACTTACAGAAAAATGCAGGAATTAAACTTCTATGAACTGATAGTTTATTGGTTTGGCAATGCTCAGCATATATACATAAACTGGAATATAAAATAGAAATTGATTCATATCCTGCAGTTGAAACTTCTATGTTATTTTTTTCCGTCTCTAATAACTAGCAGAGCAAATAATTTCTGTGAAAAGAAGAGTATGGCTGCAGAATCCATGGCTATTCTTTGTGCTCATGTGGAGCTTTGTTTAGAAAGTTTAGAAAAATATTCCTTCATCTCCTTTATTCCTTGCTATGGTAGCTTTATTGTTATTTAGTTTGGTTGATGTTAACACCTGGAATGTTAATGGCTTATATTGATAAGCTTTTTCTAAAATACTTCTTTTGATGAAATTTATATTTTCATACTTCACAGATCTTGGTTAATTACATGTAAAATTTCTATACAATGAAATATATTAACTTATAAAGGCTTGATGTATCTGACACTTACTCTAGATTTTTTGGGTAAGATTTCCAAGTCTAAAAAGCTGAATGATGTCATTAACTGAGCTCTTTTAAGAAATTTAAGAAAAAGTAAATCCAAAGAAAATTTAAGAAAATTTAAACCCAAAGACCTTTCTACTACAACCAAATATCAAAAATATTCTGATCTATTTCTACAAAATGTGTTTTTTCACAGAAGGCTTGGTAATAAAAAGAAATATTCAGGGAAGGGGAATTTCTCCTTGGAAATATTTGTGGCCCCACTGAAAACCTCAGAATGAAGTGTGTGGGTTTCCAACGAATGATCCACATATTTTGGTATTATGGTGGAAAAATTCTCCTTTTTTTATGGACTCCTCCTTTTCCACCCCCAAATTTCACTAAGGAAATCAGCAATTAAATTCAAATAAGGAACGATAATTATTGGTTTTCTGGAAAGGAAATTGTGGGAAAATTTAGAATTCCTGCCCCTTACCTCTCTATTTTAGGTAATATAAAAGCATGATTAAATATCTGAAAGCATTTTCTTAATTACTTCCTCTATAATACAAGCTCAACTATTCCAGCTCTTCTAGAAACAAAATTTTATGAGGAAAGAAGTTGAAAGCTGAAAATAGTAAGTATTCCTTATTTCAAGTGTGACCAAGTGTCTTGTACAGAACCTAATGTAAAATTGAGTACTTTTGGATTATGTATGTTTTTCAGTAACATCCAAAGGAAAAATACTGTCTGTCTCAAGCATCTCCAAAGATAACACAGGACTTGAAAAACCATCCAAATTTATGTAAGCCATAAACTGGCAGTCAACTTCCTACTCATTATCCTGAAACTCTCAAAATGACATGGCAAACTATAAGAAGTAGCAGGAATTCTTTTCCAGTTCTGGGTGGTGCAAGAAATCCTTCTGTTCATATGTCATATGTCTCTTTTTGTTTGTTTGGTTGTTTTTTTTTCCTCTGGCTTAATTCCAATCTCACCTTAAATCAAACAGCCCACATGGAAATGAAAGTTCTCATAGGAAAGCACAAGTTTCACAATAGCCTCACAAAAATCTGCCCCTTCATTCAATGAAAAAAGGAGATCCATTCCACAAAACAGGGTTGCAGCACTCTGTGTGGTCTGGATCTTCAGTTCACTGAATTTCTTACCAGTTTTGGTCAAACATAAGGTCAGCCCTTGGATGGGTGAAAGGAGAGCAGTGAAATCTGCTGGGCATCCAGAGTTATGTAAATGGACTGCACAGCTAAGGCAGCCTCTTCCCATGCTGGGTTCATAAGGACATTAAAAGAAGGGGAAACCTGCATCTGCTCTGTGTTTATGGACAGGCATAAAATGATTATTGCAAGACTTGTAGATAATATGATCCAATGTGGATACAAACCTCTGGAGTATCCAAGGAATTCATTTTAGTTTTGAGAAGGCTTTGATCTGTCAACATTGACATTTTCTACCCTAAATAACAATTAAGCCATTAGAGCAGTATGACTGAAGCCAATGTGTCTATAGATTCCCACCCCTCAGCTATAGATGTCAGATTGTAACACAGGATAATTCATATAACAAAAGAAATAACCCAAATTTTGCTCATCAGAAAAATCTCTAATATAAAATCTAATCCAAAAATGACATCTGCAGTTTTAAGCAAAGTGCTGTTACTTGAGTGATTAGGTATCATGTTTGACCATAAAGTTCTCATGGCCTGCCTTTATTCCAAAAGTTATTGAAACTGTGAATTTGTACTAGTGATTTGTCCAATATTTTAGACTGCAGTAAAAGTAATTAAATGTGTCAATAATTTGTTACTTTAGACTGCTTGCCACAGAAATCTGGTTTCAATTCAATCTGGACTAACATCTACTTCGAACAAGCTTAGATATTTCAACAGATCCAAAGCCAAAAAAAAACAAGTCTAGTGCTAAATCAAAAATCTGGAGAACATTTCAGTGACTTAATTCGAAATAAAAATGATTAGCAGTCACAATGTCAGTGCTAAAATTTTAAAAAAAGAGCTATTGAACATAGGAATGCACTCCTTGATTTTGTGTCTTCTTCAGTGAGATTTCACAATGACCGCGACAGGCTGGTGCTGAGTAGGACAAAGTCCACAGCAGCTGCAGGGTTCACCTGAAACCCCCAGCAAAGCCTGGGGGATGCTGCTGCTCCCATTCTGCCCTGCTGGCACACACCAAACCCAGTCTGCACCATCAGGGAGCAAGAATGCTCCTTGCTCCTCACTTGTTTCTCCTGGTAAGGCTTGTACTCATTTGACAGAGATTTGTGGGAGACACTTTATTCAAAGAAGCCCAAAAGCCTGTGAGAAAGTGCTAGGATTAATTTTCATGGTGATGTCTTGACAGAAGTTAGAGGAGGAGAAAAAAAAAATCTTCTTCTTCTTAAATCCTCCCTTTTATTTTATGCTATAACACAAAATTTCAAATTTCATTTTTTATAAAGGCAAGGGAGATTTTGTGATGTGTTGCCTTTAGGTGAGAACAGCAGGCTTAATTTTCTCTTATGAGTAGAGGTTTCATTGCAGAAATTTAAAAATATTGAAGATGCAACCACTATTTGTAGAAGTCCTTTTTATTTTTTTTTTTCCATTTCAAACCTGAAATTGTTAAAGTGTACAGATTAAAGTTGTCCCATTACATTTATTTGTTGCTCCTACAGTAATACAGTCTCTGGTATTTTCAATGCATACAGGGCTCTTGAACTTTATTCAATAACTTGGGATATATTTATTTTGAGAATTTAGCTATTACTTTGACTTACTGTAATCCCATGTCACTCAAAAGAATTTACCCTTGATCTGATTTGATTGTTAAAGCTCTTTCCTTAAGATCTGTTGGAAAGCTTTCATTTGACATCTGTTCATTTTGTTAACTGATTCTTCTGTCTAATCCATGCAATCTGGGAATTTTATGGAGATCATGAAATCTCCACAGCCATCCAAACTGCAAAGTTTACAGTTCCTAAAGTAATTCTTCTTGGAACAGTAACTTCAGTATTCCCTGAAGATGGCTTCTCTCTGTGTGCTCATCTAATAATCTTTCCTGAGTATATATTTCACCACTAGCAGTCAAAAAGAAATCAGTTGATCCCAGTAGATCTGCTGTAATTTGGTGCACTAAACCAAAAACTAAACCATTAATATTAAAGTGATTCTGACTTTAAACCTACTTATCCAAGAGCTTTGCTAAGCCTGTACTAAGCATTATCCATGTCTACAACTAACCAAACCAAAGTTCAATTTCAGTAGTGGACTAGAGACACACAGTGTGTGTCACAGTGCTCAGACACACAGTGCTCTTCTGTCTCTCTCAGGTGGCAAAATACAGTTTAGAGAAACCCAAAAATGTTTCTAAGCTCCTTTTCCTTCCTGTTTCTTTTACATTTCTCTAAGTCTTAATACTGCAGAAATGGGACTATTCAGGAGTATTTTTTTATTGTGTACAATCCTGCAATATCTGAGGCATTCTAAATGCAAAGTTTAAGCCTGACATTGGTTTCAAAACCATTAATCCAAAGGAATTTAAGAAACAACTTGAATTTCATTAATGAGTTTCACTTGTCCTTGAATCAGAGAACATTAATCCTCACCAGTTTTAAGTTCTAGGATATTTACATGATCAAAATACCTGAACAACCACAGTGCAAATTCTGTGTTTTTTGTTTGCTACTTTAGCAAATCAACCCACACCTCTCTAGTAATAATATCCACCAGGAATTCCAACCAGCTGAAGCATGATCTCCACTTCCTGAGAACATGTGGCTGTTCTCTGGCTGTCGATTTTTCCAAGGGTATCTTTATTTGATCTCATGAAACACTTCTGTCCCATATGAGGCTAAATGCATTGATATACATTTTCTAAGTAAATCCCTAGAACACTTTTTTTAAGAATAGGGTTATGCAAAACATGGCCCAGTCCTTGGAGAGCTTGTTTGTACTATGCAAAATTTAAAAAATATCTGCTTAAACTTCTTCAATTTCTAACCCTCTTGCCTTATCAGCTTTGGACAAATATTTTTTGGCTTCATGCCTTGTCAACAATATCATCCCTTGACTCCTTAATAATCTTTCCTAGTGTGGTTAATACAGTCTTTAACTTTTTGTTTGATTTCCAGAAAACTTGCATTGATATTTTAGCCTTCTCAGACTTTGCAGTTGAAGCAGCATTTACAGCACAATCTTTCTACACCTTTTCTATTCCCTATGGTTTGCTTTTAAACTTCAGCCTGTCCACACCACCAGAGACAGCCATGCAACTGTAGTTTGCAAAAGAAACTTGATAAATGGAGAATTCTCAAAGAAAATTCATTCCAGCACTGAGTTCACATAAACTACAGCAGTTCAAAGTGACAAATGTTGCAATGAAACAAATTTTGGTTTGATGAAAAAGATATATTTTTTTGGCTTGATGGCTATTCCCCTAGAGAATGAGTTTGTGATTGGAAATATCTGTACAAGCTTAACAATTTATTTTCCCACTGAACCATTTACTAAAGATATCACTGTCACTAAATGCATTTTATGTCCAAGCAGGTTTCTTCTTTACTTTCTCCCACTTTTAAAGCTGTTTGGGACCTGCTGATTTTCTGAGTCCAACACTGTCTGACACTGCTCAATTCTTAAGTGCTTGTTTTCTTTTTACTGTGACTTCCAACTGCTGAGGTGACCCTCAGTGAGGACAAAAATAAGTGTACTTAGGGAAGATCAAAAACCTGTCCATAGATTACTACTGTACAGCTTTCACACAATGGAAGAACCTAAATACCAATTAGAGCAGGAAACCCTACCCACACAGTTCTTTTTGTGCATGAAAGATATACACAAAGCAGCATGTGTCCTAATAATTTACAACCTGCCAGAAGAGAACAGATGGATGAAACAAACATATTGAGTTGTAAATATGTCATCTGTTCCCAAGAAATCTCAAAGCTCTAATTGGAGTCAAAAGGCTAAATTTGTACTGAGTTTATAATAAATGAAGGGATGAGAAAAAAACCACTGTTTTTTAATCAAAATTGAGAGAAAAGTATTTCCTAGTAGATACCACAGTGACACAAGAACGGTTACACTGGAATATGAAAGAACTGATTTAACTTGGAAATTTAAGTAATAATCTAAAAACAAATGCTAGTTATTGATTGTCTCAAAAATCCTGATTTAATTTTTCTCATGGTACTTCGAATCTCTGTAGTTGGAAAAACTGAATTACTGTTTTTGCAAATGTATCTCAACTAATGCTTCTCAAAGTTATTTGCTGAGGTGTGTGGGCAACCAGATATTAGAAGGGGCCAGACCTGACAGGTTGGCAGCCATTCTGTTTCACACAGATGCATTGCTCACACACATTGCCCCAAATGATCCACAAAACTAATCACACACAGTCCTGCTGGAGCTGAAGCAACCTCCAGACCTCTGAAAATTATCCCCACTTAAAGCATCAGCTGGGAAAACCCAAGGCTATTTAAATTCCACATGAATTTCCAGCCAAGTGGTGGCAGCAGTCCTGCTCAGGGTACTGAGGACTCAATCAGAGACCTACAATCCATGAGGTTTGCTAAAATGCATTTATTTCCTGTGGGTGGTACCTTGCTTGTGGCTCATGTGCTCTCAGCACAGAAGGCATCCAGCCACACTGACCAAAACATTGAGCAGACAGTCTTTAAAACAAGTAATCTTTCCTGAAATCAGCAAGCATTGCAAATTTGGGACACAGCATTATTGCTTCATTAATTATGAGCTAAGCATGCAATAATCCCACATGTACTGTTTAGTCCTGTTGCAGAGACTGAAAAATGAGGAGTAACACGATAACGTTTTATCCTTTAAAATACTAGTTTTTAAATAAAGATTTGTATGTCTGTCTTATCAAGCCTTCTGTGCTATTTTATTCTTGTCTTTCTTTTGTGCTTTTAACTTTTCGTTTTAAACTGAACTGACACTGCAGTGGTGGTCTAGCACTTTGTCATTTCTCCACAGCCTTTCTCCCTCCTCTGGACAACTGGTATTTACAAGCTACAACTTCAACTGGATGGCAGTTTCCAAATTAGAACATAGGAAAACTTGTTCAGGCAAAATCAAACTTTTTCCTGTATTCTGCTTTTCTATAGAAGAATCCCTATGCAACAGTTAGGTCTAAGAAAAGGGATAAAACCAGGTTCAGAATGTAGGGATGATTTTCCATAAATATTGATCAGTAACTTCTTTGTTCAGAGGTAATGTTATTACCTAAGAGCTGTAGATTTTTCCCGATTTTTTTTTCAGATTAGGTATTTTAAACTATTTGAATGTGTAATATTTCCAGAGTTCCAGGCTAAAGATAACATCTGCTTGTGCAGGAAGGAAAAACAGGAACAGTTATTGTCTGGTCTACACACCTATTATTTTTATGAACTATATATTCCTTCCTTTTATATCTTGTTAGTAGAGATTCCTTCTTCATTTCTTTTATAGAAGCTGTTCCAAACCTTTATTCATTCCTCTTGCTCTCCTATTTTTGACCTCGTCCTCCTCTTTCCACTGCTATTGTATTCTCTTTTTAATGGAGGCAACATAAATGTAGTCATAATTCAAGCTATAAGAGCTCCATAGCACAGTAGCAGAAGTTTCATAATTCCTATTTTGTTTTCTTTTCTGCTCCTCTCCAACATATGAGCTGCTTTACTGACTACTGCTGAATAATGAGCTGATTAGATAACAAGGTAAACTCTAAGCTTCTCCAATATAGCTCTCTCTCACTCTTGCATATGCACTAAAAAAAATAGCAGATCCAGTCACAGAGCAGATGTTTTCAAATACTGCTTGTCAGAAAATTAATTACATTTGGAAAGGCAGAAAAAAATCTGTAACAATATTTTTGATTCTATTGGAAACAAAATTTATAATCTCTTCTTGTAATTATTCCAGATAGATTATGGAATATTTTTTAATAAAAATTTTACTGAAAGCTACCCACTTTTAAAAATCAAGGTTTCAATTCCAAGTCTAAAGAAAAGAGAAAACTTCCACTCCTTTCACCCATGGGCTTAATGTGCACTCACTAGCACTGACTGAAATCCAGCATAACACTATTGGCTTAATGGGAGTGGATACAGCTTTGGACTTATGTAGCACTTTGGCAAAGTCCTTTCAGGAAAATTTTTTATGTGACAAAAGAAAATTAATATTAACTGCTTTTGAAAAAAAGTTTATAAGAACAGTGGATGTATTCTCCATTACACAGCCATTACTAAGTACATGTCATTGGCTCCTGAAATTACTTTATAGTGTGAAGCAAAGCCCAGAAAAATCAGTGGGAAGTCTTCAATCTGGCCCTGTATTTGTAAATTCATTCTTCTCTTCAGATATATATGGGCAAATCTATTTGACACTGATGTGCTAAAGCCTACTGTCATTTCTCTTAATTAGTTTTGACTAATTCAGTTGATGAAATATGAGTTTTTCCACACATATCTAAGATCAGAATTTGGCAGAGTGTTGACAATATATTTTAAGATATAAGATATTGCATCACTTTCTTCGTATGGTGTACTGCTGAATAAATATTTTCTCTGAGACCAAGATCAAGTTGCTTCAACATCCCTTCCAAATAGCAGTGGAGTAATGTCTGACTGCAGCATCCAGCTTTTCCTAAGCATATTCTCTGTGAAGGACACATGTTTGTGTCAAGAGCACCTTATAAACTATCATGAAAAGTTAATTTTAAGTTGCCATAGTCAGAACCTTCCAGTCAGTAGAGAAGTTGTACTTATTGGCACAGGTCTTGGTGGCTACTGTGCAGCCATCACCCTTGAGAGCAATTCCTCATTCTTGAGAAGGAATCATTCAGAATCACACAGCAGAAAAATTGTCGTTTGGACCATCAACAGTGTTAGCCTTTCTAAATAAAGGTCGTCAGAACTGGACTATGGCATGAAAAATTATTAGCAATTTACTCACAAAATATACAGCTTAGCATCAGCATGGGACACTTGGACCAAACCCAGTCTTGGTTTGGAATGGTCTGATGTAGTCTCTGTGACAATCTGATGGAACTTTAATCCTGATGCCAACATGTGCCCCAAGGCCTGGAGATGACTGGCAGAAAAGGCAAGACTTGCAAAAATTGCCCTTCTTTATCTCAGTGCAGCAGTGCTCTCTGAAACATGAAGGTAAATCCCCATGCAGGCAGTTAAAAACAAATAACAGTGGCACCTGTTTGCATAAAGTAAGTTGATATGTTCACAGTCCTGTGAAATACCAATGCCAATGGCTGGTTACTTTTTACTCTTGAGACTTGAAATCATTCATCTGTGCATATCTTGACCCTGGGGCACTAGCTGTAGTAGCTGCAGTGTTGTGCACACATATTGTTCCCTTAAATAATTCATTTCTAGGCAGAAAATTAGAACATTCAAACATCCAGTATAAGGCAGCAGCCTGACAAAATGTACATCTGGATTTTATATTAACATCTACTGAGTGTGGTTCCCAAATGTTCAACTTTATTTATATGAAATGGAAAAGCAAATATAGAATCAGAGAATCACAGAATGAGCCGAGTTGGAAGGGACCCACAAGGATAATCAAGTCCAACATGATAAATCATTAAAATATATTTGCACTACACTGTAGCCATGGAGGTATGGTCTAATTCAGAGTTTGTGCTGTGGTCTATGTGAGCAAGGTGTTGGTTTTAGTTCTCCAGAGAGCTCCACCTCAGAGACCTATGGGAAAATGAGCTTGAGATGGCACAAGGAGTTTTCTTGCACCAGTGAGGCAACAGGAGCTGCTGGTGCTGAAAGGAGGTGGGTGCCATGAAGTAAGAAAACTGAGAATGATTGTCTTGGCCGAGGATTGTGTTTATTCAGCATTTGCCACCAACATGACTACTGTGTTTCTCCCTGTAGAGCACATCACCATGTGTCACAGCAATGATGAGGACTTAGAAGCCCAGGGATGGCTTTTGATGGCAGACTTCAGGTGGAAATTGCCATTTTAGGCTTCTCAGTGATTCAGGCTTGAGAATGGAAAAGGTCTGTTGGCAAATACCCCATAGCTCAAATAGGCTCCTCTCCAGCTTTTATACCCTCTGTCTTGGCCAAAGGGGCCACGAGATTCAGAGGCAAAAAGAGACAAAGGAATAAAAGAGTAGCTCTCTCTAACTACTCCAGCTCCCTGTAGCCCTCAGAGGCTTCATGTTCCTTTGCTTTCCAAAGATCTGTTGGATTTTTAGCTGTAGTGTCCTAACCACTCATTTTAAGCACTCGGGTTCCTTACTCCTTCACACTACTTGGTTTTCCAGCTGCTGCCAGATTCAGTCCCCACCAAGATGGCATTAAATCCTGGATTTTACAGCTATGTCTACACAAGTAAAAAAGGACTAGGACATATCCTAGTGTGTCCCCAAACAGTAAGGACAAGAAATCAGTAGCCTGCCCAAGAAATGGAAGTTCTCTTGAAAATGAAAGAGTCTCAGGTGATGAGAAATTGAAGGAAAGTGTTCATATCCCTTTGGTCCAGCATCACTTCCTCTGTTCCATGACCTGTGAGGGTATTTATGCCTATTTTCACAGTGGTTTCAGTATATTTTCATAAATAAAGCAACCGAGGCATCTTTTGAGCGTTATGAACAAGTAAGACCCCAGAATACTTAATTCATATTTGTTTTGTTATTCTGTCTTTGCTGACATTTAAGGGAAAAGAAGCTTTCCTTTTCCAGCATGTTCTGTGACATTCTGGTAGCTTCAGCTGAATATTTTACAGGACTCAAGACAAATTCAGACTGAGTGAAATAATTGAAATTAATATTTCACGCAGTGTATTTTAGAAAAAGAAATAGAATGAATCAGCAAGACATGCAGAATTATAAAGTTTAATAACTTTATAAAGTTATAAAGCTGAGAATCAAACATCCTCAAAAAGTCCCACCAGATATCTTGGATTTACATTCACAAGAGAAGGCTGTGGCCAAAGTGTGTTTTGGAGATATTTGAGAGTGATGAGGTAAGTGTCTGTGAGTGTAAAGAAGAGGTGACAATCCAACCTCATTAGACACAGAGGATGTACTTTTGAAATTATGAAATTTGATTGCTTAAATTCAGTTGATGGAAATTATTCAATTAAAGATCTATGGACCATGTATTTGATAACTATGTTTTTTTTAAAGAATACTAGATTTTTATCTCTGACTATTCAATTTCTGCTAAAATCATCAAAACCCTCAAATTATATCTAAATTAAAAAATATTCCCAGTATGTAAGTTCAGACAAAGCTGATGTACTAAATTTATTTAATTTCAGAATTTTAACTAATTTTAGAAGCTTTAATTCTGTTGCCAATGCTTCTGTTAAGTCATGTTTCATTTCATGATTATCCCTGTAACTTGGGATAAAGAACAGAAAATCTCTCCTTCATCCATCACTCTGATTCCTTACAAGAACTCTGATCATTTTACTTACTCAGCTATCCCCACCATCACTCGCCCTGGACTCACTAGGAAATTTACCATAACTGTAAGACAAAGTATTATGACAACTTAGGGGGTGTATCCACAAAGAGTAAGGCTGAGGACTGCAGCATTTGATTTACAGGCATTTTACTGACATCTTCACAGTGAGAAATAATTGACCAGCATTTTGAAAATCTCTATTTTGGACACTGGATGTGTCTGTGGTACTGCAGTAGCACTGCAGACAGTTGGAGGTGAGCAAGACTAAATAATTAATGCAGTTATTTTCAATATCCAGCTGATTTGCTCAGGGTCAGCTCTGCAGCTACGTCCTGCTGGAGACACAGAGGTACAGCTCTTTCTCAAGCTACCAGCTCACTAAAGAGCCAAGAATTAATAAGATTTCAATAATGAAGTTACTGATATAAATATGAATATTGATGTCATGCTAATAGTTTGCCTGCATTTATTCTTCGAGAGTAAAAAAAACCCAAACTGCTATTCATTCAGTGGATTAACATTACCAATGCAGACACCTAATATTTTCCTCAGCACAAAGTTGCTTCTTATAAAGATGAAATTTGAAAGATGAAAATGATCCCTTAATTTGAAGTTAATTCAGGGAGAAATTCAGTCAGAGAAGGAGAAGATTTGGAAAAATTCACCTTGATGTTTAGGAAGACTTTAATTTTTAAGAATATGCAATTTGAAAATTGCAATTCTTTAAAAATTGAGTCCCAAAGATAAAGAAAATGTGTTTAAATTTGGCTCAAACAGTTTATTTTTCTTGTTCTATACAGCATATTTCAGGGTCTGAGGGGGTTTTTTTTCCATGGAAGAAACAATTTTTAAAAAAATTGCTCTAAATTTTAAAGTTATTAAAGCTATTTCCTCTAAATCTTTATCTTACATAGACAAAAAAGAGAAACAAGTTCTAATGCTTGACTTCCAGATGAATATACAGCAACTCTAAATACTCGTGTTTATATGTATTTTCTTGCTGTGTCTCAAATTATTGTCCACTTGCCAGTGCTACTGTTTTTGACACAGAAATTTGCTCCCTAGCATTGACCTAATTCTGCAAGGCAGGGAGCCACCTTCGTGTTGTGATGTCAGCACTGATTCACTTCAAAAGTCTTTCCATAGACACCAGACAGTGTCCCTGAGTGTGGTAAATTGATGAATAAGAAGCAAAAATACAGGACTGTAGACCTCAATTCAGTCTTCTGTTTCCCAGTGAATATTTAGTAGGGAGAGAGTGCATCCAATTGCTCCTATTGCAAGGTTTTGGAAAAAGAATTTTCAGTCAATGTATTCTGGTTTACAGAAATAACCCTCTCCAAGAATAATCTCTGAGGGCTCTATTAAACAACAAACAGTTCCTAAGCTCTCTGAGCTGAAGCCAAGGAGAGGCCACAAGTGACAGAGACTGGCTCTGTACACAGACAGCTGATTTGGAAAGGCAGTAACCAACACACTGAAGAAGGCCTCTTGGCTTTCCTTTCCCTTAAATCTTGCTCAGTACTGGAACTGCAAGGGCTGTAAACAGGTTGGTGCAAGTAAAAGCATTTCAAATTATCTCTTTCTTGTCTTGGAGCCACTGGCTAAACTTGGATAATTGCTTGAACTGGTTGAGGTAACCACTACTTTGGTAATAAAAGTACTTTAATCCAACATCACAACAGCTCTTTGTTACATTTGTTGCTATGAAAGTGGTCTCAAAAGAGATAGTATGATTATTTTTATGCTTAATTTTTTTTTCCCCAATAGGGAAATCTTCCTTTAACTGAAAAGGATATGACCCATGGTGTTCTTTGTGCTTGTTTTTTTCTCCATTTTGCTTTTTTCTCTACAACCTCAAACAGCTTTCTGGCTGACCTATGTGCCTATTGGCTGACATTGCTGGGAGAGCTGAAGAGTCCTGAGAATATCCTCAACGTTAGGACCAAGATGTTCAACTGATATAAGAGCCAAATAATTTTTGGACTCTCAAGTGCAGATTGATTAAATTATGTGAATAGATTTACAAGAACTTATTTATATCATTACCAAAAAGACAGAATATAGCAAAAATAATTTTTGAAGTTACTAGAAAAAATCACATATATTTTTAATTAAATCATCATTGTTACTTTGCTATATTATGGCATCATCTCCAGATTTTTCATGTACTTATCTCCTTCTAAATAAAGACTGCAATGGAGTAAATTGAGAATCAGTAAGACACTTGCCACACAAGAAAGAGACTGACACTGACTAGGCAGACAGTCTAAACTTTCTCGAAATTTTTACTGTTTTGAAGGGATTTTTAAGATTTATAAAATTATATTAATTTTAAAAGCCATAAAACAATAAAAAAATTAGAAACAATGTAATTGTTTCTGGAAAAATGATCTGGAATTTAGAGACAAACACCAAGAACCATATGGGTGCATGATGCAGGAGCTGGGGCAGCTTCACTGGCATCACTGGAATTACACTAACCTAAAAGGACAGCTTACATCTGGGATCTACTTTAAAGACTTTACACTCTTTCAACTAATGTGAAAACAACTGGAGTCAGTCTCAATACCAAAATGCTTCAATACCTGTGGTACATAAAACTGCATGCAGATTACTTGAGACAAAGTGAACCTCACATTCTGCCATTTTCAAATAAGTCATATGTTGGAAAATTGAAGACAAATTATTAAAAATATCACTGAAAGATTGTCCTAGTCCTTAGTGCTTTGTAAATCAGATCATTGTCACAACAAGAAAAGATAATCAGGTGTTCAGGTGCACCCTGCCCCTGACCCACACCCTCCTCCTTGCTGCTCTCTCTGACAGGCAATATGATTTCTCCACAGACCAGAACACCAGGCAGGAATTTCAGGAGGAAGTGTCTGGATTTCTCCCATAATGCGTGCATTATGCAGTTAAAGGAGCTGTGATGATTTGATTGACTTTGATACAAACAGGCTTGAAAAGGAGTCTATAATTCTGCTGGAGGCTGGGGCAGCTGGGCAGACTGATCTCCTAAGGTGGCAGGCAGCTTCTGGGTTAATCATGCACTGGCAGGGAGGTCTGCAGGGCACATCCAGCCCAAAGACAGGGAGCACTCACCTTTGGAGAGGTGAGTAAAAACGCTAAGATCCAGTCTCATGCAGAGATAAAATCCTAAAGTAGCTACGTAAGTGCTTTGTTGCTTTCCACTTGTTCATTCTGTAAGGCCAAAGACGTTAAACCTGTATGTTTCTAGCTGAACCTGCTTATCACAACACTGTTAACTTGCTTATATTTTATACTGCACTGATAATATTTAGATAATGTATTATCAATAATCATAGTCATCCACAACACAGTGGCATTTCTCATCCCTGACTGAGAGACTTCTCTTTACTACTTTGCTACAGCCATTAAAAACAAGCAATTTTCTTCTTCTGTTAAGTATTGTAAAAAACAAATTCTCATCAAGGTTGTGATTCTCAAAGGTTGCATGGCCTTACCAGAGGACACATTACCACAGAAAAATGAAATCTCATCTAAAAAGTCCAATTCTCAAGCATTATTTTAAGATCAATCAGAAATGATTCCTCAAAGAAACGTCTTATTTTCTGGTAAACTATGAGTTTATCAGGAAGGACTTGATGCAGTTGCCAAACAAAGGCTTCTGATGCCTTTTGAAATGTCCAAAGGCAGCTGACAAGGTGTCACAGTGAAGAGAAAACAGGTCCTACCAGAGAACTGTGTTGTTGTGGAGCAGTAGTTGGGAGCTAGGTTGTAAATCTTGTTCATTTACTTCCCCCCTTTAGGCAGCTGAAAGGAGGATGAATGCTAACATATTTATAATTAGTGGGGCATCAGAGTATAGAAAATGAACACATATTTTGATATCTCTAGCCCTGAAATGAAGACCCTAACTCAGCTTAGCACTAGTACTTTATAGTCAGTTGAAGTTAAAAATAAATTTGAGGTACTAGAGCAATTTTGCCATGAAAAAGATGGAAATCAAAAGTTCTGGGAAATTCTTCTATTAAATTGAAAAACAAAATTGAACCTAAACATCTCAGTTTCAGTAAACTCTTGGGAACAAGTTTTAGAAAAAAATCAACGAGATACAGCTAGATAATTGATGAATCTGAATTTTCTTTGGATTTACTTTGGACCTACTTTGTAGATATTTAGCTGACAAAGTGCTGAGAAATATTGTGGATGATTTATGACTGATAATGTTCCTGAGTTTTAGGGTTTGCAAGAAATGCTTGCTACTATCTCCCACTGGCTTTAGGATAGCATCTGGTCTTCCCTGATTCAATGCCAACAATGATAACTCATTTCTTCACCGTGCTCCATTTTGGTTACAGAAATGCAATTTACTGAAACTGGAAAGTTTCAGCCCTGGGAAAATTGCAGCTGGGACAGATGCAGGAGATGTTCTTGTCCTCAGTCTCATCAGTCACAAACCCTTTGATTTGCACTTGCAGCCCACACACCATCTAAATTGGTCTCCAGAGATGAGCTCCATCTTCTCAAAAGTCCAATAAAATCCTGTGGGTCTGTGAGAGGCCTGTTTGGGACACTGGGTTAAGGCCATGTAATTGGTGAGATGAACTCAGGCCCACTTGAGACTGTGATTTCTGTGCCATTTTTCTTCAAAGGAGGCACACCTCAGTCCCATTCCTGGATTTATTCCTTTCCTAGAAAATTACTGTATTACCAAAATAAAAGAAGTGGGTTTTTATCAAAATGAAATATAGTAAAATTTGTTTCCCTGCTCATGGGATGAAGGGAGTTCCTGGGTGTGGAGGCAAGTACAGATACTGAATTTGTTGGCTTATATAAATAATCTGGTGTCCACATTTAACGCATACAAAAAATTATTGTAACATATCTTATTGCTAATTCTCCAGGGTTTCTTTTAGATACTGCAATGCCTTTGAGTTACACTATAAATTAGAATTGCATCTAAATGTAGAGTTTGATAGAACTTTAGTTGAAAGCCTTCAGGAATATAGTGGTGGATTGCCATATATAGTTATAATACAAAGACCAGAGGCTAGATGTAGACTGTCTCTTTTTCTAAAATGTCCTGTGTTTATGTACAAACATGAGTATATAATAATATACTCTAGAATGAAAAAAATTATTTGAGTTGGATGGAATATTAAAGATCATACAATTCCACCCTTCCTGCCTTAGAGAGGGAAACCTTCCACTAAAAGAGGTTGCTCAGGGACTTTTTCCCTATATATGCATAACCATTGCTATCAGTTTGCTCTGCTTGCTAACTGAAGATATCCAACACCTGAAGGAAAACTGACTTTGTTGGTTTGATCTTCAGAATGCTTTTGTGGAATATTTTGTGTATATTTTGCGATAATTAGAAGTGGATTATGTGCAGAAAGCTTTAAGATTTTTGTTCCTTTTGCCTATCACCTAATACCTCCTTTGAAAATGCCTTAATCAAAAAAACTTGAAAAAGAACCTTCTTTCTAGAGGGTGGGAACTGTGCTTTGTAAAGCCACCAACAGCAAAGTGCATCCAATTTACCAGAGAAAAGATGCATTAAAAAAAGCGGACAAGGACTTAAAAAAGCACAAAGAAAAAATCTGCTATGAAAGGTATGTGCATAAATAAGTCATACAGAAGAATGAGAAAAAGGAGAGGGGATAGAGAAAGTCACCACAAGCCATACCAGCTAAAATCTTGATAACAAAATATGCAAAATATTTTTAAAGTATACTGCAGCCTTCCTGCTAGGCACAGAGTAATAAAGACCTCACATAAGCAAAGACATTATTTAACATCTAATCTTCATAGACAGATCAGTTCCATATAGTCCCAAAGTTCAGAGAGGAGCAGTCAATTACATTTATTGTGAATATTTTGCCAAGTATAGACAGGGTTCAATTGTACTGAATGATTCTTAATGTCATTGAATATCTTTTTGCTAAGGCTCCCAGCTGGCAACTTCATTCTCTCACTGCCTCCTTTAGTCTCTTGTGTTTGTTTTACAATTGTACTCATGACAGCAGAATTACTGAATCAGCCTGTGCAGCCACAAGATGGTTGTTTTCAACAAAAAGTGTGTGAAAAGTGGTCTGTAAGCAAGTGATTCAGATTATACTTTCAGCCCTGATCTCACGCTTATAATTCATGTACAAGGTCTAATTTGATTTTTTCTGGGTCTTTTCAGCTTCTGAAAGTCATTGTCCAGGAAAAGGAGGTGAACTGTTTTACCAGATTTTATTAGTAAATAATAAAATTAGAGACTCTTTTGTAAATTGCAGTTGTGTATTCTGGGAAACCATGCTGGAATTAGTGTTAGCATTTATTGCACATAGACTATAAAACTAGCTGTGTGTTGAGAACCAGCTCTTTACTCTCACAGACAGTCTCCTCAGCTAATCCACTGTCTACAGCATGACAGCAGCAGGGCCCTCTAACAATATGTACAAGAGAAGAGCTTTACTATTGAGCAGTCAGATCCTTTTTCCTCCAAATCCGGCAACATTATTCTCATTCTGTCTTGGCAAGCGTAAAGTTGAAGGCAGCCCATTGCTGAGAATGTCACCAGCTACTGTACACAAATCTTGGAAGTTTGCATGAAAGAAAAGAATGAAGGAATCCAGTGGGGTCTGAAAAGAAGGATGGTTCCTGTACAAAATTGAGGGATGTGATCTTCAGGTGTTTGCATAGAGGCATTTCCACAAGAGACAGGGGATTGCAAGGGGGATCAACAAGCAGAGCCCTGAGCAGCTCAAGGCACTGTGAATCACAAAGCCCCAGCTGATCAGCTGAGCATCTCTCGCTGCTGAGCATCTCTCACTGCTGAGCTCCTGACTGCACGTCCACGGCCATAAATCTGAGTGCACGGCAGATGCACATACAGGCACCCAAGGTTATTCATCTAGATCTGCTTCCCTCTGTAAAGTTCAGTTGCCTAAACAGAGAGACAGAATGGCCTCTGATGTGTCTGTACCTGAGGAGCCTCTGTTCTGTCCTTCAGGTAGGTGAGGTTTTTTAGCTCCTGTGTCTTACAGTGTTGTGTGAGTGTTGCATGGATAACAACCTGAGTAACTGAACCACAGCCTAACAGAGCAAGAGAACCCCTCCATCCACACTTAGGAGAGCAGGGAGACATTTATTTTAGGATTTTATTTCTATAAAGGTTTCTACATGGCACCAGCAGAGAATGTCCGTAGAAGCGGGTGGACCTGTTTTTTCAGGACAGTGGAAAAATTTACACTACAACATTCCTCTTATCACTTTATTATTATTTTTACTTAAACTTCAGCATTTGCTTCTACTAACTTTTTTTTTGTTTTTGTTTTCAATTCCTAAATATCTACTGTGAATTTTTCTACAGCAAAAATGCCAGGTGTGCAGTATCCCATGTTGCTGCAGCACAGAACATTGGATTCCATTCATACATTTATCTTCCCATTTGCCCAGGGCCAGCCAATTTATGTTTCATGAAAACATGTATTGTTCTGAAATGGGTGGTTAAAATTTCCTGGGTTTTTTATAGATTTGGTATTAAAAATGGTTGGATGAAACCCCAAAACATTCCAGAGAGGAGATAAGGACCTTATAGCTGTGTGCCCCAGCCTGCAGAGAGCATGTCCTAGTGGGCTTGGGTCCAGGGCCAGACACTAAACATTCAGCAGACAGATTTTATTGCATTTTTCTTTTAATTATTTCTTCTTTCCCTCAGCATTTGCTAAATTCATACAAATCCAGTTAGGCAAAGGAATTCTAATTTTTCTTTTGAATTTACACCCACCTGTTCCCACTCTAGCAACTTCTGATTACAATCCGTGACACCCTTACATTGTGAGATTTGCAAACATACACAACATTATAGAGGAAAAAAAGGGTTCCAAACCTATATTTAATGATATTTTCCCTTTTGTTTTGGTGTGGTCTGAAAACCAGCATTTCTGTGTCTGAAAATTAGGACTCTCAGACAGAGATGCCACGCTCATAGTACTGTAATTTTTGACTTTTTTTCTTTCCCTAATTGTAAATCCTTTATGGTCCCAAAAGTAACATTTTCCAGAAGTGGAAAGTTAGTCATCCTACCACTTAACAAACAGAAAAAAACACCCCAGATGCTACTGTCATGCAAAAGAATAAGTTAATTAAGTACTAAATACCTTTTTTTTAAAAGTGTCAAGACTGAGCCAATACTTTACAATAAACTGCTTTTTCAGACTGAGAACTCCAACATGAAAATGCAGCCACTGAACTGCTAGGGGTTCTGAGTGATAGGGGTTTTTTTTATTTTTGTTAAACTGAGAGATAGTTTTCGTTTAAAATACACAAGGAATCAATTTATGTCAGGTGTTTTTCTGATATATATAGAAAATAATAGAGGAAGGCAAAGATGTGGACATAAGAGACATTGCTCCAAATTCTTGCACTTACAATTGAGGATATACACCTGTGGGAAAGTATATTAGAAAAGGAATATATCAGTTCCACTGGACTGTGAAGGAAGAATTGAAAATCTTCTGCTCTTGCCACAACTTTGAAGACTGAAGATGTTAAGATACCCTAAAATACTTTAATCTGTTGGACTTCTGCACCTTGAGAGTTTATGAATCTCCAGTGAGACTCTGAAAAATTCAGTTCCAATTTTTCTGGAATGAAACATTTCAAGATGTTCTTACAAAGGAAATATTACATATCTATCTACACTGTGAATGGATAGACAGACCTTCCTCTTCCCTGCTAAAGCACTTGGGTTTGGCAGTAAAAAGTCCCAGCACATGGGAAATTTAAGTTCTTAAACAGGTCTTGCATCTTCCCTAAAACACATACATTTTGATGCTGGGGAAATTCCCCATTTAAGGGTGAATTATGTGTCTTCTTTCAGAATGAAAACGCTGAAAACACAATGGGCACTTGAACTTTTCCCTGTCTATAGTCAGTGTTTCAGGTGATCTGACACTTAGGAGAAAATAAATATTTCCCTTATTAGTCACTTCTCCCTCTGTGCCCTTCCCCCCCACCAAGTAGTAGTAGTAGTAGTAGTAGTAGTAGTAGTAATAGTAGTAGTAGTGGTAGTAGTAGTAGGTGTTGTAGTAGTAGTAGTAGTAATTTTTAAAAAGAAAATGAGATGGGGAGTTTTGGCTTCGGGAAAGAGGAACACAGAAAGGTTGAAAAGAAACTAAAATTATTTTTTATGGTTAAATAGTTCAGTCTAAACTAAAAGAAAATATTATTGCAAGTGATTTATTTTTTTGAAATTCAGAAGTGGAATTTTAGTCAGTGTCACCTTGTATTTTGTATTTTAGGTGCAGGAAGCATAAAAGTTAGAGGCAAGAACCTCTTGTTTAGAAATGGGAGAGGAAGGGAAGCAAGAAGAGCACCTGTAGAGAATGAGGCACTGAGGAGGGAATGGCTCTCCAGCATCAGCTCCTACATCCCTTCACCAAGTACAACATGGCACTAGTGGGCAGTAATCATAACCCACCTGGGTGTGTTAAACATTCACCCACGTGCAGGCAGCCAGTGCAAACCAATGCACCATTTTCATGCTCAATTTATAACTTCACTCACATAATGCCTTTCCTGAGATAAAAGCAGTAGTTAAATTGCATGAGCTCATGTCAAATACTTTCATCAATCAGTCCTTAATACTCTGTTCTGCTTTTCTTGTTATTGAGTAAACCCGAAGGTATAGTATTTTTAATTTAACAAGACTGGACCTCACCTGCCCACCCAAGATAAACATATGCTAAAGAAAAAAACCACCTTTTGTTCAAATTTTTAGATTTAAAATGTAAATTATAGCGTTAGGTCACTGGCCTGTTTTATGGGTGAATAAGTGATGTTTATAAAGATTTTATTACTCAGTAATATCTTCATTCAAAGCATGAACAATTACTAGATAACTATTTCCAAATCTAAGCACAGATGGGGAATTCTAGTCACTGGCAGACAGAAAATTCTGTATGAAAATCATTGATCCTCTGGGCTGACTTGTCTACATCTAAAGTTGGTGATTAGGAGACACTTTGTTAAGCATCCAACATTTCTATCATAAAGATGTTAGTTCCTTTATCTCTCATCTTCTTGCCATACTGCTTATATTCCACGAATTATGTCTGAAATTTTCAAAGATATCCAATGTTTAGATCAGCAGGACTTGATTTGTAGAATTCCTGAATGTTTCTACAGAATTCAATTCATTTCCAGAACATGGAATGTGTCAACCAGTGTGCTTTATTGTATGCTTCATTCCAGATATTTTATGTACATAGAACAAAGACAACTAATGCACAGACTGCTCTGCAGAATTCCATTTTTCTTATGTGAAAATCACTGTTTGTGAGAGTTTTGTGAAATGAGAATGCATGTTTTTACACAGCTGTGGGGTTTTTTTAACTGAAGAATAAAATTGAATTGTGACAGTTTTTGAGGTAAAAAAAATTATGCTTTCCTGGGATTTCTTAAAAATACAGACTAAGTGATTTTTGTTCCTTTTTTACTTCTTGGTCACAGTTATCTTTCTGCTAGCCTGTGGGCTTTTAGAGTGAGGATCTTCGAACCACAGCTGGACTGAGTAATAAACAAACTAGTAAACCTTAGGAAGAATGGAATGCCAAAGGAAACCTAGCAAAACATTCACATTGATGTTAGCATTATGGAATAGAACAGTATATAGAGGCATCAATCTACAACAGTGCTACATTATTCTTTACAATGTACCTAAGCAAAATGAGGAATAGGTTAAAAAAAGAGGAAAAACAGCAACAAGCTTCCCCTCCCAGGGCCCACCCCTGACTTTTGGAGTTAACAGGCAGTAAAGAAAATAGATAGAAATGTCTTTATTGATTACATTTATAGGTTGAGAAGTGAGCCACAGAAGGATCTAACCATGTGATGCCACTGATGCCTTGAGTTTTAAGTATTTCTGTTCTGCTTGGGTGTGCAGCTTTTAGTTTTATATTAAGGGGTGATCCTCTAGGCATCATCACATACGTTGTTTGTGACAGCCCTGATTGCTCAGATGCCAGATGAAAATGAAAACATCTAGTTTTCAGGAACTACTGTAGATTAAAATGCATCTTGTCAGTGATGCATTATTTACAATTAAATTACTCTTACAAGGATTCAATTATAAAGGAATTGTTTGATTTAAATAGGAGCAACCCATTTCCTTGACCACCAAATACATTCTTCTTCAGCTTTCAAGGACAAGCACCCATGGCAACTTCAACTTATCAAATACAGTTGCATATAGAAAAAGCACATATTGCCTAAGGTTTAGTTCTTCTGAAGTGAGTAGGGGTCTTATCACTGTTTTATGGAATATATGAATTTCATCATATTGTGTTTATCTGAAGTCCATGCTAACCAGAATAGATGTTTGTTGCTGTACAGAACTATTTGTGGGTCTGAACTCTAAGAAATGACAGAACACTGAGTTTTACACAAATGGTGGTGTTATAAAAAAAGTAACTAAGTAAAACAAAACCCAGAAAAATAAATAGCACAAGATTTAGTGATAGAAGAATTATTACTAATGCATTTTTTTCTAACATAAAGCCCTGAAATTAGTTTGGATAAAAACCTAAAAACAAATTGAGGTAGAAGTCATACAGCAGAAGTAAATGTTTTTTAGTCCAGCTCTGATTTTAAAAAACTCAAAATAGTTAGCAGCTTGTTCCAGATTAATCTCAAAAGATGAAAATCACTTCTAAAACAGCAAGCATTAGCCAGATCACACATTAAGAGGCTAGGAAAAAAATTTTACTGTCAGTTTCTTCTCATATTAAAGGTGGCATTTTATGGACACTATATGTCTAATAGAAGTACATATATTTGTAAGCTGACTTTTTTTTTAATATTAATCATTTTAAAATTGTGTTCTTCTCTATTACTGACTATAATAAGCAACTTCAGCAACTGAAGTTATCAATTTCCTCTCAAGTATATTGTGATATTACATGAATATTACTAAATTAAATTATTTTTAAATAACAAAAGTCTATCAACATCATTTTTCTTACATTTTGCAAGAGAATATTTGATCTACCTTTACAAAAAATTGCAGCTGCTGTATCAATTATCATCTTCTTTCCAAAAAACTGAAAGCTGACATGCCTTAAAAATTCCCTTTCTGTTGAACAGCATCTTTTTCAGTAATCTCTGTTACTAAGGATAAAACAGTTGTGCACTAATGGATAACTGTTGTAGGAGCCACTAAATGATTGTGTGTTTGAGACACATGAAAGGCCATACAGCTTGGAATTAACTTCAGCTGTTGATAAGATGAGACATGAACTTAGTTCCCACATTGAATTAATTATCCTAAGATGATAACTGGCAACAGTTGAATAAGTCTTAATTCTTTACCTAACCTAGTAAGGCTTATATAAGACTTTGGGGAATAGCTGCAGACTGTGTTAAAAGTTTCATTTGAAATATTTTCAGGATTTCCTCCGAGAAGCTTGGAGGGCAAAACTGTCTGTCTTTCCCACAAGGTCTTCAACCACAATATCTTCCAAATACCTTTTCCTATTACATACATTTTGTACCTCAACATTGGTGCCTCAACATTTATTGTATTTGGCTCTTTTGCAAACCACCTCTTTCCTATTTAAAAAGTCTCACAGTTATCGTTTACACCTACATCCCCTCTACAGAATGTGAGAGATCAACTCTTACTCCCCTGTGCTTACTTTTTTATGCACCAAGCCTTTTTAAGTAGCAGAATTACTGGGGTCCTAGATGTTTTGGTTGGTCAAGTGTGGAAGTAACAAAGTATATACACACGAATACAAGATACTATTTATCAGGATGTAAAAGAATCTCATGCCAATCAGAATTAGAAAATTATATTTCTGACATGGAAAAGGTTTAGACCACTGTAGAACTCGGGAGCAACTTTGAATCCATGCTGGGCCATTATTGCATTAAGTGTGCACAATCTTGAAGTAAAGTACAAACAGAGTTAGGATATCTCGGGGCATTTTGAGGTTATGTATTGGTTAGGTATAAAAGTCAAAAGGACAATATTAATATAGCATAAGAATGAAGGTGAGAACAGGCTCTATTGGCAAACATTACTAGAGAAGGAATCAAAAGAAATGAGTCTGTATGACACATTAGCATAGACCCTGCCATTTCCACAGAGGATAAAATAAGAAAGCACAACAGAAAATATGGAAACTAGGAAAAGACATTTTATTTTATTTTTATCTTTATCTTTTTATGGCATTAAAATTGCTAATATATAGTCTGATGTCTTCATTTGGATTAAGACATTTGAATTCAGACAAGTTTCAGACAATTTAATGACAAGAAATCAAAACAGAAAATGCTACATAGTACACAACCAGAGCTGAACACTGTTTTATTTTCTAGTTGTTAAAGACAGATAATTACTTCTGAAATTCTGCTGTTATAAGGTAAAATTGTCTGTAACCTGGCATGTTCCAGAGAGACATTTTATTAGGTGATCAGCTCTGGGTTCTGAATACACTCTTCTGTTAAAGTAAAATTTCTAAATTATTTAGCTATCAATCATCAAAATCCAGGGGATTTCTCTTTCTATATGTGTTTTCAATAAAGTAACTATTTAAAACTTTCTAATTCCTTTGTAATGTAGATAGACACACTCAAAAGTCTGTTGTTTCATTCCATTACAAAAATATTTAAGGATGTAATTAGGTCATTGCCTAAAATTGGTCTCTTGTTGTTCAAATATGAGTGTTAGAAATGATGAAATATAGAAATAGAACAGAAATAACTAGTATGTAAAGCTAATTTTACTTGCAGGTGTACATTTGTGAGCTTATTACAAAGTTATGCCTAAAGAAATCTCTTGAGGAACAATGAAATAATGATCTTTCATGATGTATTGCACAGTCAGAAAATCCCACAGATTGCTTTCCTCCATTAGGAAATTTCCTGCCATAGGAATAAAAGCAAAAACCAAATATTTCCTGGGGGATAGGAGAGACTAGATATTCCTTTTCCCTCCATCATGTCCAGTAACAACATGAAACTAGAACAGCTGAGGAAATATGGTCCCATGCAGTTAAGAAATAAAGACTAATTTAAAATCAAGTCTGACCTGCAAGGAAAAAAGTAAAGGTAGCAGGAGGCAGTGCCAACAGCAAGCAGCAATGCTCACTGCGATGCCTCACACATCCCAAAGCAGGAAACCTTAGTGTTGAACAAAATAAAATATCTGCCATGCCCTCTACTATTGAACACAAATACTCTGACACAATGCCCATGTTGGCAAAACCCTTCTGGTTTAAAACATGAAACCTCTAATCTGTGATAAGGGGACAGGCAACTACAGCAATGATTAAAAAGTTTTGTGTAAATATCCTGTGTTGTGTAAAACAACTGCTAATCCACTTGCATGGTGCTTTGTCAGATCTTTTAAACCAGATCTCCTTCTGGATAACTTGTAATACAGAAGATGAGGTGAGCGTTTTCACTGCTGTGAGTCTCCCAAAATAATTCCAGGCTACTTGTGGTGAACAGCAGACCAGATCATTGCTTAATCAGCCTGTACAGCAGCTTCTTACTCCCCATCTTGAAACTTAACTCCAACATTGATTCCCCTTTCTGCAGAATTCCAGGTCTTCAGATTCTCCTGATGAGCCACACTTAACATTTCTAAATAGTAAGGGCTTCTGTTTATTATTATCTGTTTGGGGTGAGGTTTTTAGTTTATTTGCTTTTTTTTTACTTTTTCTGTTTGGCTCTTGGGTTTCCATTCACATGTTTTGGTACATGTCATATTGACATCTACACTCCAGCACATTTAGTTATTTATTTCTTCCTTTCCTGTTCAGTAATCAGCTCTGGAACTGGTCTATGGTATTAGCTCTGCAGGTTTAGGGGAACTGAGCAGTAAAGAGTTATGACTGTTCACCTCCCAGCTTACCCATTTATAACTAATTTCTAAATGTCTGTTCAGAATTCAATTTCCTCATTACCTCGAAGAAGAATCCCTGAGGATCTGCCATGTCCCATGTTTCTCGTTAGCATGAAGATTTCCCTTTCTAACAAGGTGAAATGTGACCTGTTGTCAAACAATATTTTTTTATTTCTTTCTCAAATGAGAACTGTTGGCAGGAACTTGGTTATCCCAGCACAAATGGATTTGGCTGTAAATGTTATCTCTGATTACTGACTACAGGATTCTGGAATTGTAACAGGCAAAAATGGTGACCCTTGTGCTTGATCTGATGTCAGCTGCAGCTCTACTGGTGAGGGTAAGCGAGGGGTGACAACTGTAATGCATAAATCACTGTTATAATATTATTAGTAGAAAATAGTATTTAGTAAAGTTTCAATTTTGGTATGAATCCTAGCAAGTGCTGTAAACTTAATGTCATATTCTGGCAATTCCTTCATGTCACATCATGAGCAATGTTTCAATTTTCCTTTTAATTTTGATTAAATATTTATTTATTTATTTATTAGTCACTCCTTCTTTGGGTGTCAGATTAAGATTAATGAAAATCAAGATGAGTAATCCAGCACTAGATTTTTTGCTGTTCATGGAACAGAAAATGTCACAGATCATGAAGGACAGCACCATTTGCTCTTCCTTGAGTTTTCTGCTTTCTCAAGAGCCATTACAGACCTAGGGTGAACATGCAGATTAAGTCCTGGGCTACAGATGTGAATCTGTATTGCATGCCTCATGGAACACAAATGCCCCTTTTTCTGAAAAGGATCCCTATTTTTATAGATGTTTCTGAAGCAAACATGGTCACATCCTGGTTTGTATTAATGGATTATTTACAATGACGTTATTCAAAATATGTCACCCGAGACATGCATGTAAGAGTGTGTGCCCTTTATTTGTTGACTTGCAAGCAATTGCAGCATCATGACATAGCACAGATCATAGATTAGATACCAGAGAAGAGGAAGAAGCATTAGCAAAATATTAATATCCTGAAATAGCAATAAAAAGTACATAATGGGAAAAAGCCTGGTTTTCATTAGAAATAGCCTCTAGTATGTCTTGGTACTTGGCAAGGAATAATCCTTGCCCATACTTAGTTCTGTTTCCCTTCCAAACATGGTTGGTCATATTGAAATTGCCCACTGAGAATAGTTCCTGGCCTGTGCTGAGTCCTTATTTATGCCTGGAACTTGTTGGTCATGGCTGTGACTGTTCTGGAGACCAGTCCAGGAATTTAGTGGTATGAACGATGGAGTTTCAGGGTCAGGGAGCAGTATTTGGGAACATTCTTTTCACTAGTAAAGACATAGTCCCAAGAACTGCTCCTGGGCTGCAACATTGTCTAAAACACCTTCAAAACTAGGGAAAGAGATACCCTCTTCATGGTTTGCATACCAAGTACATACTTCTGTGAAAATTATTCACAGAAAGAGAAATCAAAGATATATTTTTATTTCAGTTAATAGGGAGTGACAGGAAGAATATGGTGAGACAGTACAAAGAATGTTGTTCTTATTTTAGGAAAACCCAAACTAGAAATGCATTTGCTAATCTGATGATTTGGGGTTTTATGGAGATTTTATTTTGTGGCCCCAAAAATTTTGACTCTTATTCTGGAAGAAAAGTAAGACAATAGATCCCAGCAGAGTGAACAGAGAACACAGCAGTCAATAAATATAAAAACATAAGTCTGAATTATTCAACACCACATTTGTATAATTTTCTAGCATAAAATAAGGATTTAATATCTTCTAAATGTCAACGACACAAATCTGAAGTTAAATGGCTGGTTTTCAAGGGTAGTGGTCATCTGCTTTACTCATAGACTTCTGAAGATAAAATATCCAAAATATTTTAAAATCAAAAGTTTTGGACTGGCAGTGGAAAATAGCATTTAGAGAAGTGTCCTGGATGGAACACTAAACACCTAAGAAATCCACATTTGCAAGTGCTCGATGAAAAGGTTGTGTTTGCATTCAAGCCACTCAATGGAAAATGGCTCAAGGCAGACCAGGAGCATTAACAGTGATTAACAACTCCCTTTTTTGTTGTTTAACTACCATGTATCAAACAAAAGCAGCAGCTAGACACTCCTAGACTTTACAAGACTTCTGGATTCTGGGAAAATAAAAGATTCACAGCTTCAGTGAGCTTCTTTGTATACTGCACTTTGCTCACTTGCACTTGGGAAAATCCAGTCTGGATTTTTTGAGTCTGGGCCTTCAAGTGACCCTGCATGCTGATGCCAAAATAAGCAAAAGGCTTCAGGTAAGATGTCTGAGCTACTGGAGGCAGAATGAAAAGAAAAAATGCTGACACACATGTGAATCAAAGCTGTAATTACATCATGTATCCAAATCCAATAAACTTCTCAGCAACTCTTCAAAGAAGTTCTGTCAGATGCCATACATCACTGAGATAGCAAACCTGCATAAAGGCAGCATGGATTACTTTTCTTGGATGTGAAAGCCCGAGGCAGTCTCCTCCCAGAGATCTACCAATGGGATTTTAAATTACATAGAATCTCTAAGCCAACACAAATACAGGATCAGCATTGGTGTAGTGCCTATAAAGCATTTGAGAAGCAAAAAAATAAATTAAATAGATAACAAATGTGAAAAATCAAACATATTAAAAGCTATACACAACAGAGACTCTGAAATTTGCTGTGAAACCATGTTGATGAAGGATGAAGAAGATCAAGAAGAATAAATTTTAAAAGCTATAAACTATATCCCACTAAAAATAAAATTAAAATGTCAAGAACATATTTATGTTTTATTGATAAATGGAGACTTAAATGTGATTGAGGAAATACTTCTTTATTTTAAAGAGGAAAGGCAATAAATACTAGCTGTGTATGTAAGAAAAACAAGGAAAAATGCAATGAAATTATAAATAAATAAATGAACCTGATTTGGTTTTGGAAAAAATGCAAATAAATGAACTTACTGGCAATTCAGTTTGCCATTTTTCGATGACATGGTGGCATATGTAGCTCACTGGAGCTCTTGAAGGTCATCTCACTGAAAGGGACAATGCTTCTTGTCAAATAGCATTCTGAACCTCAGCTGATCTGTGTAAAGAATCGTCTCCAGCCTCTGTGATTCCAGCAACATCCATCTGCACCCTCTCATGCATGGAGATATGCTCTGAAAGTTGCAAAATCAGGTCCTGCAGCATTACTTCACATAAAGACACGTAACAAATGGAATTTCAAATTGAAGTTTGTGCCTGTAGGAAATGTCTTGCTTCTTTTACCACTCATTTTTTCCAAAAACAAACTTAGATCGTGGTGTTCTCTGTCAGGTTCTGTCCTACTCTGCTACACCTCAGTGGCAGCATGGCTTTTTCTGATGTTTTACAGTTTTAAGATACCACCTCTCCATTTTAATTTGAGATGACAGTCACCAAAACTCTCACATTAGGATTGTTTTATCCTGTTTATTTATACCCTGGCCAAATGCTTAAGAGGATATGAGACCTATAGACCCCTCTGCAACAAGCATGACAACCTCCTCCCTACTTCCATTTTTTTGAATACCTCTCCTTGGCCTAGTAGAAAAGGACATGCCATCTACATACCTTCTACAAATAGGTCTGTAATCTTCATTCAACAGTCACTGTGTTGAGAAAATAAAAATAAGATCTTAAATGATCTGAAATGTTCCAAAAATGCCATAAATAACCCTAAAATCTTTGTTCAAAAACAAAGTAGGTAAGGGAAAACATACAAAGAATGTGGGACATATAAAATGGACTCTTAGTACTTAAAAGAAGACACACAATACAATCTTACAATTTCAAAATTTTGAAATTTAGATGTTTTACCTCAGAAGGCCTAGGATGTTACATTTACTTAGGATTTTATATTTACTTTTAGAAAGAAAGTGTTCCATGTCAGGAGTTCAGTCTTCAGGAAGAGGCATTAAGATTGTGTAAATAAACAGACACACAGATTATTCTGTGCCTGTACAGAATGCAAAGCATATTACAGACTTAATCCTGACTGAGTCTTTAGACATTAGGATGATTCCAGATAATTGGAAAAATAAGGAGAGAAATGACAAAAAAATCCTGATAAAATCTTTAAGGACGTGACAAGTTACAGTAGTTAGAGTGTGAGCAATCTCAAGAGCCATTGAATCACTTTGTAGTGTTTTGGATTATACAGCCAGTCTTGCTGCTTAGCATCTCTGAACAGCTAAAGCATGACAAGGAGAATTTAACACTCTTTAGTAAGAGTGAAGGAGAGCTGAATTTACTGCAGGAGTATTTCTGAAGTAGACAGTAATGATCCTTTCCTTTTTGGGACCTGACTTGTCTTGCTGGGCATGTAAATATAAGCAAACATCAGTACTTGAAGGAGTGAAGAAATAGCCAGCACCAGCCTATGTGATATCTAGGACCAAACAGGGGAAGCTGTTGACACTTTTGCTCCTCATAATGTATTTTCAGGATCAACACTTGCATAACCCTGAAAATAACTGTAACTGGCACTGAGTGACAGCTCCTATGACAGACCCACACAGGGAATTTTCTATGTCATACTGAGGCCCTCTCCTTTAAAATATGTTGCCTAAACCGTGTTTGCCAAAAGAAATTTATAGCACTCTCTTCCTTTCACATATGAAAGCTGTTCTTCAATATTGTCTTGGTGTAAGGCATTGTATTAGGAGAAATCTACAGCTGTAGTGACCAGTTTCATAACTACAAAAATCACTGCAGGTTTCAACATCTGTTGGGCAGTGACTTGCAGTGCTAGAAAGAGGACATAATGTCATTTATGGGATGGAAATTTTGCCATAAAATGCTGACTCAAAATGTGACTCTGGAACATAACGTCATGTTTTAATGCACAGAAATTACATCTTCTGTCAGTTTTAGTGATTTTAAAGAATCTCCATTGTGTAACTGGTACTTAAAAGGAGTATGGAAGGACAGGAGTGGCAGGGAGATGGGGGCAAAGAGCTTTGCAGTTGTATAACCACCATAACTGCCCCATCACACCTCCTGGCACCTCCTTTTCATGTATTGACTGGTCAAGCTTTGCTCATGTGATGGTTTGTGAGGTGGCAGAGGAGTGCAGTGTATGCAGGACAGAGCAGGGCAAGGGTTTGCCACAGGCTGGGAGAGCATCTCAGGCATGGAGATGCACGCTCCAGGGAAAAAATGCAAATTCAGAGAAAGCACAAATGACAAAAATCACAGTACTACATCAACAGAAGCAGTCACTAGCAGCACTACTGACAGTATCACACTCTGCAGCAACTGAACACTAAGAGCAGGAAAACAACACTTTTCATTCCTTTTCCTCAGCTGGCTAATTTTTGTTTAATAAGTTGTGTAGGTTGCAACCAATTGGTAATAGACATTGGTACTAAAAGCACAACCATATTGCTTTGCTAATGAAAAAGTGGGTATGAAAAGGTATTTTTTACATTTTCCTGGTTTTTACAGCAATGTAGCAATACTTGTATTTAGGTTCTTACACTTGTGGAAAGTACTTTTTTGTTTTCAAGAAAATCTTTCCTTAAGTGGTTATGCATGGAAAATATCAAACAGTAATAATAAAAAGCCAGATAAAGTGAGGATTAGGAGGCAGGATTAAAATTAAATAGCTACAAAAGCAACAATAGCAATATATAAATTCTGTATGCTTAATCATATGATTAGTTATATTCATCTGTGTTTCATCTGTACAAAATCATACTAAAAGAAGATGATAACCTGAAGATGTTCAGAAGACATTATAAATTGCAGTCTCGTGCTTTAAAACATTTGAATAAAAATCCCAAACTGATAATGTTGCATTTAAAAATAGAAAGGAAGCAAAAATGTAATTGTCAGCTAAATCTATACTAATGCATTATTCAATTGTAGAACATATGCACTAAGAAAAGGCCAGATTGAGAGTCATGAGTTTGTAAGTGCCAAAACAAATGGAAGTCATTGCAGAAACTAGCCAGAACAGCACATCTGCAGCAGAAAAGAAATTAGTTGTCAGTCTGGCAGTAGCCACGGCAAAAAGAAAAGCAATATGTTACTTGATGGTAGAAATTTAGCAGATCTGAAGCCAGGTTTGCACTGAAGATTTACATACTGGAAAGAAGTGTCTATCTGGAGAGAAGGACTGTGGATACCAGGAAAGCTGATTGTCAGCTTTTCATGGTTTATGAGGTTTTATGGAGATCCTTTTCTGAGGAAAGCAAAATGTCCAATTTTGCAGTCTTGAGCAGTTTTTATATCTATATAAATTTATTCCAAAAATTCCACATACTCTTATTTGCACGCAATATGCTAGGTGTCCTGAAGGCAATAATCAGACAGTAAATAAATATAGTGAGGAAATAAAATAATAAAATTCTACATACAATACAATATTCACTGCACTTTCCATAGCCTAAACCTTTTCTTATGTCCTCTCTGTTCTGTGAGGAGTTAATTCTCTGCATCTCACCACTGCTCTATTTGAACACCTGCTCAACTCGCCTCTTGCCCATTGCTAAAAAAACCCAAGAGATGATTTTTTGCTCCCTTTATGGAAGGAATATAGGCACTCTCACACAAATACAGGAACTCTTGAAAAGAGTTGACAAATTGTCTGCTCATTTCTGCTCATTTCTTATTCACTGACACACCTAAGTAAACATTTTTTAAATGTTTATGTTCAATGTTGGTGACAGTTCTAGACATTTATAGGAAACTTTTCAAGCTTTTAGTTTGAAAATCTTTCAAGATTTTGAGCATGAAAATAATCAAAGGCTACAACACGACATTAAGTGCCAGGATATAAAACATCTCTTTATCTCTACATCACGTATGCATACCTGTTATGTTTCAACATTTGTTGATTCTTCCAGACGTCTAATTCAAGGACATAAAATACACTCAGTGTTTGTCTATATGTCTATAATTTTATATACCTAGATACAGGAATGTCACACAAAGCAACCTACAATTGTTATGCATATTTCACTGTTATCAAATCTGTCATAAGTGTAGGTACAGAGAAGTGGTGGTGGTAGATCTAGCCAAATGTCTTAAACCCCATCCCTCACAAGCATTTCAGCATTAGGCCTACTACCTTTCTTTCTTATTTTCATTTGAAGAACAAGCAGGAGTATTTTTAACCCAAAAATATAATTCTTCACTTCTTGAGATTACTTAGTTCTTCCAGACAGGGAATGGTTTTATGTGACCTTTTACTTTTTGGTCTAAACAAAGCAAGTATCTGTGTTTATCTGCAAAGCACCTCTTTATCTTGTACTTAATTTTAGAATTAAGAATACAGAAAATGACATGTTGAGTCCCGGGGTTACTAAAACATATAACCTGGAGGAGTCTTATTATCTTTTGATGTGACTTCTTCTAAGTCACATGCTGAATTACAAATATTTTCATTATTGTTTGTTGTTGTACCAGAAAATAAGAAATAAAAAAAGGGTGTTTTGTTATTTTGAGCACCATATATATCTTTTGATTATCACATCTATATTAAGATCCAAATTACACAGAAGGTTTGCTCCTGTGCCCAGCACGCCTATTCTGACCTATAAAATGTTTAAAATCAATATTATCCATAAAGGTGTGCAATAAATTTCAGTGGAAGTGCTTTTTCTATCACTAAAATCTTCTGAAATCAAAATGTCTGTATGTGTATCTCTATATGCATTAAGCTATGTTCAAAGAGTGATGCAGTGTACCTAAAAGCAGGCAATATCTCTTTTCTTGTAATTTCCCCTAAAAATATCACAAGATTTCTGATAGTTATGGAGGCTGGCCAAATTTCTGGGCTACGTCCAGTCCTGGACATATGATAATCCATGAGATTAACTCCTTAAAACTAGACTCAAAAATCCAGAATAAATGTCACAAACTAAGTCACCCTTTAAAATACCTCTTTTCCAAACAATTTTTTCAGACCTATTTTATGCTTCTGAGAAACTAAAGGGTGTTTTTATGGCTATATTTTAAAATAACTGAGAGCACATGTTCTGCTGTGAGAGCTCCATCAACTGCAATTTGCAGTGAAGTAACTACCCCCAATTAATGTGGGGTATTAACATGCCTGAGAGCTGCAGTCTGCAGTATGGAGAAAGCAGAAGTGAACCACCAGAGCATCTAATGAACCAAAGCTGCTAATTTATTCAGTGCTATACAAGAAAAAGGATTGCAAATCTCATAACATCATCACAAAATTCCCTCTGGGAAACAATACAATGAATCAGTTTGGTACATTAGACCCTAGAAACCATTACTGAATCAAGATATCGAAAATGAAATTTTTCCTTACTTAGAACAATGAGGACATTGCAAGTGAATTCTGACCAAGCACATATCACAGTTAAGGACAGGCTGTCTGTTAATTTCAAAGGGTCTAGACATGCTGTTCATAATAATCATGGAACAGCTTGGATTGGAAAGACCTTAAATATCATATAGTTCCAACCTCCCTGCCATGGGCTTGGACACCACCCACTAAAACCATAGAAACAGCAATTTGTACATGCACACAAATATACATACATATATTTATAAGGTATTTTCCTACTATGCTAGGAGAGTAGATTGTAGCTAGAAAAAGAGTGAGAGGGAAACAGGGAGGCTCTGGGTAACATAAATGAACTTTCAGGTTATAACTGACTGGGTTTTTTTTACCTTATTAACACTCAGCTAAACAAAAGATCGGGCTAGATTTTAACCTTAGTTAATTCTACACAACTTAGACTCATGGGGTCATTATTAAGTTTGGAAAAGGCACCTGAGATTATTGAACCCATCTGTTAACCCAGCATGGTGTTCACCAATAAACCATAGACCCAACAGCTACCTCCAAATGCCTTCTGAAAACTTCCAGAGACTGTGATTTCATCACTTCCATGGGGAGCCTACTCCACTGGTAAAAGTTTGTAATGCAAAAATTGGTGGTCCAAAACAGCTCATAATAGGAGCAGTATGTTGGGGTGCTGACTGGAGCACTCTGTAATTGCACTTGCCTCCTTTTCTGACAGAATGAGGAGCCCTGACAACAAACAAAGGACCCTGTAGGATGTCTGTAGGAAGACATGAGCTGTTACAACAGAGTCTGAGGTGAAGCAGAATTTAAATTTATCCATGTGTAGTTTTGGGAAATTAATAAGGCATACCTAAAAAATCCAGGACAGGCTGCAAATTTCAAATGAAAGTGGTAGTTGTAAATTGACATCCTTCATATGTTCTGACCCATAAACCACTCATCACTCCCTCTCTCATTTCTACTGTACAGGAAAATGAAGAAATCTCAAGAGACAACTTTCGGTTTAAATTTTCTTGAAGGGTCAGGCTGATGACAGGAACATCTGGCAATTGAAAGTGGCATACTTCTAATAGCTACCTAGAAGATGAGGTGTGAGAAGCACTATTACTCAGCTGAGACCTAAAAAATGGAACAGACATGACAGAAGAGAAAATCATAGCTTTTAATTGCATCCAGTTGTTACTTTGGAAATAAAACAACCAGCCTTAGTGATGGCTTAATTATGATACTGGCATCCTGTCATCTCATAATCCATTTAGGAATAAAATTGCTGATAGCCTGGTATTTAGTGTTTATCTACTGTGTATTTTAAGGTTATTGAGTTACACTTGAAGGCCAAAGTCATCTGTAGTGTAAGTGACAAAGCACAAACTGCATTCTACTTAATCTCTGGACAGGTGTTGGAAAGAAGGCCAAATAGTGACAGATGTATCAACACCTCTGCCTAGAATTTTTTGCCAGTGATGTATTTGCAACATCAGCCAAAGACTTTTACTCCTAACACTCCTTCTGCTAAAGTATAATCATCTTCAGTACCACTAAAATAGAAAGTCGCAGTTTTTTTAATCACCTAGGAAGAATCATTGCAATGAAAAAGCAGGAAAAAAATTTATGCCCTGTCAAATTAATTAATTACCAGACAAAATAAATGCTTTTCATATTGTGCATGCTTTCTGACCTGTCAGTGCCCTCTAGTTACATTGACAATGAAGGGGGAAATGGTGATACGTTATAAATAAAACAACATCATTTTCTCACTTAATGAAACCACCCTCTGACCGACAAACTCAAATTTCTTGGCAAAGTCATACTGGCAGTCTTGAATCACAGCCCTGTCCTCCATGTGCCTTAGCAAAGCTTCTAGAAGGATCTGTTCCATGATGTTCCCAGGCACGGAGGTGAGGTTGACAGGTCAGTAGTTCCCACGGTCAATCTTACTATTTTTTTTTTTTAACATGGGTACAATGTTTCCCATTTTTCAGTCACCTGGAACTCTACCTGATTGCCATGACTTTTCCAATATCATGGAGAGTGGCTTGCCGACTCCACCACCAGAATAGACTTGTAATTAAATGGAATTTAATTCAGAAAAGACACCAAACAGGAAAAAAAAAAAGATAGAGGAAAGCACTTCTGTGAAGAAATCAGTGGTTAAAATTGTTAACACTTCCAAAAGCCTTGTTTTCACAGATATTGGAAGACCAGACATCACTAGTAAAATATATAGTTTTTATACTGCTCTCTGTTAATGGCCAGAAGCTAGACCCTAGACCCTCACTACAGTCTCTAAATTTTAGCAAAGTGTCTACAGCAAAATGTAAGATTTTACTTTAAATTTAATTCTATGCTTCTGAAGCATTTTTTAGCATTTTCTGGAACTGATATCCTAATTTTCCCCATCAATATTATTCACTAAACAATGGATATTATTCAATTTTGTCACACCTGTTTATCTGGAATTTGTAATCTTCACCCAGTACATGCTCTGGATTTAAAGAGGTTATTTGAATTCAGGGAGCTTTGTTCTGATAGAAGTGGTTATTCTCCATATGTTGCTGTTTTATATGCCAGATAGGAGAAAAAAATCCACTTTTTTGAGCCCCAAAAATGATTTAATGAAATTTCCTATATTTTTAGCAGTGTGTTTCATAGCAAATGCCTTTCTCTTAATTCCACAATCTGTTCCCTTCATCTCCTTCAGGAAGCACAAGCTGCAATATATGACTATACAATCTCTCTCTTTTGTTGGTTCTCTGGGAGTAAAGCAATGTTGTCCAAGAACTGGGATAAACACAAACAAAATGCTGAAAACAAGCTATTTTACATTTTTTTACATAATTATGTCATCTTCCATTTTCAGGAGAGAATCCTCTATTACATATGGGTGCAGAAGAAAATAAAACCATTGAAAAAGGAAGAACTTATAGGACATTTCCCAGTGCAGTTAGAGACTCAGAAGTTTTAGGGCTGAGGAGTGAACTCACTTGTCTGGATCTGTTCTGACTCAGAGTCTTCTGACACATTCTTCTTTAGTAAAGTTAAATACATATTGGTTAACATAGACTGTTTAGGAAACAAGAAATCAAGAGTGGTATAAAAATCACATGGGAAATTTTCGGACAGCAAAAAAAAACTGGTGCCATTTTTATAAAAAACTACACAGACAACAGAACAGAATCAGGCAACCATTTGAATGTAACTGTCAAATAGAGTTTATCAATAATGATGCAGAAGTATACATAAATATGTATACATGTGGGAAACATAGCAAAATGTATATAATACAGAATACTGAAAAGCATGTTCAGCCAGCAGACAAATGTTGTATCTGGACACATATTTCACACAAAAATTGCCATGAACAGAATAAACCACACTGGCCAAAATACAAGTATTTACGTTTTTTATTTTAACTTCTAGAGTGCTTGATCTAAGACCAATCAAGGCATTTCTATTGGGTGAGAGCTCATCCATCATTGTGTTTGAGAAACAATACGAGAGACACAGAAATGTCATTCAGAATTGATGTCTTGAGCAACAGATGGACCCCTTTATCTGCTATCTTGCTATTCAGTGTAAGGTTTCTCAATGCTCTGGTTAAACACACAAACATCAGGCAATTCATGTGAAGTCCAAGCCTCTAAAAGACAATGAAGACTGAATGTTCTGAGATGGATAGCTGAAATCATTCAAGATCCAATCTCTCTTTCCACAGGGATTTTCTGGGAGAAAAATTTCAAATATATATTTCTAATTATTCTCTGAACACAAGTAACTTCTCGTGTTAATTACATGAATGTCTGTATAAATAGCAAGTCATGATTTTTTGACATCTTGCTGAAGTTATTCTTTCTGTCACTAGGACTGCTCATATACTAAAAATCCATGTTGACCATAAGCCCCATGCAATTTTTCCTGGCATGGTTCATGCAGCTGGATTTAATTTTTTTAATTTAAAAGCCTTCTGTGGTTTTAAGATGCTAATATAAATTAAATGTTTCTATTTGAGGCTACTGGCAGTATGGCAGATGCTTCTGTCAGGCCTTGAGCAGTGCAGGCAGAAGCAGGGGAAACGCACGAGAAGGGTGGAGTTGCAAGAATTGGCTCAAGCTATTTCTCTGTGCACAAGGGCACTGCAAATGGAGTTTGCCACTTAGGTGCCACATCCCTCACTTCAACCCTACCATTATACTCATGTGTAACAAACTGGCAGGCTCAAAGCCTGCTCTGCCAGGCACAAAGTGTCCTCCCAGTCTGCACTGCCCAGATCTGCATCCCCCTTTCCAAAGCCATATCCAAACCCTTGAGATACTGCCTCCACTGCTCACAACACTTTCTGCCCAGGCTGACTTTCTGCATCTCTGGTATGTGATATCAGCCTCCCCAGACCAAGGTGTTTGCCCTTCCACATACATCTCAGCTCCACAATCAGTCTAAACACCCTGGAAATGCTGAATTGATGTGAACATAAAAGGCTTCCTTATCCTCCAGAGCCTGAAGGGGACCACTGGGGAAGGGAAGTCTGAAGAAACATCCTCCCTCTGCAGTACCCCAGAAGGATGGGATGGACAGCCTGTGGCAGCTCTATGTCTTGCAGCTGTACATGGACCAGCCACTGAAGGACAGGGCAGGAGAACCTGCTCCTATTCACCATCCAGGCTGGATCTGCTCTCACCACAGTTTGCAGACTTGAATTATACTTTGTATGTAATGACAGATGAAAGAAGATGACTAATATGCAAGCAAATCATTAGACTTGTTTCGTATTTCCTTCAACCTTAGAGTTTTACTTATTTTCTTAAGGACACAGCAATATTTTTATGGACAGCAACAGAAATAAGAAAATATAAAGTAGTTCCAGATAACTGTATTTTTGGTGACTCTTTCTCTTTTGCCTGCATAGAGTCAAAAGTTCTGTCATAAGACCAAGAAATTTTAGACTAACAGAAAGAGCTGGCATGGAGGACTACATGTTTGTTTGCATCTTAAGACAAGCAAGGCAGAATTTTTGTTTGTTAATCTTCATTCCTACAGTAGAGTTTCGAATAAATTTTATACTCATTACAGGAGAACCAAAGATAATTTGTTCTGACCCTTTATTCTATTTTAAAACATGACTTTCAGTTATTTGTTTTGGAGTACTCTTATTTTACCCTTGGGATAAGAGATAAACCAAATTCAAAGGATCTAATTCAGGGCTTATTGACTTCAGTGGCCTCTTTTCCTCCATCTTTACTGGAAGTCTCTGGCACACTGAAAAAATTACTCTAAAACCTTTACTGCACAGAAGTGATTCTGTCAGAGACGCCAAGTAATTTCCATGGGATGATTAAAACTTGCTTGATTTACCCTTGTGAACAAGTTGAATTTGATATAATAGTAAAAAGTGGAACAGCAGTGGTTATCAAAGTGGATTAATAGGCTCTAGGGAGTTTCTGTCAACTGTGATATGGGTGGCTCATGTTGACAACTTCCTATGTGCATATCCCAAGTCTGTGAATACAAACCAGAAAATATCAAGATAATAGCAAAAAATACATTTCAGTGTCTAAAAAATTCCATGTAAAGAGGGTAAATATATAGTTTAAAAAGATTGTTTTCATTTAAAAGAAAACATCAGTTCATCAGTTTAAATTTTTTAGAGTTTCATTAGCAATAGCTTTACAAAAACTGTATTTTTAAACTGACAATGTCACCTCATCCAGCTCTGACAAGCAGCTCATTTTTTTTAGAATTGTATTTATTTCAGCTAAATAATTAAAACAAATTCCTTAATAAGTTTTTTATATATGTATGTATGTATGTATGTGTATGTGTGTGTGTATATATATATATATATATGTATATAGATATAGATATATGTATATACACACACCACTACAAGCTCCTTGGTAAAAGTGCCTCCTTTCATTTATTTTTCTATTTGTTCTATTAGGTTGCCTATCAACAATAAAAATAAAATTGTTCCTCTGAAATGATCACAGAGATCAGCATCTTTTATTAAGCCTGTTCTAGACGTGTAGGACTTCTGAATTAAATATAATCAGAATTAAATTGCAGCAATAAAGCTCATGTTACCTACTTCCCAATCCATTTCAATGTACTTGATTTATGATGACTCTGAAAAGATTTTGTGTGTAACCTCATATCTGTGTAATTTATCACAAGGGTTAGGTCAGTCAAGAAGGATATTAGACATCTTTTTTATTACCAGCTAAGACTAATGCTATAAACTCAGGGATTAAACAACATGTACAGACTCATGTCTGGACATTTCAGTTTTCAAGTCACATTGGCAGAGATCATTTATAACATTCTCTTCCTTGGCCAGAAGTGTAGATTTAGACATTGTCATTTTCATGGAGAAGTGGTCAAGCTGAAATATTTTCACAAGCTTTCCTGTACAGTAAAGGCAGTTTTCAAGAGTTTCCCCAATGAAGTCCAAAATTATTCCCAAAGTAGTCCAAAGGATTTTGTCTCATCTGTATCAAAGCAATAACTCATCAACACTTTAAAACGGAGTAGGAAATGTTTCCTTTTCCTAATGGCATATTTTAAATGCAATTTTATCTAAAATTTGAAATTAAAATACTAACTTTGTCTTCACAAGAAATGGTTCCAAAACCATGTCTTTATGTTACACTTTAGTCATATAAGTTAAGATTCTTAGTTAAGATCATCCACGGTCCAAGGAAAAACCAAAAGTTATTGGTCTGTTTCCTTTCTTCCTCTTTGCAGTCCTTTGTTTTATTCTTAAAGCTAAAGATTATTCAGTTTGCTCCAGCTGCTGTTGGGTGTTGTGGGAGGCAAAGTGAATGCCCTGCTCTGGTGGGTGCCACTCAGTTTGACCATGGTCAGCATTGCCCAGGTGTGACCCAACTCTCTGCTCCAAACCTAGAGGCTGCACAAAAGGGCTGTTAAATCCAATTTAAGTTTTCCAACTGAAACATTGTAAACAGAAGAGCCAGACACTGCTGGATGTCTTCCTGGCCAGGACTGGCCTGTGTCAGGTTAGCAGAGAGCAGGGTGGGCACAGGCTCAGCCATGCTCATCCTCATTCAGCAGGAAAAAAGACTAGTCTGTCAGTTCCTTTGGCCTACATCCGTCTTTGAATTGCCTGGGATTTTAGCTCTATTGCCACATTTTAGGATATTTTTGAAGAAAGTTGAAAACCAGGAAATATTTTGCTGTTTGACATCAAAGGCACCTTATTGTCACCCAGTCTTTGATTGTGTAGGTTGTTTTTGTTACTGGAGAGTTAGCTTTATTTCACTTGGATAAAAAGAACCCCAAGATCTTTCACCTTCTCTGGGTCTTCATTCCACTGCTGGGAAAACATTTTCAGCCCATACCAGATATGATTTTTTTTATTTTTTATTTTTCCCATTGGGAACGAAGAATATTGTTGTGCATCCTCAAAAAAGTTCTATGAATGTATCTTCCATTTTATCAGTCAGAGAGATTCTAAGGAGATAACTTTCTTTTCCAGTATCATCAGACTATCATAAAGTTGTAAGTATTTTTATATTAAAAACAATGGGATATTTGCCACTGGTTTTAATGAGGATAGGATTAGGGCCAAAATCTTAACTGAAGGGTTGTTTTTTTTAAGAAGAATTATTTCATGCCATTCCCTTGGTTGTGCTTTATCTGGCTAAACTGCATACTCTATGTTAAGTATTTATTTTCAACTGGATAAGGCAAAAATCATTTTTGTTGGCATTTACTCTTAAGCGAATAAGGGCTTAGAAAGCCTTCAGAAAAGAATTGCACTCAAACCTTGTTTTTGAGCATGGTTTAATATTTTACAATTAATCTTTCATGTTTTTGAAATTTATTTGATTGCAACAGTGGATAGAAATTGCATCTTCAAATAAAATACCTTGAACTAAGGAACTAGATTTTCAGTGCACCACTTAAAAATTCTGTGGTGAATATTTTCACTTGTATAAAATACTTTGTGAATACTATCTTAGACATTTCTTCATGTCCCCAATCACAAGCTTTTAAACTCATATCCTGAAAGTTATTTTATTTTTTTTTTTATTTTTGCCTTTCAGTTCAACAGTGTGTATTGATCAATCCTAAAATTTATAAGGACAGCAACAGTAAAAATGTCAAAATATGCTTGAGAAACATACCATAGAAAATAGGATACAAACAGATTTTTTCCAACTAGTTTATCATTTAAAACAGGACTGTAAAAGCATTGAATAAGAAATAAAAATTTATTTAAGTATTTACTCACTTGAATACAGTCCAATGAAACATAAGGTTAAAATAATGGAGATAAGAAAGAACATGCTATCTTCCTATGTAGCTCCAGTTTTACTTTGATGTTTAACAGCTCATTATGTGTTATTTTTAGTAGTGGTAGGTCAGTTTTCTGTTTTGATTTTATGGGTATTTCACAGAGTGATCAGTGGGAAACAGTATTGAAACCATACAAAAATGGTAGTCCTTCAAATTATTTTGGTTTTTTTCTTATGTGGAACATTTTTATATAAGCCACTTATGTACAATTTCGTCTCACAATATCTCCCTCCTTTTGATTCATAGTAACCTTTCAATATACTTTTCTAGTAACTGTGAGAAGTTATTGGTATAGCTGCAGCTAAATTTACATTTTGCTTACTGAGCTTGACAGCCTCTTTCCCCTCTGCATGTCACTAGCATTGCCAGACTATGGAAGACATATATTTCTGTTAAGAAAAAAAGACAGTTCAAGATCTTAAGCATTTTTCTGTAAGTTATTTGCAGTACATGTTCTGCCTTACTTTAAAATATTTTGAAATATTTTATAGAAAATGCCCATATAACTAGTACAGTACAAAATGTTTCTGCTCTAGTTTTGGCACCCAGGTCAGCAGGAGAGGGTGTGGCCAAGACCCAAATGATATTTGGTACCACCCACGTCATTGTTGGGGCAGGGCAAAGAGACTCTAATTTCCATGAAGAAGGGCATTCCTTCTTGTGAGAAGTATGTCAGGCAAAACAGTCTGTGTTTTATTTTTTATGTAAATAATTTCTTTGTCTTATACCTTTTGTTATTAATATAATTGTTCTTACTCTTTTCTTCTGTGCACTAGTTTGAAACCAAACCAGTGGGAGATCTCAAGTCAGAAATACAATTTAATAGGAAAATTAAAATTAAACGCAGTAGTACAAAAACACTGACAGAGTCAGAATACAACCTGACATCCTCTTGGTCAGGGTGCTTGTACAGTCCAATTAAATGGTGGCTGCAGCCCTCCTGGAGTGACAGATGTGGTTCTGTTGAAGCAGTGATACTGTAGAAGGGTCAGGTTCAGTGGTGGTCCAAGGTGGAGCTCTTGTCCTCTGGGAATTCAGTAGATAAGGCTGCCTGTGATGTTTCAAATCCCAGATTATATCCAGGCAGGAAATGTTTGGCTCCACCCCCTGGCTGGAGCATCTCACAATGGGATGATGTAATTTTATCAGTCATAAAGTAGGACTCAATGGCCCATTAACAGAAAATACCTCCCTGGAGGAAGGATGGGTCATGGAAGAGATAAAGAACACTGCCCCACCTGGTTTCAGCAGCTTATGAAAATGGTGATAGAATACATACTTTTGGCTATATCTTACGTTGTAACCTAAGACATTAAGTCATTCCTTTTTCCAGAAAATGGAAAGAGATGTAAAGATCTTTGTCTTTTTCGCCTCCCATTCAGGAAGGGAGAGGAGTGGCTCATGGTCTTTTTAGTGGGAGTACTAAATTGGGGAAAACTATTTCTAAACCTCAGCAGTTGTGGAAAATGCTACTGAGTCAAGAATGATATGGCAGTCAAGCTGAGTTTTCTTAAGCAAAACCATCAGATATTGCTTTCATGTATATATCTGTGTTCCTTACAACACAGAAAATTATGGATGGTTAAGACATGATATTCAACAATTTGTCAATCTTCAGTATTTACAGACCTAACTCAAATTGAATCAAAACATCATAAGATTTTCAGTTTTCTGCATTGAATTGTTTCCTATGAGCAGTACAACTTTCTTCAACATATGATTAAAAGCAAAACTTTCATCAAACTAGTTCTAATGGGATACTACACCACAGTTTTTGAAGATGTTGCCCATTTTTTTTTTTGTTTGACTGGCTTTGAGACATCCTGTGAAATTACAAGGACATTATATATTTACATACTTTAGACCTTCTTAAAAATCTAAATTTCTGGTAGTAACTGTCTGAATTTGTAAATGAAATTTCTCCCAGAAAAATACCTGAATATGAATTTAACTGCATGCACATACTTAAAATTCATTTGACAGTATTTTATTCTAATTATGAAGTTCAAAAAGGCTTGTCAACAACAACAACAAAAAAGCTGATTTTGCAGTTATCAACAAATAAAAATATCCTCATGGATCTGCTTCTAATGGAATTAGGTGATACTGTCAAAAATGAGGGTAAAAGATATTGTTTTCAATCTTTCAACCATAAACTATTATACTTTACTATTATAACAATACTATGCCATTTTATAAACTGTCATTAGTAATAAAACAGTAAAATTTTCTACATTTGCTGCAGATTTACAACATATCTCCCTGGGCTTGTTCTGGAAAGCATTTGAGGTGACCTATTGCTTGATTTTGCTCATTATTTGAGGCAGGGTTGAAAGTCAGACATGGGTTTATTACTGTCACTTCATCTGAGGGAATGGCCCCCAGCTTTCAAAGGTTCAGAATATTTTTGCTTCTGCTACACTGAAGTGTTTCAAGATTGTACTGAAAATCCTGCAGCAACTCAGCTCTAAGTTAAAGTATTGGCCTGTATTTATTTTTGTTCTAGTGTATGAAAAGCCCTTAGAAAAGCAACAAAATTATCTTATTTGCTTAATTTTCATGAAATAGCAAATATTTTAAATTCTAACAGCAATTTCTCTTAATTTTGTTTTCCATTCTCCAGGCTTCTGATACTCATCAGAAAGATCCAACAAAGTCTTCCAGAAGTTTCCTAGTGTCAGTGATTTGTACTTGAGTAAAACACTGGTTCAACTGAAAATAAAAACACTTGATTTTGTATTACTAGTAAAACATAGTCAGGAAACCAAACTAAAGGAAGCACCCAATAAAAATGAGAATCTCATTTTGACATCAAGCCAATACACATTTCTCTCAGAAGTAACAACAAAGTATCCAATGTATTTTCCCTGGCTTAAACTTTACTATCAGAAAGATAACTAAAAATCCTCTTCATTCTATTTAAAACAAAACCAAAAGATAATACTCAGTTGATTTCCATTTTGACAGCATGAACTTAGGCAACTGTGTTGGGCCATCTGAAATGAAATCTCTGACCTGGGGCAGATACAAGTGGTCAGAGTTCAGCTGAGTGATCAGGTATTACTGCTGATGAAGTATCTCATCCATCAAACAACAGCTTGAGGGAAGAGCTGAAAGAAGAAAAGAAAGCCAAGAGAGAAAGTGTCTTTCTTTTGTTGTACTTGACTTAAAAATCAGTATAAGACATTTTGCTTCTTCTATAACCTTTCTTCAGGTTTTTGTTATCTTTCTGTAGTGTTACCAGAAAGTTACCTTTCTTTAGGAAAAAAAAAGCCTTTCCTTGCAATGGTGACAACTGCTTACCTAGGTTTCCATTATGATTCTGATTTAGCTTTAGAGCAAATCTGAATCACTCTTTGAGACCATGGAATTAAGCAGAGCTCCTGGAATGTTAAGGCTCAGTATGAGGTGGAAATGACTTGGGCCTCAACTGCAGTAAGAGCTAGATAACAAGGATTACCCACAGGCATTAGGATCTAAAGGAAAGCTCCTTGGTACAAGCCACGGCAGCAGGAAACACGCAGACCTAACCTAGATAGTCAGATCTGGTGAGATGAGAAATAATTAATTGGCTTTTTTGGGTGGGGAGGGATGGGACCACTCTCTGGCCTCTCCATTATGGCTGGCAAAGGAGCAGGATGGCACTAGATTAAAGGATGATCAGTTTTTTAACTTTCATAAGGAAAAGGCTCTCCAGCAAGGGAATGGGAAATTATATTCCCAAACCCACGGAAACAATGCCACTTCTGTTTGACAGAAGGAAATTTTGGTTCCTTTCCCTTCTAATGTGTCTTTGCTTCAAAGAGCTGTTTGTGGTTTCTGATTTTTCTAATATACACATATAGTAACACAATATGATGGACAAAAATTTAGGAAAAAACAGTTGAAAGCAGTAAGAAAAAATCTCAGCAGATTAAAATTCATGGAAAACCAAACTGTTGTTCTTTTGCTTATTCACAATTGAGAATGTCTATAGCTTATTTAGAAGGTACTCATTATTTCTGGGTTGCTATCACAGAAAACTAACATTAGATTTAAACTTCATGTCATCACCCTCATTTGCAGACAGGTGACTCAAATTATTTGGAATTAACTTTCTCCTGCATGAGACCTCTCTCCTAGTGCCTGGTTTTAATTCTGACTATAAGGACCAGCTCTTGCCATTATACAGTTTCTTGATAAACTCATGGGATGGAGATATTCGAAATTCCTATAGACATATGTAGTCAGAAAAGATTACATTTGTATTAGTAGCAGTCAAAAAAGTCCATTAACCCTCTTGGCTTTCCTGAGCATCTGGGGGTGGTGACTAAATATTTTCTTTTGCAAAAGGTTTATGTCTACAACATATGAAATGCTCACTTGCCCCAGTACTTTTGAATACTCCTTGACAAGGAAATTTCCTGCATTCTCTTTATGGTCATCAGTGGGGCTACCTGTCTGCATTCCAGAGTAGGTTAACAAATTAAAGTTAAATATTACATAGCTTAAAGTTTCCTCATTGCTTTCAACTCAAATTCACAATTACAGCTATGTAAACAGGTTCTGGACTTCTAGAGTTGTAATTTTAATGGTTCGTGATCTCATGCTGTCATTGTTTGTTGTAATATGATAAATATATTGAAGTAAAAGTGATAACTGATTTAATAGGGTACTCACATTATAAGGTTTTTACCAAATTAGTGTATAAGTCTGACTACTGTAAATAGAACCTGTTGTTTTACAGGCTCTTGTTTTGGTAGATCAACTTTCTGGAAACACATATTAATTTGTGAAGGCCTCGTTTAAAGTTCAGAATAACTTACTTTAATCAGGAAATCTGAATATTCCCAGGAACCACCTGGGAGCAAGTGGATCAGCCTATTTGGGTGTGGGTCTATTATATTTATTTCCAGATCACAGAGTATTCTGGGTTGGAAGGGACCCACAGAGATCATCAAGTCCACCTGTTAAATGAATGGCTTATAGGGAGATTGAACCCACAGTCTTGGCACTGGCAGCACCATGCTCCAACCTCTAATCTCAGGGTCATTCAGCAATGGTGAAGAGACATTCCCTGAGGGAGGGTTCAGCTTGAGCTGCTTTGAACTTTAAGTATTTTATATCTAGCTGGAAACAGAGACATTTATCTTACTTTTGTACCGAAGACATCCAAAAAGCAGTAAATATGTCATAATATGCAATGGTATCATGGTTGAAATGCCAGCATTTCAGTTTCTCCTTTTAATTTTTTAGCATTTATTTTGAATTTGTCAGCATTTATTTTGAATTTGTCACTCAATGTGGGTCATAGTTGGGGCAGCACAGAGGTAAAGTTTGCATGACACAGACACCAGCCTTAAATATCAGCCAGAGCTGGTTTTGACTCTGCTTTCCTGAGCACTAAATTCACTCAAGTTCTGAAATGCAATAAGCGATGATAATTACAGACAATTAATTTCTGAGCATTTGAAGAGAACAGGGTGTGCAACTAAATCCTCATCTGGATTTAATGTTCGGACATACCAACAAATTTACAGCAATAAGATGTGTTGATATCACTCAAATTAGATACTGACTAGGTTTTTCAATGGAGAATTAGATAATAGATAATGAGAATATATTTTTATTTCTAATTAAAATGTTTTCTCACTAAGAGTTTCAGTCATGGATTTGGCCTATTTTTTTTCATATGCTCAGACTTTTCTCACTCTAGGCCAGCTCTCCTGGTAATGTACATTATCAAAGTGAGATCATTCTCATGTAGTTCTTTATATTTCTCAGAATCTGGAGATTGAAGGAGCAATTAATTTGGCTAGGATAAAATTAAATAGACACATCCATAAAAATTGGAAACTTACTTGTTGATGCTGGCTACAATGACTATCTGTTTTTGTTGCAGTGTTTTTCTTTGCAATACACCATTATAAGTTGGAAAATACTCTAAAACCTGAAAAAAAGCTTGGAATTCTACAGTCCAAATATTGGCATTACTCTCCACTAGAATTATTGACAGCATAAATTAACTGTTTTAAATAATGCAGAAAATTTAAAAATTAGATGCAGCTAAATTCAAATTAAGCCCTGCCTTTTGTTCTAATTATGCTTCAAAAATTACAGAAAATTACTTTTCTGAACATATAATTTGGCAACTATAACTTCAGGTTGCAAGAGGAATGACTTAGGGAAGTGCTCTAGCTTCTGTATGGCAGGCACCAAGGAAATCAAGCTTCCACTGGGAAGAAACAGATCCTGAAGTAGTAGAGGTGCAAAATTTTTGGCTTGTTCACCACATGCCTCTCTAAGCAATTTCTTTCAAACTTATGCCAGTGTTAAAGGAGATGTGTAGCTTTGCTTTAGTACTATTTAATTGCTTTAATGACTATTTAATCTCTATGTTAGAAGTGATGTTTTCACAGTTGCCATAGATTTATGAATCCTAGCTCATACATTTTTACCCATTTTTCCTGTGGAGCTCTGATAAAGCTCATCAGAAAGCAACACCCATGAGGGATTTTTAACTGATTTTTGGTTTAACAGAGGTTTTATTTGAATAGAGAAATGTCCACATCTTCTCTCATTTTCACAAAGAATAAGAGCTGCTCAGGGAAATTCAAGTTCATCGAAAATCTTGAAAACTCTGGAGGGAACTTCTACCATATAGAATCTGGTAAATATCTTGTCACTGCAATAATTGCAAAGCCCTTTAACAGACAAAAAAGAATTTACAATTGCACCTACAATTTCAAAGTATGGTTTCGGGATACCAATGAAATCACTTACTGATGTGGAAAGGTTACCACAATGTCTTGTTTGCTATAATTAGACAACAGTGTGTCAAAACACCTAAAATAGAGAGGCAAAGGATAAAAGCTGGTTTTGTGCTATTGGTACAAAGTTGAGTCTGTTTAATTTAGTAAAATTACTGTTGTGCATGAATGCAACAAATCATAAAATCTGTTCCACTGGTTTTCATTTACCTCTGCATATGCAAATCCTTGCCTTTAATTTAAATGGAAGATCTTAAGGGAACTATCTCAATTGTAAAGGAGAGAGAATTCCAGTGGGGAAAAGCAAACAAAACAAAAACCACCAAGAATAATATGTTACCTTCATCCTTACTGCTTTCCAGAGAGGAGCTTATCTCATCAACAAGGAATGAAGGCCTCATGTCAGTCAGCAAGAGAGATTCTCTTACATCCATCAGAAGTAATGACTCTTAGACATAAGTTGATAAAGCAATACCATAAGATGAATGAAACTATTAAAAGAAATATTCTGATTAAGAATTGGACATAGATTCTGTACCATCAGTATTTATTTGCTGATTTACAAGATTAAGTCATCATTTTATGACAAATCTTCATTTTATGCAATATTTTTATCAAATGAGATATTAATAGAGGTAGAAGGGGGGGGGAAAGCAGTTTAATAAGTTGATCCTAAATTTTATCATGCAGAGCTCTCAGGAACTAAATAGCACTATCAAAGCCAGATAAGCGTATGGGCAGAAACTAGTTAAGCCAAGTTCCCAGTGTCAGACTATTATGTTAGTAGAATTACGGAATATGTGAATTGTATGAATAATAGAGTTATGTTAAATATGTGCTAATTTCCAGGTGCAGGCAAATATCTCCACAGGAACAGTGTCACTCCACCTAGAATTTAATAAATTGGAACCAACATCTGTACCACTCAGTGTGTATCCCACCTGCCATATGAGATTCAGTCATTAGTGGGATGTCAGTGATAACTTTTGGTGAGTAGCTTTTAGTTTGACTACTTGATACATAAAATGTCTGCTTTTGACAAGTTTTAGCCTGTTAATTGCTACATTCATTTGGCTCTGCACTAGAAATGGTAAAATGATGACTTCCAGTCTCTTTTTCTCACACTTTTATAGGCTTCTGCTGGATACCCTCAGAGATTCTTTTTCAGCTTGCCAAGTCATATTCTACACAAGATGTTCTTTGTACAGAAAGTCTTTCACCTTCTCTGTTCCTGTTCCAGTCTTGTATCTTTTCTGAGATGGGAGCACAAGGTCTGTGCAGAGCAGGCAGGACATAAGCACTTCCTAGAGTTTGCAGTGGTATATAGATGCTCTGTTTATTGCTGTTCAACATTTACTCCAAATACAGGTATTTCTGCCTGTCTCACTTTATGCCTTTGTGCTTTGGAAACAAATCATTTCACAGGCAAAGTATTTCTTCTCCGAAATTACTTTTTCCAAATATTGTGTTTTGCTTGGCTGTCTGTATATGATAATAGGTCTCCACATATAGGTATGAAAGAGAAAAATGTTATTTAAACTACATATGAAATTAAGATTTTTACTGCTTCTTAGCAGCAGTAGAAAAAAGACCACACCTTGCTCAAAGAAAACTTCATAAAACGATGAAGTGAAAAATAATTAAATATATAGTAGTAAAAACACTTCATCCTTCTAGAAGAAGCATTATTGATTATCTCTTCTGAAGTGAATTAGATCTGGGAAAGAAAGGAAGCTTAGTCTGGTTCTTATAGAGATTTCAATATCATATAGAGATAAAGAACTCATTTAGAAAATCAATAAAATTTGAAAGAGTCTTCATCATTAATAGAATTTGAATAGTACCATATGAATAAATCTACAGATACAAGCAATGTTGATACAACTCGTGCTTCCAGGCCCTAATATACAGAAAATGAGAAACATAACCCTTTTTTCATTCTCTTTTGCCCATTATGGATAAAATTACAAGCCCCTATTGGATAGAATAAGTTCCAAATCAGGGATCAATACTGATTCAGCTGAAGGAAGTAAAACATCTACAGATATCTAAAAACAACAAAAAAAATTAAGACAGAAAGAAGGTTACACGATTATAGTGACCTTTTAAAAGAAGTCATATATTAACAATACACTAAGAGTATATATTAAAATCAGATATAAAGTTAAGAACACCCTTTTTCAAGTGTGGAAAATTAACTTAGTCAACAGCATGGGGCAAACAGAACTGCTTCTAAAAGCTGAATTTACCAAGAATTTGCACTGCCATGGCAACCGATTAGTATAAAAATTCACCAAGAACTTGTGTAAGCTTGAGCAACCTTCATTTAAGTTCAAAGCCAATTTACCTGTGGTGAAAAGCCACTGAATAAGATAAGAAAAGAATATTTTTTTTCTATACTAAGCTTCTTTAGTGCATTTTATATAAACCAGCTCCAGCTGAGGTTAACTCTAAAATCCACAGTATACCCTGATCCCTACTGCTGAGGTACTGCTCTTTATTTTGGCAGTGAAGTTACTTTAACAAGCACAGGTCAAGAGATAAGTCTTTGGCACTAGAACTGGTTTTCACTTGGTTTAACCCACTTTTGTGTGAAGCCTTCCAAATCTGAACATTTCCAGTGATTTGCTGATATCATAACCCTCTTGTAGTTAAAAGTAGATCTGGTAGTATTGCTCCACTTTTTGATGATTTTCAGTCAAAAAAAGGAACTTTGACTTAAGAGAGAAGTACAAAGTTACTTAATTGCAAAACAAAACAAAACAAAAACAAACAAAAAGCCCTAGAGATGCTAAATTTTTCTTCTTGAATGCATTAGTAACTAGCTCACTTATATTGAGGACTTATTCCAAGATACTGGAATCTATTAGAGGTAGGAGGTATATGGTTGAAGTTAATTTATCCTGAGTTCTAATTATTTGCTTTCTAATCTGCAGAAGCAGGCAGAGAGGGAAATGTACAGAAATGTAGAGACATTCCTCTGGATGCCTGCAGATTCCTCTTTGCAGAAATGGGTGGGGGAGAAGATAGAAAGGGATGAGGGTGGGATCAGGAGGAGTTGTGTTCTGTTTCTTCAGAATCATAAATCTCCTTTCTGAAGCAGGAAACTCTTCTCAAACAGACTTTGAAAACTGCTGAAAACACCAAAAACATATTTAGTGCTCTGTGTTAACAACTAAAATTGTGGATAAGCATGATTTTTACTGAGACACTGAACAGATTCAAGTGTGACTCAGACACACTGAGGCATATAAGTTAGTAAAAAGGTGTCATTCTGCATTGACAATTAAAAAATGAATGACACTTTCTTGTGTCTAACACTAATTTAGCTGATGTATAGGAAGGCATTAAAAAGATAACCAGTAGGGAGTGGGGAAACAGCTGCTACACTTAAACATTTTAATGGTATCTTTAGGTTCATTAGTTAGTTTTAGATGTTAGCCAGAATGTTTTATAAATCGCTCCTGCTATCCATAACTCACTCATCAATCCATAGTCAGATAAGTTTCTTCAACCTCTAATTGTGCAACCTTGTTCAGAGGCTCTGTGTCTATTTCTTCAGAAATTAAGAAAAAACAAAAAAATAGATTAATGGATTAGGGAGATTTCAAAAGTGTTTCTAAAAGCAGAGCAGAAAGAGAGCTCACTTCCTTCCTTCTATGAAACATCCAACACCTGTGGGCTTACTTTATCACATAAATGGTAATGGAATGACAATGATGCCTTGGTTTTTTTCCAGGTATCAACACCAACAGAAAATTCACCTCCCATTCTCTTTCCTCCTCCTTTCACCATTTCTTTGCCCCATGAGAGAGCCCATGTGGTTCTGTGGCAGCTGGTGAGACATTTTCCTTTTGTCACAGCCACCATGACTAAACAATGACATGCAGTAGCATTAGAGGCTGAGGAGGTACAGAAAAAATTCAACTCTGTAGATACACCAAAGAATTTCAAATGGATTATATTTCACTGTAAATAAACTTTATTTCATAGGTTAAATTCTGCCATAGAGTCTCTCTCTTCAATCCTCCTATAGTCATATAAGCAGTGTAAATTAAAATTAAAATGAAGTTTACAAGGTAGATTAGAAATGTACTTTTTTGGTCACAACCAATGTATAATTCATAATGAATTGTGGATATTTTCCACTCTTAGCAAATATCTTGCTTTTGATGTTTATATATAAAAAGAACGTTGTTTAGTCTAATTTAACCCTTATAAATAAAAGCTGAAATATCAACTAAAACAGTAAGCAGGAAAAAATGCACTAATGCTGCAATTTCACAAGCTGGTACTGTGCAAAATAAATTTGTAGTTACAGGCCATGCTGTGCCTTTGAATAGTGAAATAGTGAAATTTTTTAACACCTATTTCATTAGTCTGTTCTAGTTGAATCTGTTTCCTACACATGAATTACTAGTGAGTCTGCACATTCCTCCTAAGTCTCATGCAAGTGAAAAGGAAGCTTCTGTTATTGGGGCTCTGTTTGAGCCAATCAAACAATCCTTCTGGCAAGAAATGCCATCCCTCTCCTGGCAGCCAGGGTCCAGTTTCTCCTACAGGGCAGGAAGATGCCTGGCCAGAGTTCTGCCCCTCCTTTCCTACCATACGCAGTGTTCCTTCCAAATCTGTCTCTGAAGGAAATGAGATCTACAGATCTGGCATCAGGGTCACTTGTGAAATGCCTGTGTCACCTCTGACAGCCTAAGAAGAATGAACTTTTCCTGGCTTGTCCTCTCAGGAATTGTGGTAAGGATGGCCCATCTGACCTGAGTTCAGATCCCAAGTGAAAGCAGCAGTGCTGAGACACCACATTTATTTTTTTAATCTTAGTTTTAAACAGTTTTCACATCTCCTCCCAGTCTTCCTGGGAAAGGCTCAGATTCAGCCTGGCTTAAGCACTGGGCAGAGGTTCAGTAAGACTGCATCCAAAACAGCAGCTTTCCTGAGAAGAGAGATTCACGTTCAGAAGAAAAATAAAGAAGGATAAACAGCTGAAGAAACCTAAAGCCTCTTCCTACTGCCATCTCTATGAAATACCAGCAAGTGATTAGATTATATTTCTCCTACTCATTTTCTTTAATATGTGAAAGGGACAGATGTAGTTTAACTCCCAGCAGTAACTCAGACTAGTGTGGAAAATAGAGTTCTCTACTGGACTCTATTTACATTTAACCTATTAGATAAACGCTCAGCCAAAGCCTCCTCTCATTTACACAAAGAAACCTACCAATTGTAACACGACTTGGTTGTTACATGAGGAAGGATTTGTTCCAGTTTCTTCTATATGACCTGCACTTTTGCTTAATTCCTCCCAAAGATCTATCTTACCACCTTTGTGCCAAAATACTCTCAGGCTTAAGTAACTTTCAACCCCTGTTTTCCAGCCTTGAGACTCTCATCATGGTAGTTTGGCTTTGGTAGAGGTGCTGAAAACGAGGTTAGGTGGGGGAGAGAAAAATAACCTGATATTGTGCTGTGGATTGTCATTGAAGGCTGTGTTGGCACACACGTGAGTTAATTGAATTACTCAAGAGTAGCAAAGATTCAATAAAATTATTCAGGTCACCCCAAAATCTTCTCACTTTAGCTGTTCTTGCAATAGGTCCAAAATATACCATAAATGCCCATTTAGAACAATGAAAGTATTTTTGCTCAATATAGATTAAACAATACAAAGTGCATTGTAATATTATTTAAGGAGATAGTACTGATCTTCCTAAAATGCTTGTTTCTTAGTTGCTTTAGTTTTAAATATACAACATGGAAAAATAATTCACAAAATGTCTTTCAGTGAAGTATCATCAGAGGTACTGTAGCACAAGAAAAAGTAGTTTAGATACCTGTAGAGAGTTTCTACTTCTCTCTTGCTTCCCCCACATATGTGTTTATTAAAATATATATTTTTAAATGGCCTTCCAAGGCACTCCCTAAAGAAAACAGTAATCCAGTAAGTGGAAGGCATTATGAAAACAACTGAAAGAGATATTGAACCAGCAAGACAACCCTCTGCAGGGATGAACTTCAAATCTGAGGGGCACAGCACTGAAGGCAGACTGACTAAAGGAATTCCTTCTGAAATCTGGTGTTGACAGGGTAACAGCAGTGCTGGCTCCTACAAGAGCATGCCAGCATATAACTCAATATGCAAGCTGTGACATACATTAGCTAAAATTAAAGAAAACATTAGTCAAATCAAGATAATGGATTCTCAGTTGACAACAGGGTCAGTAGTAAGAATGTAAATTCGAGTGTCAGACTACATCTCCCATCAATGAGATCAGTCATGATGTATGTGGCTTCTGCTATTTAATTCAGTGACCAACACCAGTACAATTTTCATGAAAGAAAATGGAGAAACAATCAAAAAAAAATGTGACTGCACATCTGCATGTGGATCCCTTAAGTATCTCTTCCTTACTAATATTTCTTTATAGATGATCACCAGAATCAAGGACCTCAGTGCAATTTTATATTTCTTGTACACTTCAATATGGCCTAAAAAATGGAAAGAAGGAAATACTCAGTACTGCATAGCTCTAAGAGAAGGTTTTCTACAGTAGTTCACAACAGTTCATAGTATTCAAATAACATCTTCTCTTCTGGAAGTCTCTATCTTGTTAAAGTATAAGTAGGGAGGGAAACAAATCACTCACAGCACATGCTTTGCAGCTGTCCAAAGTCAAGGACCAGGGATTATAAAAATGTTGGGCAGACACTGTGCTTGTCTGGAAGGTGTGAGAGACCTGCAAGGCTCTTTGCAGTGGTACAAACAATAGTTGTATGAAGTGCAGCTCCAGCTAATATAGAAACCTCCTCTTTACTAGAAGGAGTTGTAAGACTGACATTTCAAACTGCAGTTCTGGTTTCCCATGAGGAGAGGAGAGGAGAGGAGAGGAGAGGAGAGGAGAGGAGAGGAGAGGAGAGGA
>JAOTQP010001286.1:132455301-132503625 GCA_026413545.1 Cichladusa arquata | reverse complement strand
GAGAGGAGAGGAGAGGAGAGGAGAGGAGAGGAGAGGAGAGGAGAGGAGAGGAGAGGAGAGGAGAGGAGAGGAGAGGTGACCAAATATTGCAAGGCAAACTATATTTACATTTTCATCAGAAGACAAACATATCATCAAAATATTTTCTATTTTAAGCACAAAGTTATAATCTCCTTTTAGAATATATTTGGCTTGCTCTGCTCTTTCTATGTGCTGGTATGAACTAACAGCAGTTTTATTTTCATTATCTGGTAAATCTATTATCTTGAAATATCCTTCTGTAACACTCTTCTAACACATCTAAAATTAATATATCGTAAGGGAACTGTAGCCAAAAGCCACATAACCTCTCTTATACATTAATTTTTAATCTGGGTATGGAAACAAGTTCTCAAAATATAAAAGTCCATTCTGACCTTTTAAGCATAAGATAGGCATTTGATTTGTACTTGAAAAATGAATTTTTAAGATGGAAATTTTTAGGAGGAACTACTAAGTATAGTGCAACCCCCATTGTTTTCACTTGCCAATCTTACACATTTTTTTAAAACTTTGCACTTTTTTTCCGCGAAATAAAAATTTTTAACAGTTTTACAAAGTATAAGAGGATCTTTTCAAATAATTGTTAAGGTTTTAATTTCTCAGTCCAATTATGTTGAATCCTTACACCGTTCTTAGGAGAAGAAGCATGCTACTTTAACTTCTTCATTCACAACAGCAAAAATCTTTTTAAATTTACACAAACAGGATTGTGACTTAAAGGCATTTTTAAGTATGGTTATTAAACATTTACTGCTGCCATTTAGAATATAAAGTGGAAACTGTGTGATATAAGCCAAGCATCATGCAACCTTTATATCAGCAATAGACATTCTTAATCCAAAATTTAATGTGAAAAAAATTTTGTTATGCAACTTTAATCTCAGCTAAACTTTAGCAAGTTTTTATGATGAGCCTTCTCAAGTATCAACAAAGGGAGCTGCAGTGTGACTAAGGCTGGAGCACCTTCACTGACCTCCAGAGAATCTATGGAGCTCATCCAGTCCAGTCCAGACCAGTCCATCCCCACCAGGAGCAGAGTCAGCCAGATATGGCTGCTCATATCCAGTCATGTTCTGAGTATTTGCAAAGATGGAGACTCCACAACCTCTCTCAGCAACCTGCTTGAATGTTTGATCACCCTCCCAGCACAAGAGCTTCCTCTACCATTTAAATGGAATTTCCCGTATTTTAATTTTTGCCCATTGCCTCTTGTTCTATCACTGGGCACCACTGAGAAGAGTCTTGATTCTTCTTCACTCCCCGCTGAGCCTTCTCAAATCTGGGCTAAAAATCTCTGCTCTCTCAGTCTCCCTTGATTTGACAGATATTTCAATGACTGAAGCCATTAGCATCCCTTTCAGAAGACAGTGTGTGTGTGTATATGTCCTTGTACTGGACTCAGAGTTGGATGTTTTGATACACAAAAGTTCAATATGTCTTTTGTGTATAGCTACTTATTTCATTAATTACCTTATTGAAATAGTATGGTGAGAGAATCATATTTTAACTTTCTGTCTACCATGTATGTAGAATTTTGCAGAAATTCTTCTGAAATTTGAATCATCCAGTGTGTATATCAAGATGTACCCTACAGAAATCTAAACTTTTTTTTATTTTCCATAAAATGTACTGTGATTATCACAAATGACATTTCATAATTCCATTGGAACTATCAGTAAGAAAGCAGTGAACATTTTTATCTTTCATATTTCCTTTTAAACTTGATTCCCAGAACTTCTGTGTTCCAGTCCATTGTTACAGTAATGTGAGGACTAATAAGTTTATTGACCTTATAGATAGTTTTCAATTAAGAGGAAAGAAAAATTCTTAGAAACAAATTGTGCCTAAGATCTTCTGTCATCAGTGAGAGCATCTCTCAATTGGACACTAATAATTGTTTCCAAGAGAAATATATTCAGAAACTGGCTCAAGAATTACTGTCTACTTGTATCTTGTATTTCAAGTGCAGATGAATAGACACTTCCACTGCAGGAAATAAAATGGAAAGCTAAGGCAAAGGAAAAGCTCTGAGCAAGAACAACAAGGCAGGGAAAAGTAAGGCAATATAAAGCCCAGTATCAGTGCACATGGACCTTTTATGGCATCAAGTTAGCAGCTGATCAGCATCTTCTCAAAGGAGCTGGCAGACTCACCTAAAAGGCAACAGCCATTGCCAGTTCAGAACAGAGATAACTAAAGGCACAGGACACATGCAGACTCCTGGTATATACATTTGTACCTGAAATGGAGAGGGAGATATCACTTCCAGGCCCACCAATTACATCCAAATGCCCTAATTTTGCACTTTTAAAGGCAATTGCTTTGAGGAAGATTTTAAGCCAAAAAGAATATCAAAATTTTACTATAAAATTATGTTTACTTGAATTATATTATTAAACTTCCACTCATGACATTCAAAGTGATTTATAGAATGAAAAAATGCATCATTTAGGAAATTTTAAAGTGGATAACACTAAAGAGATATCATTATGTTGCTTTTTGTCATCGTGATACTCTTTCAATTTAAAATTGTTATATTTATTCTCCAAAAGATGTCTTCAAAAGAGTATTTTCTTCTACTTTTCCCTTTATTGAAAGTCTATTTTCCCCAAATTTATTATAAAATCTTGACTTCTGTACATAAGAAAACAGTAAAACTTATCTTCAGCAGTTTAAATGCACCTCCATATTAAAGATGTGACCAAAATAGAATGAAATGCCTTAGTGCCTACCATAAATCTCTCTAATGCCAGATATAATTGAAAAAATTGGTATGAATATATAAAGTAATTTTGCTTCTATATTTTATCTATATATATAATTATGCAATTGGTGTCTCAATAATTAGACATAATATATTACTCATTCTTAAAGAAAAAAAATGTAGGTATTTCAGTAGACAAGGAATTGCTAATAATATCCCCATTTTGTTTCAATACTCTTTTTGTTTCCAAAAAGACTAAATAGTACAACAATAACTTATTCTTTCAAAATATCTGGATTGTTTTTCTCAAACATCAGTGATCTAGATAATATTGAATTAACTAATTTTCTTTGTAGTTATTCACACATACATCTGCAAATTATGTGTTCATGTGCCATAAATACATCAGTCAATACTAAAGAAATCTGAGAACAAGAAGAAAATATGGTAAATGACTTTTTTGTTCTTTTGCCATAAATAACATTTCAGAGAGAAAACAGTTGTGCCAAATGCTAAGGCTGCTCTCTGTCAATGGTTTATGGAAGTTTATAATATAAAACACATTCTTCAGGATTTTAGCTCAATTTTTCCCCGATGTAATATTAATACTTTCATAAATATTACTGATAAGATTCTGAACAATATTATTTCCAACTTAAACTTAACTTCTTTCTCCCACAGTATAACAATGATGTCATTTAGCCCACTAGACTCAAAGTGAATCATGCTATTAATATAGTAGACTGTTAAATGTAAATCTAAAGAATTCTTTGAACTACTTCTTTAAAGGTTTTCCACTGTATAGTGGTTCCATGGCAGTACATTTGAAGGGCAATGCAGACGAAGGTCATTAGTCTGAAAAAATGAAAATATAAGTCCAGATCCTAAATATACCTTCCTCTCTAGATTGCAGATATATCCTCCTCTCTTTTCCACTCAACTGTTGTAACTGTTAACAAACTTCTACTTACCAAGGGATCATTGCCATTTCCAGGGAGGAATTTAGTGAAGAAAGCAAAAATTTTGTTTTCCTAGTCCACTTGGGAAACTATACAGTGGAAAGCAAAATGAGGGCTCGCCTCCAGCATCAGAGGTATATTTCATTTGTGAGAGAGAGGTTGGGAGAAGCTAATGTGAAGAATACAGCATTAGAGTGATATTTTATTTTTGTGCATCTATTTTAGCAGAAGTCTTCAATCTTGTTCTTTAATATTATGCAATAAAATCACAAAACTTAGAAAATAAACTGATGAAGAATAATAAATATTTAACTCTCTGTTTGGAGATTTGGGCTGGTTGTGGGTTTTCTGTAGTAGGAAAAGAAGAAAACAAATCAAGAAGGAGAGTGAAGAAGAAAACAATCAAAACACTAAGATTTGCTAATATGTGCAAATATATGTTGTCCTAAGGAAGTTGATACAATAGAGATTATTTGTTTTGTGAAACAGGAGCTGACAAGAACAAGAGCATCATTATGCTGGGTGTTATATGGTGTGCAATATGATGCGTATTTCCAGCAGTTCACAAAGCAAATAAAAATTCTATCCTTAATCTAATTTACAAGTGAAATATTCCCTGTGTCAAGATTGCTAAAGTACAAAAGTGTAAGTTCAAACCTCTTCCCATAACTCTGTGTGATTTAATTTTTATAGAGGATAATCTGGAAATATGGGTAGTCTCAGCAACTTCTCCAGCTGTCCTTATTTTCCTTGATCAACTTATAAGAAACTGGAATATTACCCAGAGTACTGCCACTTTGAAATGTAAGGGGAAAATGTACCTGGTCAGTGTAAAATTAAATTTTTAGCAAGAGGGACAAAATCTGTGTTACATAAAATATTTCCCTGCTGACATAGTGTCAAGTAAACACTTATTATAATTAAGGACAGAAATACTTTCTCATTTTCATTTTCAAGACAAGTTTAATTAAAATAAATATTGGGAGAAATCAGACATGTATGGAAGAAAAAGTCTTCCAGTGAGAGAAAGATAATCCCTAAGGGATAAAGTTACAGATTCAAGGAACATGTTAATGAAACCTTCGTATTTTAAGACCATGACAATATTGGCACTATAAAGCATCCATATGGCACCGACAGTAATAGAAGTACTAGCACATTAGCACCACATTGTACTGGTATTTTGTGTAGTCTTATGCAGAAACCTTGACACTGGACTAATCTCATTAGTGTACTGTTCTTTCTAGTGGTTTGGCTTTATTTTGACAGGATCTGGTGGTAACAGAACCACTTTCCTTGCAAAACTCTTCTGCTCATATTTTTGATCACAAAACCTATGTGATTTAAAGAACTCTAAGCATAATAACGTATCAAATTTGTTTATGAACTGAAGAAATAAAAAACACAAAATTTGGGAGAATTTTAAGATTGTGACCCTGCAAAGACTGGAATAGTTGATTTTAATCCCTATTCACATTTGAGTCACAGTCGTATAGATCAGGAATACCAATACTTGGATTGGATTAATATTTTTTTTAGTTACAAGAAGTTTTCTTTAGTCAAGAGAAGTGATGATACTGATGAAACTGTGCCATTTTATTTATGGTCTGGTGCACCAGTAGACAGCATCAGCAAGTATGTTAAGAAAATTAACTTCATGTGCAGGTTTTTGAGGAAGTATGCCCAGAAACAGCCCCTTTACCTTTTTTACACATGTAGTACAGGTTCCTGAAGTATTTCTTGTAAAGACGTTGGTGGAAAGATTTCTAAGTAAGGTAGATGGCTTTGTACTGTGTCAGTGTCACATATGTCTCTAACCAGATGTGGAGGATTACTGGATACTGCTGATTCTGCCCGAAGTGTGTCAGATGTGACATTTAAGCCAGGGTTCTCCAAGGGAAGTAGCTTCTCAGGCCACTTGTCTATGCCATATTTCCAGTGGGCAGGCAGCCAAGGATTGAAGGTATTCTGACAATGAAGAGCTACAGTTACAGAGGGTGGCAGCCTGTTCAGTCACAGGAAGGACATAAAAGCTTAGACACCCAGAAAGTAAAGGTAAAGTAATTTTAGGTCTCTCAAAGGGAGTTTATCAGAATCCTCTTTTCCTTCCAGTTAACTCTTTCCTTTGAATAAAGGCAAGCATGCAAGTAAGCAATAAAATGCCCCTGGAAAAAGTCAATTATACAGACAGTTTCACTTATGCCTCCACTTGCTCCCATTGAGTGTATTATGCACAACTAGTTACATCAGTTTATAGCACGCTATTTTTACAGGATTTGTTCTTGAATCAGAGTACATTTTGAGGGAGATTTTTCTGAGGGGTGTGGATGCTTTTTTAGAATTGGAATTCTCCCTTGGGGAAGTTTTCATGTCAGCTAAACAATCTAAAGTGTACAAGTGTTCTGTATTAGAGCTCCCACATAGGCTTCTGCATGCATTACCATGAGTGCTACATTTACTTCTCTCACGTGCTCTTTTCCCTTTGGATTTCAATCTGAAAAATATTTTTGTTAGCAGAATTTTGTGAATACTTCCAAGTTTGAATCTTTGAGGTTTTGTTCTTCCCAAAAGAGATATTACTAGTGACAACACGGTTCATGGATGACTGTATGTTGTTAAAGTTGGAATTTATCTTTTTATTTTTCTGATGATACTGACAGTTCAATATTAAGAATTGAAAAATAATCTGTTGATTTCACTGTTTTTATCTACATGGCTGGCAAGTTCAATTGGCATGATTGCTACCTAAATTGATCTTTTTCTAACTAAATCTTTGCTCAAAAGAAAGGTATATTTATTCTATGTTCTATGTGCTGCCTGGTTATTATCCTGGCAATTGTTATTGCAAACTTAAAGGGCCTCTGAATTCATGTCTCTGAATTATGAAAAGGGATAACATGGAGAAAGTACTTACATGCCACATTATGCACTAGAGTAATGAACATCTCCATTTTTGCTTCCTCATTTCCATCTTCCAGTATGTCAAGTCTTTTATTTGAACCTGAATGTTACAATTGTTGGTTTAACTATCCATAATGGAGCTCCACTATTGCAAAAAGCTTCATTCAAGCCAGGATACTAATGTGACTTCTGTGAATTCGCTGCAAACAGCCCTGACAACTTCTGGGTTCATTCCCAGCCATTTTGCCATGGGAGATTCCTTCTTACAAGTCATGCCCTTGTTCTGCACTCTAACACCAGCTGATGCCAGGTTCCCACACTCCTGGGTCCATGGTCCCTGATTCTATGCTCTGGAGGTGGCAAGGCTGAGCAAAGGTTGAGCATGCTGATGTAGTGCCCACCATTCAGTTTTCCTTGCTGTGACAACGCTGTTCCATAAAGAAGTTTCTTTTGGTATTAAGTCTCCTCAATTTAACAACAGCAGAGAAACAAAGCAGCTCTCTCACTAGGAACAAAATGGAGCTAAGAAAGTCATATTTGGCTAAGTTGCAGTGGTGCTACTAACCTTAGCACTGAATACATCGCTTCAGACCTCCTGTCTTCAGTTCATTAGTCAAAACTCTTCTGACACAAGCTTGGTTTTGGTATGTTTCTATCTCACAGCCCTTGTTTCTGTCAGTTTTGATGTTGTTGCTATGCATAAAATCAAACTAAGTCTTGTTTTACAATCCCAGTGTTGCCTGTGGAATCTGAGCGGTGCAAGAGCTCCATTAGCAATGTTATTCTTCTCTATGGTCACTGTCACACTCAATTTAGTTCCAGTTTTATTTTTTGTTGTAAAACAGCATTCCTGGCCACAGTAATTCTGTTACCACAATGATCTAAGAGCCACTAAAGGACATTAATGAATTAACAAAGTACATGGCTTAGTGCACAGTCCCCAGGCTTCTCTGAGGTGGGAGGGCTGAAAGCTGTGTCAGTAAGTGTCCAGCCCTGGGGGTGACCACAACTCAGTGAGCTGTCTGAGAGGTGTCTGCTGAGGTTGGGCATCAACTCACAGACAGACTCTTGGGGGCTTGGAGTTCTGAAGTGAAGGCAGGACAGAAAAGACTGTTCAGAGGGCTCTGGGAAGAAATTGTAGACTGGACTTTGCTGGTAAGGAGACTTCTGTCAAGAAAAGGAGCTTTAGAATAAATCAGTCCCCCAGTCTCCAGTAAAATACACTTTCCAAATGTCATAAAAGTAATGGATTGAAAACACATGCTCATGGCCATCTGTTTGTCCCACTAGTGAGATATGACCATTGTTCTACATGAGAGTCCAGCATTTAGTTCTCTTTGAAAAGAACATCATGCTGGCAATCAAGGGACATTCATCCCATCCCCTTCTCTGTCTGTGGGTGTCTCAGCTCTTGAGTGCTCCATCACTTTGAATCTCCTGTTGCTTGCACCAGAAAGGGAAGAGTGAGAATGGCTCAGCATATGACCAAGGCTCTGCCTGAAATTGATGGTGGATTAATGATGGTACAAAGATATGAAAGGAAGGCATTGTAAAAACATCAAGTTGTAAATTGTTTCTCTAAACTCTTACCATATTGCTGGGTCTAGAAATGAGATCCCATAGACAGTATATGGGCAGTTGGTCTTCCTGAGGGATCACTAATGACTCAGACACATATTAAAGACAAATGCAAACTGAAGCTCCTATTTTTATGTATATCTAAAATGCTAGTAATTTAAAAGCAACTCTGAAATAATGAAATAATGCATTAGACAATTAAGTTTAAACGAGTCAAACTCATAGTCAAGTTTACTGTACAAGTAGAGGACAAGAAATACATTCTTGCTTCAAAAGTTCAAGGCAGGCAGTCATTACAGTTCACCTCAAGCCTACTTTTTCTTAAGGCAAAATTGTAGTAGAAGGGGTGAAAATACTTGATTTATCTAGTAAGTTAAAAGTAAAGTTTTACATGTTCTTCCTGATACTTTCCATGTTAGGCCCATGAGCTTTATAAAAGTGAGCAATAAGAGTTGGAAATCTTTTCTTTCACTCTACCACAATCTTTTGGCCTTTATTCCAATATTTTGTCCTACCTTTTAAAATATTATAAACATGACAATTTAGCAGTCACTTTCTCCAACATTCTAGCCTCTTTCCTAGTTTTAGGACAAGAAGAACTGGAAATAAAAGCACGTATTAAGAGCCTGACACATAGAACATGGTGGCAGAGTGCTGGTTCTCCAAATATGAGGAGATACTTGACAGTTGTCTCTTGAAATGACAAAGAGAAGCCCTACGAAAAAGGGTTGGAGAGGCTGCAATGATGAACATAAAAATGTGAATTTCCAAATTAAGAATTCATGCCAACCCGTGCTCTGGACATCTTTTGAAATTCTGGTTAACTCAGTCCCTCTGTTCCTCATGTATCTACCTGGAAAGTCATCCACTCACATAGTTCTTTTAGTCTTTAGGTTCTTCAAGAGGAAAGGCTGTTTTGTGTGGCTGTCATTCGAGACAGAGATGTTTTAGGCAACAGAGGGATAGTATCTACTCCCTTTCATTCCCCAGGCACAAATAAAATAAAACAAAACCAAACCCAAAACCAAACCACCAGGGAAATCAAAACTCAAAATGTAAATTTTTCAGAAACTAGAAATCATAGAATTAATATTCATGTCTACACTTCATGATACTAGATTTATTCATATAATCTTCATTGTTGCTAGATAAAATGGAAGTTGGTCTCTGAAAATAGAGATTTAGTAAGAACATATATGGGGCTTCAGCAGTTATAAAATTGGGAAAACACACAGAGAGTTGGAAAAACTAAGCACTTCATTTTATGAGAAGAGCACACAGAAGAACAAAGAAAGGGTCCAAAGGCAGTGAACACTAAGATGAATTGTTCAGTAGGTATGTTCATGCCTTAGTATTGAGTACAGAAGAAACCTGGAGGACCAGGTTTTGGTTAGACACTTAACTTTGAGATGGCACAAGTTTTTCAAGTTAAGTCTTATCCTAAATGACAAATTGACCTTAGACAGTAGAATGTGAATGTTTGTTTTCCAGAAACTCTTATAGAAGAGACTATTTTTCAATCCCACGTTTCCTAGACCAGGAATTCTCTTTAATTTAAACTGTGGAATTCTCAGCACCTTTGGGCATTATGTTGATGAATGAAGGATAACAAAACAATGGTTGTTTTTCCTGTGAGTGATCATTAGCATGAAATTGTAATGTTTTATGGTAAGCAAACTGTTCTTTCTGCTGCACAGTCAACCAGTGCAGAAACTTGACAAGAGCTGGGAGATGCAGGTTTCAGAGCTCCATTCAAAACCATGCTATAACTAAGAAAGTTTTGGAGGTTTTTTAGCTTTTTTTTTTTTTCCTGATGTTCTTCAGAATATGAATAAAATTACTCAGTGGAGGAATTCTTAACAGATGGTTGCCATTTCAGCCTCAGATGGCAGAAAGCCCTAGAACCAAGCAATTACTGAGTTCTTTGATGCAGAACCAGCTGAACAGATTTTAATAATTTCTTCCAAATTGGAGACACCTGGCTCCCCAGAAAGTGCCACAAGCTGGATGATAGTGGAGTCCAATAGAAATATACTCCTGATGTCTCCAGCATGGTTTTGGTGACAAAATCACAAAGACCAATAGGAAATAATATGAAAATTACCTTTCTCTCTCTACTATTAATGCAATGAAATGTTGCAAATGACCCTGTAAAATAATTTTAAAAATACTCTGAGGCAAGATTATTTTGTTTTGATTTTTCATTACTAGAACATTTTATCTCCTATCAAAGAATGCTGTACAGGATATGGACACTCAACAACACCAGCTTTTATTGCTCACCTTTTTAAAGCTTACGGGTTTATCTCAGAAAGGATTTATGAAGCCTATGTAATATGTTACTTCATCTAACTTAATCTTATTCTATTTTCTTCATGTCACTCCTGCCTTGGGGAAATTCAAATATATTCCCCTAGATCCACCATGAGCCCTAGAGAAGCCACTGGGCCAAACCCACTGGTATGACACTTCTGTGACAATTCTCCTGCATGGAGAGAGAAGAAAGGTATTATTTCTAATGTTCAGCTTCACCTGAGTCACTGCCGAATTCTTCCATTCTCTTCTCATCCATTCATCTGTGTCTCTGGTGTCACAGGGTTATGTCCATCTCATGCTTGGCAAAGCCCTGCACAGTGCTGTCCATGTCTCCAACACAAGGGAGCTGCAGCCAGCCAATTGCATGGCTCTGGCACAGGATATTAGTACTATGTGTGGTACAAATGCTTTGCAGGGGATCTGGTAAATCAGTTTGCTCTGGTGGATGACAGCTCTAGTCCAATGAGCCAATTGTACTTGATAAAGCTGAGAAAATAGAAAGGAATTTTACAGTGCTGTCCCTAGACTTCATAACCTAAGACTTCTCCCACCCAGTGGCTCAGTTTTCCTTCAAATCTCTCCTTGGTAAAATAAATTTCTTGGCATAAAATGTTAAAGTAATTTTCACTGTGTTTTTAGAATATCATGTATTCTTTGGAATTTGAGTTGTGAGAATAGGAGCATAGAAGTGACTGTAAAAGTGCTAAATATTACAAACTAATCTGGTGAATTGATTTTTCTGGGTTCATAAATGTAAGTGTAATCACTGGATCTATCTTCGACAGATTACTAATTCTCTATGTGCTAAAGAACATTATTATTAAATATTATTTATCTTACAAATAATGTACCAGAATAACATTTCTGAAAATTCATTGTTTTAAAAACAGAACAAGAGACACAAATAAAATTTTCTGATTTTCTCAGCTGACAGCATTTTTTAACTGTAGTGAAATGGGGTGAGTAAAAGTGAAGGGAAGAAATGCCATGATTTTATTTAGGAAGCCACGTGTCCTGATCCAAACTGAGCATTTAAAAGTCTAAAGCTTACATCCCAAAGCTGTATGTACAGTATGGCCAAGATAACACATTTTTAACTTGGCTACTTTTATATGTTTAGAATCAGATTTAATTTTCATGAAAATCAAAATCAGAAAACTCCCTGTGCATAAGATACACAAACTCAGTACAGACATCACACATCCTTCTGGTTTTCCTTGTCCAAATTATATTTGACTGATTTATGTTATGGTATCATATACAATAGGTTTTTACAATGTATATCTGGCAAAGTTATCCATAAAATTGAATACAATAAACATTATAGTGTAATCATTCAGTTTTGTTTTGAGATTTGGGAATTAGTTGCATTTAAGTGGACTGCTTTTCACAATATGATCCATTCAATCGCATGCTTTCTCTCCTCATTGGAACAACCTCAGTAACAGAGTAGATTTGTATGCAGTGCCTTGCAACTTAGTTTGATCTTTTTGTTTTCTACAAAGACAGTAGAATCAAACATTGGTGACCATTTTTACAGTCAGAACAAAATGAGGTCTAATGGAAAGCAAGCATCTAATTTCATTCCCATATTTCATAGGATATTTTCACATAACACATAAAACGTATAAAAATACGTTACACAAGGTTACCCTGCAATCTATTTTCAGGCTTTTTTTCAGACCTTCACTGTAAACAGAGAGACAAAACATCAAATCTGTCAGTAGTCCTCCTCAATCATTAAAACTCTCCCTCCGTGTTTGCTACATTATTTTTAAGTGTCTTTTACACCCCCATAATTTCTGTAAAGTAAGTCAGAGTGTTCTGCTCCTGTTCCAAGTCTGGGCATTTAAAAGTTGCAGGATGGCAAGACTTAAATTATGTCAGCCATGCTATGAAGATTAAGTGCCACGATGCTGCAAAAGTGGGGAATTAAAGTGAATGCCTGGACTTCCTGATGCAGAAGACAGTGCTGTTGAAAGAAAAAGATTTGGAAATGCCAATTAGGAGAGAAAAAGTTATGAAGAAATTGTTGATTTGTGCTGTGAATGAGCTGCAGTTATTGGCGCATGTATGTGGAAAGAATGTGCAGCCTTGAATTTTGTTCTTGAAGTACAGCTTCACTTAAAAAAGGGATGAGGGGAGGAGGGAGTTGTGCCTTTGCAACACCTCATATTTGTAAAGATAATTGGGAAATGGTTATCCTAAGCACGTGTCAGGTATGGTGGGACGGAGGAAGATTTATTCCTTGATTTGGAAATACAGTTGAAGTTGCAATTGCCTGGTTGCTGTGAAAAAAGCAGCTACTGCTTGTGGAATCTGACTGTTATGCCTTCAACCTAGAGTAAAGAGGTAAGTATAAAACATCTAAGGTTACATTTTTTTGTTCTAGTACTATGTAAAACACACTATGACTGGCAAATATAATGAATTCTGATTCAATTTGAAAGAACTAAACTAATTGCTAAAAAACTCTGTTAATTACATTAAAAAATGGACAAATAAGTGGTATGTTAAATTCTAGGACAGCATTTATGTAAGATCAGAGTATGAGCTCTTAGACTGTAGAGTTATTGGCTTTTCTAATCTCACTCATTAAAACATTGATTCTTCTTTTCCATCAGTGATGAGATAATATTCATGAGACTTTTCACACTTCTCTAAAACAATTTGGCATATTTTCTTGCCTTGCAATTGCTGAAATTTGACTGAAGTAACTCAGCAGATAATTACCTAGGTCTCTCTTGAAGACAGGGAATATAACCTCCACCCTCCAAATTTTGCAGATCGCACTCAAGATGGGTGTGGCCATGGCATTCTTCCTGATTCTGCACAGCTGTGTTGTGGTTGGTGTGATTCCATGTGGCTGGCATGGAAAGATCACACTGGCTCCAGCAGCTCGTCCACATCCCACCACTCACAGGCTGGGTCCTTGGTAATGATCTTCAATACCAATATAGAGGGATATAATCTTTGACTGTGCCTGATACAGGTGAAATAAAACTCTGGTAATGGGTGTCCTTTGGGAACTTAGGAGAGAGTATGTATTTATCCTTGCAGCAAACATGAAATGAAACATTACTGGTCAAGAGACGTGGTTTTTTTCTTAGTGTGGTGTTTTCATCATTATAGCTGTGACAGTTCAAAAGTTTCCTTGGTCTCTATTCATCTTCTGCTTCTCACAAAAGTCCATCCTGAAATGGCTGGTTAGTCTTTTGCTTCCCTAGTCAACTTTTCCAACTCACAGTACTGTTAGTGTTGTTGTCATTATTTATCAGAAGGAAAGTCAGTCTCCTGTAGCAGAATGAAGAGTACCATTAAAGTCTCCCAGAAGATCATACAGACTCTCAACCTGGCTCCAAGAATGACTGATTATAGACTGACATGAAGGTCAAATTCCATTCTACTTTTAGGTGTTCTTCATTCTTTTGGGTATTAATATTTGTATTGTAGATCCCTTGTCTTCTGTGTGGTTATGATGCATGACTGAGAAATACTTTCCTACTGTGTGGTAAGTTCTGTGGTTTTGTTCTCTTTGTTTTTATGGCTTTTTTTGGAACTTTTCCTCTTTTTCATTATTTTTCACGATTCTTGCTTGCCAAGCACTGCTTGATCTCTCTGCTGTCACTGTGCTTTTTCTCAGTCAAAGAAAGGAGAGGTTTATGTGCCAAGACCAGACAGCCCATTGACTTCACCTCCACAAACTTTTTCTCCTTTACTAAGGCCAAAACCAGATGTCTGGTGAGAAATTTCAGAGCAGAGAAAACATATAGAATATATTCAGTCAATGATTTAGTAATTCCAAAATATTCTTCCAGCCTCCAATATTTTGTGCCTCAGGAGCTTCCTAAGCCTGTAGATCTGAATAAAATTACCATCATCAGAAGAGGCAAAATTCAATACTATTAATTTTTGCCTAGTAACATCACATTGAAACTGCACTACCAAAAGTGAAATGTATGCATTTCACACACGATTAACAAGGGCTTGAATAGATGAGTATGACTGTAAAGGTGGCAGGCTAATGCTGTGTGCCTTCATCTTCTGCTGCAGATTACTGACACTGTAGCATGGGCAGCAGAACAGATGATATTCAACACAACTCTGGTGCTCTCTTAGCACCTTTCCTGGAGCTGCCTTTTGTGGTTTGATGTAAATGTGAGTTGTGATTGCTGAGGAGAGAGCAAACTGAGCTTTGAGACACACCAGTCTCCATCATGATCTTCAGCACAGGACCAGCCAGGACAGCTGAGGGTGACACTGCTGCCTAATTTAAGGAAGCCCTAACTTCCAAAGCAGGACACTCAAAACCACTCTTGATGAGAGCTTCTGCATAAAAGTGAAGTTAAGCTGAATGAAAGAACAACCATGTGGACTCTAGCTCCTATGAGATGCGGGTACTTGAAGACCTCTCATCCCCTTTTGAAATTTTCAGCAGCCCAAACAGAAGTGATAAACTTCAGTAAAAGCATGTCTGTTACTTATTGACATTTAAAACAGCTAGGGAGCATTATTTGGCAGTAAATCTGCTGTCTTTCAATAGCAAACATGCTTTAGTAAATAACTCATACTTGTAAAACATCTGTGTATCACATTAATTAAAGGCTACAGAACTTTCTAAAAATAAGCAAGTACTCAATAGAAAACGTTTTATGTCCAAATGCCTAATTAAACTGCTGTAGCCAATTTAACACAACTTCAAACTCTTCCTGCCTTGCCTTCTTTTACCACTGTATCACATTCCCCCATAAAGGAAAAATCTCTGTTGATAATGTTTGATATTCTTTAGTCTACTGGAGCCAAGCATAACTAAATCATATTTTCATTATATTTCACATTCTGCTTACTAATATTTGTACTATGTGACTAAGTTCACTAGAAAAACAGTCAGTGTATCCAGCAACAGAAGTAGAATAGAAAAGAGTACATTAAAAAAACTTGTTTTAATAGTGTAATTTATGGACTTCAACAACGTAAATTTTAGACTGACACACTCTTTCTGTTTTCTCAGAACAGCACCTATGGATGCCTACTGCAGCACAAAATTATAATATTTGTGTAGGTTTCTTAAACTCTGGCCTTAGTTATAAAGATTTCAATAGATATTACTTTTAAATAGATTTATAGCTTTCGTGTCTTGTTTCCATGACCTTCCCAATTCAGTCACACTTTTGTCTCATCTTTACAAAAATGCCTTGGGTCATTTGCTTATTTTAACCAGCATGGAATAACTCTATCTCAGTATACTCAGAGAGAGCTGAAATGTTTGAGAAAAGTGAAATAAATCCCATGTGTAACCAACAGCGAGGTATCAGGGTACCAAAAATATTTCTGCTTACTTCTTTTACCACAAGGTACTTTGAAACCCCAATTCTTTTTAGGCCTTTATTCCTCGGAGAATTAAAAGAAAAATGAGAATATTTAGACTTGTAATACGGGCATTTCAGTTGGACAGGCTAAATATAAGATGTGCTTGGCAGTGAGTCAGTTGGATTACAACCTGGACAAGCATTTGTTGGGACAGGCAAATGATATTTTGATTCTTGTTCTGACACCCCACTGAGTTTCTGTTTTGCTCTGAAAAGCTCATGTGATCTCTTATTTTTTTCCTTTCCTAATTATTTTCTGTCTTGTATTTTTTAAAATTTTTTTTTAAACCTCGTCAGTGTTGGGACTGTCACATTGTAGCAGATTGTGAAGTACCTCACACAAACCTGGTCCAGATACAAGATGAGCACCATTCCCAAAGGACTATATGTAAACATCTGGGAATTCTCAAAATTATATTTCAGGGATCTAAAAATATTAAAACTTGTTTTTCATATCTGTCACTCTGAACTAATATTTTCTTGGGAATTTTCAAAATATATTTGTTATATTAGAGTGCAGTATCCACCCACCAATTGTCAACTGCTAAAATAAAAAATCCCTTTTTCTTGTCAGAATACTCAACAGAAGAGCCTCTGAGGCTTTTGCAGGGTAAGAGGAAGAACCAAGGAAGGACACACACATGAACATGGTGCTGAATTCTGGACATGGGATAATTCATCATGCTAACGTTATACTTGCTTGCAGAATTGCCAGGGTCAGCATTTAGTTAGAGCCAGCATTTCAGCTGGAAAACAACTGTGGAATTCTGATACTCAAACTGATGATTCAAGCGCTAATGAAGAAAGAATATTTCTTCCCAGCCCTTTGTCAAGCAGATTGTGGTGTTCCAAGCATTATACTGAATATGCAGCAGATGTACAGAAGGCAGGAAAAATCTTGAGATTTTCTTGCCTTTAATGCCATTTTCAGAGAACTCTAGAAAAAAAAAAAAATCTGGTGTAAAGATGAGCTCCCAGCTTAGCATGACTTTTAAGCTGTATAAAGTAACAGAGTGTCTGTGTCAGAAGATTTAGTGAAAACCTATCATATTACAATTGGAATGAAAAAATCAGCTAGCTTTATAAAAAATTTGTGCACCTCAGAATTAATGATTAGTCTAAATTCAGATTTATTCTCCTCTCTGGGCTCCTTTCAATTCCTCAGAAGACAAGTGAGATGGCTCTGACACCAGATCTCTCATTTTCACCAAGATGAGTTATTGCAGACAGAGAAGGAGAAATCACTTCACTGATCCTAACAGCAATTTCATTAACCAATCAGTTCCCTGAGAGCAAGATACTCAGCTAAATTGAGTGGAATAGATTAGCTTATGCCCAAGAGAAAGCAAAAACCTATAGAGCCATTTTCATTATTTTACCTAACTTAAGAGAGCAATTATCTCAAGAGAGCAATTTCACATGCAGGACTCTGAGATGTCCATTGTGAATCATGATGGATAACCTAGCCTCTCACTTTGCAAGAAAAACCTGGAAAGCATCACATTCAAAACTGAGTACCCTGCTTGCATGTGCAAAGTCCCAGCTCACTGGGACTCCTGGGCAGCAGGAGTACAAACTCCTTGGCAGGGATTTGGGTGTTCAGGTGTTGGAAGAAAGTTTGGCACATGGGAAATGTAGCTGCTTCCCAGCACACCAGCAGTAGAGGCACATGGTTTTGCATGATTTAAATCTGGGGTTTAAATGCCTCACCTTAGCCCCAAAACTCATGCTCTCTACTTCAGGAAACACTTTAGCTGCAGAAACTGTGACCAGTTTGACATCTGTCCAGAATTCCCTGTGCTAATAATGTTTTATTACATTTTAGAGAACTCCAAGCAAGGGTCCTGCCACATAACTCCTCAGAACAGGTGGACACCAGACTGCAATAATGCACTACTATAATTTTATATATATTGGATCATATATGATGGCTATTACATTTTAATTACTATGATTATTTTACAGGTATTGCAAGCATAAATTTTGTGTTACTTATTGCTTAATTGAAATAAAAATGCCTTACATATTTTTTCATCTTGGAAGAAAATCCTCCCCCATGCCCCCTAAAATTTGTACATTTATACAGAATTTACTACTCCTAGTGGAATTGTAGCTTAAAGAATTGGGAAGCCCACCATGACTGAACTCCTTTCTCTGTTAAAGAAAAAACAGTAACTTAAATGTAAGCACATTGATATTATAGACTAGATTAGAAACTTCTCTTTTACCTTTCATTTACCACTGTACAAGGGAAAATTACATATTATAAAGCAATATAGATTTCAATAACAACTTTCAGATACTAATAAATTTGATTTTCCCAATCACAGATTATCTTTAATAATTTTGGTAATATTTAATAATTTTTACCACTATGCCATTCATTACCTGTTGCAGGGAACAATTATACACAAAAAATTTATCCTAGCTAGTAGCTCTGGTTAAATGCCTACGTGACCTACTGATATTTTTCTGAGTCATAACCTCTTTTGGTGACCACTGTTCACTAGATGAGAAGAGAAAAATTAGGTACAATGGTTTCAGCATCTTAGGGGGATATTACTAGGAGGCAAAAGTTATTCTATGGTATTTCATATTGGAACACACCATGTGAATATCTTTTCTGCATGTTTGGAGAAGATCACAGTCTAGGTTTGTGTCATGGTAGGTCTACCTGTGATATGACTGCTCATTTGTGTGTGGCCTTTGGGGCAGAGGATTTGCATTGCAAACAAATGTTTGAGTCTGAATGCTATTCTTTAGCATTTTTTAGTTGTATTACAAGTCAAACCTACCCCTAATTAATATAATTTGTGGGTTTTCTTGGTAGTGCTTAGTGGTAGAACTGTTTTCTTTGAGGGTAGAATGGAAAAATCAAAACATTAAAACCAGAAGGGTTAAAACATATATCTAATGTTCTACTGACAGCTATGACTTTAAATATTTACCTCTAGTTACACTATTTATAAAATTAAGCATTGTTATCACATTCTTGAGGTTTTCAAGCTGTTGCCGTATACAATTCTACATCAAGGCTGTAGAAATAAAACTTTTCCCAGCTCTTTTCCTTCAAAATGAATTTAGGCAACTCAGGTATATTATTAAACATTAATTATTCTTCTTGCATTGTTTTTTGTGTTACATATAATTACATTTGGACTCTGAGGGTTTTTATTAGAATCAGTAGAAACATTTTATTATATTGCTTTTGGTGTGGGCTTGTGTTGCTGGTCCTGAATCCTATACATACTTGGAGATTCAGACAGATAACCTTGGTTTTCAGGCATGAAACCCAGACAACATTTTTGAGTGTGTGTTCAGAATTCACACAAGCAGCAACAAAGAAGACAGCTTTTCCACGTATTTAAAGTTGAACAGGATTCTGAAAGGTTTGTTCCATGAGGAACATAATGCTATCTCCAGTCATATGTCAAAAATATTTCTGAATTTTTATACTTCTTGTCACTTTTATGAGATGAACCTAATTTTTAGAAAAGCTTCCTAAATGGAGATCTGGCTAGTGTTATGGGCTGCTACATGCAAAAGGCTTCATTTTTGTTAGCTATTAATGACTGCTGAGTGATCAAGCCTGAGATTTGTCTCCTTTATTTTTTTTAGTCTGAATAAGTTAATGAAATTTTCTACTCATAGATCACAAGGATGTTCTTTGCATGAGTATCTTATAAGAAAAATAGAGTGGCAAGTCTTAAAATGCTGATGAAGTGTTCTCTATGTTAAACAGAGTACAAGCGAATCTCTCTTCATGAGTATGTGCATTTATTATGATTTAACAGAGGGTTAATTTTTAACCCTAAGGAGAAAGAAAAATCTCTTTTGTGCTAGTAATAATACTACAATAATTCTGAAAATTTGTAAAGGATTGAACCAGCTACACTTTATTCCCCTGTTAGACACACTGCCTCAAGGGTGAGGCAACAACCACAGTTCTGTGTACTCCAACCTTTCCCCTTCTTTGCAATGTATGCACCAATCTGGATTTACATGATGGAAGATTTTGGCATGGAGATCAAATCTCCCTGGTTTTCCTCCAGAAGACCAGGATACCACAAGGAGCTGTTGACAGAACTTCGACGTATCTTCCCACTGTCAACCCCAGCTCCACCCTGAAATAAAATCTGGGACTTGCTGGAATTTAATTGACCATATTTGCATTTACACATGCACATGAATTTACTAACACAAATGGAACATTTCTGCATATGTGGACAACTGTCTATTGTTCTGCCAAGCATATCTCTCCTCAAGAAAAATTATTAAACCCTTTTTTATGCAATTAATTTCTTTGCACTCACATCCAGATGAATATACTTGAAAAACAGAACCCAAGAATGACAGTGTAACTTGTAATGAGCTTTCAAGAAGAGGAAGTAGCTAAATGAAACTCAATACTTAGTTAAGTTTGAAACATTAAATGAATGTGTCGGGACATTTTGAAAGTTGAATATCAAATCTTGCTTTTGCAATTGATGAGTTTGAATTGATACATGAGTTTGAGTGTTCTTTAAGTTATCTGAACATGATTTTGTTTTTCTTAGTTATATTATTACTGCTACTAATTTGGGCACAGGTTGAATCTGTGACACATTATGCAGGAAAGAAGGCATGGTACTCTGCCAAACAGAGCCTTCCATAATTAAAAACTGCCTACATCAGTTTTCTGCAACTGCGGCAAAAGAAGGAAAGTGAGAGACAAAAAAGTGGTGCTTTTAAATAAAACTGATGGTAGAAAAAGATAAAAATATTATGGAAATATCTCTTCAAGGCCAATACTGAACTACCAGACTGTTGACCCTCAGGTTCAACAAATGAGCAGTATGAGGTTCAACAACATGTAGAGTGAAATAATGTTATAGGGCCTGACCCTATTGAAACCAATAGGAAGAATTTCAAAGCATTTTGAGAGCTTTGGATATGATCCAAAAAATAAACTAATACTCCTGGGGGAAAGGTTTTGCATACCACTTTTGGATTGTCATTTGTGCTGTTATTGAATATGTCATTCACCTTAATGTATAGAACTAGTAGGGATCTTTTAGTAGCCAGAAATTATATTTCATTCTAGCAATTACTACATAATTGTAAAGGATAGGAAATATTGTATTTTTCATAAGAATATGTCTATTTCTTCCCTGTAAATATTTAATAGCATCTTATCTTGCAACACTTAGTAGATTAAATGGCTTTTTTCAAGTACATCTAGAAAGTAACTGTAGTGGGGTTTTTTTCCCCCAGATTTATTTGCATTTGAAACGACTTTTTAATTGTTTGTTGTTTTAGGCCTGAAGTCTACACGTAGAATAGAGTATAATCTGAGATTCTGGTCTTTCATCTCTAATGACAGAGATCACACTGAGGACTGTTTAGTTACTGAACTTGTATTCTTGTTTCATAAAGACTGTAATGTTGCAGTTGGGTCAGTAAGGGAAGAGCTTTGCTGACCAAAGGCTTGAGATTTGTTTGCTTCAAAAGAAGAATGTTTTTGTAAACATTTTTATGTTCTCATTAGGCTTACTATAAATCACCAAAGTGCAATTTTTTTAAGTTTACAAGCTGACAAGTTGGGTCTTTGAAGCTGTCACCAAACCATTTCTCCACTGAACTCTTACCCATGATGGTTCAGAGCATTAGTGTCTGCGCAGGGCAGGAGTAGTCAAGCTTTCTGTGCTGATGAAAATGCCATCATTTCATGAAAACTGAAGTATTGCTCTGCTCTGCTTCCCTGGTGTTGGTTCATGGACCCACCAGTCTGAGTCTCTTCAGAGCTCCTGGAGGCTTGTCTTGAATCCTTGATCTTGCCCACAAGATCACTCAAGTACCTCCCACAAGCTGAAAGAAGTGAAATTCCTTTCTATACAGCAGAGAGGGAGCAGAGAAATCAAAACCCAAAAGCAAATACTGGTTCCTCTGATGTCTCTGGATACCAATAGACATGGGAGTTTGTTCTGCTGGACTTACAGGAAAATTGGGCAATTGGGGTGCTGGTGTCCATATTTCTTCTTTGTCATACCAGGGCATATTAAGTAACTTTCATTTCAGAGCTGTGCTATAAAGTATGAGGAATTTATACTCAGAGTATGTTTTCTTCATTGAACACTCCCCCTCAAGGACAGCAAAGCTGGCAATCCCATCCTATGACTGACACTGTCAGTGGCTTCCTTAGCTGGGCAGAAAGTCCAGCTACAAAATCCAGCTCTGTAACATCAGTTTTGCTTCTAGGTTTAGGTAGGCTTTGAAAACAGATATTGCGAAAGGAAATCCTTTATTTTCTGAACTACTAGGAGAGATCAATACCCCTGGTTCATATATGAAGGAGTCATTTGGAATAGAAAGACATAAATAAGTGATTATTGTTTCCATGGCAAAAAATGAAATATACTTGAACTTTCAGTTCACTTACAATTGAGAATAGCAACAATTATTTATCCATAGCTTTAATTTGTGTCCTCTATATGCCAAGTCTGTTTCACACATTACAAACCCAAAATAGTTGCAGTATATTAAATCTTTAACTTTGTTTTCTAATTTAGCTTTTCTAATGATGAGAGATGTCTTTTCAAGCTTAAATTAAATTCTTTCATATTAGACTTGTATTTTGCATGTCTTGGAAAATAGCTGTGGATATTAAAATGATTACTGAAATATGAAAACCTATTTTATGAGCGTTTTAAAATATATTTTAGTACAAAATATACAGGGAGACCTTCTAGCAACCTACACTACCTAAAGGGGGCCTACAAGAAGGCTGGGTCTGATCTCTAGTTTTAATGATAAAAGACAAAATTTTTTAAAAATTTAAAAAATCTAAATCTGTTAAATATTTGATTGGCATATTTTCATAGCTCTACAAATAACCGCAAATTCAAGAGCCTGTCTCCTTGCCTGTTAATAGCTACAGTGTATCAGCAGGAACACTAAAAATGTCACTAGTGGTTTATCCAGGTTATCCTGAATTTTCTTCTCCCTGCTATCTGTATATATATCAATGTACTTGAGCATGTGTGTCATATCATGTGGATGATTAAAGAAGATATTCACAAGTGGTATTACCTGAATTTATGTTCTGACACTTCTTTTGTGGTTCAAATATATCAAATATCATAAAAATAGTTGCAGACAAATAAGTGAGAAACTTGAAAACAGGTGTTCCTATGCAGCTGTTTAATCAATAAACATTGGCATAACCTTGAAAGAAAAACTTGACTGAAATCAGTCTCAGCTGATGGATAAAAAAGGAGGCTTTCAGGAAACCATGGAAATATTTAACACAGAGGATAGCCCCAGAAATTATTTCAAAATTAAGTACATGAAATGCCATTCTGAGCAGAGAAATATTTTTTTTCCTGGCTGGTGCTGTACTGGTGTCAGTCATGAGGAAGCAGCTGCTCTCCGTGTGTTTAACCAGCACTGAACACACACTCGACACATCCCAGATTTGTATCTGCCCGGGGCAGGGTGGGGTAATGTGAGCCTTATGTTCTCACTCTGACTGTGGCCAGCTCTTGGCAAGCCCTGATCCTTACAGGATCTCAGGCTGACATGCTCCAGTACTATTAATCTGATTCATCTGTGTTTGCCTTTCATATACACTCCAATGTATCCTGAGGAAGAAGAGCATGTTTTTTGAGAAAAGCAGAATATACTAGCCAGAGGGATGATCTATTTTGATAGAGATGCCTTTATTTGCCATACCAAAAAAGAAAATTATTTACTGTATCAGGCCAAAAATACTTTGCATTTCCAGCCTTTCCCAGTAAAATATTATGTTTAATGCTCTCATTACTTTTGAAGGCATGGTCAATAAAGCTGCTTCTTGACAAGTTCTTGATTCTTAAAGTTGTTATTTTTTGGCCAGGATCTGCAAAATAAGATAATAAATGTGTTAATAACAAAGTCCTGATGTGTAATTCTTGAAATAAATGTATATATTTCAAATTGTTTGAAGTGAATCTATTAACAGTACTTCTGCAGAGTGATTTGGGCACTTAGACACCAAGTTCCATTGGCTTATCATTGAAGTTCAGGTACAGGAACCAGTCTCTTCTCTTTGTAAGTCACTCAACTCCTGCTAGATGTAGAGTAGTGCAGAATCTGAGGTATCTGAAGGAGTTGATTGCAAAAAGGTGGTGTAAAGGGAGATGAATTGGTCCTTAAGCAAGTGATCTTCAAAAACAGTGGAAAATTGTTGGGGTAGTCAGAGGGACAGAAGCTGCCAAAAATCCCAAGCTTGTGATTTGGGTCTGCTCAGCTTTTCCCATCCCTCAGTGTCCTCCTGGTCTCTGCCAGTTGGAGCTGATCCTACAGGAGATGCCCTTTGCTCTTTCACAGATGTGCTTTTCATCCACTCAGATCCCCTCCCTTAGACCACAGACCACCCAATCAGAGGAACTTATAAAGACATTCATTTACTGGGTAAATTATGTTAAAATTAATTCTAACATAATTTGCAAAGATATAAATCATTAGAATGTCAGACCTAGTAATAAATTTAATCCAGAATATTAAAAAAGACAACATAAAAGGATGTGATCTAACAGTCAAGCCAGGATCTTGTATCAGTCAGCATAAGAATATAATTTGCTTTGAAAAGAAATATCAAAGACTATTCTTTCTTTCCAACCTGAATTCCACATCATTGTTGCTCTGGAGCAGGCTGCTCAGGCAAGTGGTTCAGTCCCTGGAGGTATTTAACAGACATGTTGATGTGGACTTAAGGGTGGTATTTAGTGGTGGGCTTGGCAGTGTTAGGTTAATGGCTGGACTTGGGGATCTTAAGGATCTTTTCCGGTCTAAATGATTCTGTGATTTCTTGCCTTATCCTCCGGGACTACTGATTCATGTTTTTATATTTCACTCACTATAGGAATAACATTCTGTAACACAGAACAGGATAGATGTGAAGACATGAAGGAGAGGTACAATGTCCAGCACTAGCCGTGAGAATACAGTGTCACCGTAAAAGCCCAAAGGATCAGAGATGTCGTGACCATAACAAAAAGCAATTTCAGTAAGTACATTGAGCTCTGTAGATTATTTAGCAACACTGTCAAAAAATAGGTTTCTCATGACCAAATGTGGTGAATTTTGCTTCATTATAAGGAAGGAGTACTCATTGCAGAGGCAAGCTGAATGAGTCCATATATTAACAAAATTAATTACACTGTATCTTCTCTGCTCCCTGGTTTCTCATAGTGCAGCTGAACTTGTCTGTCAGCTACTTGGCATCGTTTGTCTCAGTCCTGCTGGCAGAATAACAACAGAACTAAAATCAGTGTTGAAGCAGTCCAAGACCTAAAGCCATGTGATCTCAGCTCAGCCTAGAGCATGGGGAATGAAGCATTGCTCAAAGCCAGTGTCCTGGTGACTGACACTATAAAGCTGTGGCATGAAGTCAGTTGACTGGACTGCATCATAATTTACTTTGTCCTTTCACCAGGAGCACTGCTGGCCACCTTAGAGCACAGTGTATGCTGCATTCATCAAAAGGAGCCTGTTCAGCCTCCCTTCCAGAAATCATGGCCCACCTAAAGCAATCATGAGTTATTTGTCATCACAAACCCTTCTATTGACTTATCTTCAGCATGAAGTTCAGAAGCCTTAATCTGTTTTACTGCCTTATTCTGATGCAGTTTAAGATGACCCTGCTGACCACACTGCAGCTCCTGTTAAGTTAAAATTTCACTCTGTGTATCTGAAGATCTTCTGCCAAGGATGCCTGCTTGCAGACCAGAGCCAAGGGGAACCCACAGGTTGCTGGCTGCTATTTCATTCCTCAGGCACCATTTCTTTCCATCTTGCAGAATACTTCTGAGCTGTATGAAGCAACATACCAGGGCAATTTTTTCCTCACTAGATGCTAGATTAATAGACAGAAGAAAACACACACAGTTGTCTCCAACACGGTCTGAGTCACAAGAGACCCAGGCAGTGCGTCAGTCATGTATATAGAAAGATGGTCAGCATGTTATTCTGTGAACTGGAAAGGCTGTGGGAGAAAATATTAAGCAATCAATTTTGTTTCCTTAGCAATGTTAGTCTTCGGGACAGTAACAAAGATAAGTCCATTTCTCTGTATAAAACTATCAATCCTGATCTCAGTCACTTGATGATTGAGTGGTCTCAACCATTTAGTAGAACACTAAATATGTAGAAATGTAGTCATGGAAAATGGAACAGAAGTAAAACACTGATACATTAAATCTATAGTAAAAATGAGATGCAGTTGTCTCAACTATGATAACCTTAGATTTTCTAAAATTATCTATTACTTTCGATTTTAGAACAAAATAGAATAGAAAAATCAATGTAGTTTTCATGTTGAGACAGTAATTCCATGTAGCAAGGAAATTATGCACTCCACTCATCAAAAATACTTTTAGCATATATTTTTGTCTTAAATTTTGAATAGTTTCACACAATTACTCTTTTTTCAGTATGACTGTAATATCATGATTTTTTTACCCACATATTATTAATCTTTGGGTGTTCTTGGGTCGTTTTTAAGGAACTCACTAAATATAGTGAAAGCATGCATACATCTTTTAGAAATACAACAGAATCTAGATATTTTTAGTATCTGCGCATTGGAAAACCTGCTATAATCTATATATCCCTGCAACAAGTATAAGCAAAGATTTGCATGGGATGTAAGATGCCAGAATTTAAATGGCATTAATGAACTGCAAATAGGACAGAATAACCTGCATCTTCTGTGGTGATAATGGGTTTGGAATGCTACAATTAAGTCAATTTCCTTGTGTTTAAATCCAGCTTGCTTTTCTCAGACTCGTCCAGGACAGCTTTAGACACTTGAGTAAGAAATATCATTTTTCTCCACTGATTTGATAAAATATCTCTATCCCATCAGTCTGTGACTGACATCAGATTTCTAAATGGCCAAAAGCAGTATGACAATAATCCTATCATTTGCTTATTAATTGCAGTTAGTTGGAAGAAGAGGAAATATGTTTTTCTTTTCTGTGCCAGCCACTGTAGCTCATGAGAGGTGGGGTCTGTTTCCTGCTTGCTCCTGATGCTATTGCATGCAATCATGCTATCATTCCTACTTTCCAAGCTTTACAAGATTAACTTATTTTATGAGTACTATTTAATGTTACAACCATGGTGAGTGAGCTCTTCTTCAGAAGTTCTGTCTGCATCATTCCAGATGTGTTTTATCAGGATCTTTCCACTAGAGATCAACTACAATTAAGGTCTTGCTTGATTGATGCCTTTTCCTTTGCAGAAGAAAAGGCTTTCACATTTTGCAAAAAGAAAGCAATATCCCTTTTTTACAGTCAAGTATTTTCATGTGAGTAAGAATATATAAATTTAAATATACTCTTTTACATTTATTTGAAATTTTTGTTCTTTCAAAGAAGGTGACACACTTTCTTTGAATTTATTTCCAGGTATTTTGACTTCATTTTAGTTTTGATTTTTTTTTTTTTTTTTTACTGCATGCCGAGTTCTGATGATCATATAGCCTCAGACAGCTCTTTGGATATGTTTCATTGCTGGCTTCAGTAAAAAAATAATATGACTGTAATGTTTCTATCATTTTTGAAAGTATTGTTGGAATTATTTTCTATATACTTGTTATAGTAGGTTGAGATACATTGTGTAATGAAAAACTGAAACTATAGTTCAGTCCTGTAACCCTCATGATTTGTAAACTTGAACAGTGATATGGTTGAAGTGTAGAATAAACCCAACAAGAGGAATCACCTGGAAATTATCTTGACCAACCTAATACCCCAGATTACAGAATTACAGAAAGTGTGGTTGGAAGGAACTACAGTGAGTCCTGTGACCCAGCTTTGCTGCTCAAGTGGGGTCATCCCAGAGCACATGAACAGGATTATGTCCAGAAGGTTCTTGAATGTCTCAAGTGAGGGAGACTCCACAAACTCTCTAGGCAATCTGTTCCTGTGCATAGTCACTGCACTGTAAACAAGTTCTTCCTCATGTTCAGGTAGAAGTTCTGTGCATCTATTGCTGCCCATTGCCTCTTGTCCTATCACTTGGCACAAGCAAGAGCCTGGCTCCACCCTCTTGATACCTTCCTTTCAGGTACTGATAGACAGTAATAAGGACTCCTTTCAGTTGCTTCTTCTCAAGGCTGAACAGGTCTCACTCTTTCCTCTATATCCTCATAAGAGAGATGCTCCAATTCTTTGATCATTTTTGTCACCTTCCTCTGGATCTGCTCCAGGAGCTCCCTGTTCCAGGAGCCCAGAACTGGACATAGCACCCCAGACATGCCTCACCAGGGCTGAGCAGAGGGGCAGGATCACATCCCTCAACCTACTTTGACCTTCTTGGCCACAAGAACACACTGCTGGCCACAAGAACACACTGCTGGCTCACAGAGAGCTTGTTGTCCATTGGGACCCCCAGATCCTTCTCCACAGAGCTATTTCCCAGCAGGTCAGCCCCCATCCTGTAATGGCCCATGGGGTTGTTCCTCCCCAGGTGCAAGACCCTGCATCTCTCTTTGTTAAATTTCAGATGATTCTTCTCTGCCCATCAGTCCAGACTGCCAAGGTCCTTCTGAAGAGCTCACAGTGCTCAGGGGTATCTGTCACTCCCAGCTTTGTGCTATCAGCAAACTTTCCGAGGAGGGATCTGCCCCTTTCATCCAAGTCATGGGTGAATAAGTTAAACAGTACTGGACCCTCTATTGCACCTTGGGGGACACCACCAGTGACAGGCCTCCAGCTGCACAGCATGCACTGACAAAACACTCAGGGATCTGTTGTTCAGATTTGTCAGTCCATCTCACTGTTAACTCATCTAACCCACACTTTCCAAGTTTGTCTATGAGGATAATGTGACACTGTTGAAAGATTTGCTAAGGTCAAGGTAGACAATACCCACTAGTCCTTTTATCCATCCAGTTAGTTGTTCCATTGCAGAAGGCAATCAGGTTGGTCAAGCCTGATTTACCTTTAGTAAATCTCTGCTGACTGCCTTTGATCACCTTTTTGTCATCCATATAGTTAGAGGTGGCCTCCAGAATGAGGTGTTCCTTCACATTCCCAGAGACTGAGGTCAGGCTGACTGGCCCATAGCTCACTGGGTTTGTCCTTTCTTGGAAACCAGGATGGCATTTGCTTTCTTCCACCTGATTGCCACAACCTTTTACAGATTGTGAGCAGCCTTGCTATGGGGTTCACCAGCTCTCTCAGCACTCATGGCCCATATTGAGGTCAGATCCAAGTTCAGATTAGATCAGCTGAAGCTTGTATTGAAGGACATTGCTCTTTTCAATCCTCAATCCAATATTGTCTCACTTTTCTGCATTCTACGGTGACAGGTTTTTACTGTGACGTTGGAAACTCCTGACTGAGCAACTGACAGAATATGACGAGAATGACCCTGGCAGCATTCTAGCTTTTCCATCTATATGCTTGATTTATGATTCTTCCATCTCAGGTATCTTCAAGGTTTGATTCATCCCATTTGAAAAAAGTTGATTCTAAATTTTATTGTGTTATTTTCTCCATATTTAAAAAAAAATCACATTGGCAAACAAACAAATTTCAGCTCAGAGACAGACAGATTGACACCAAATGTTATCTGTGTCTCGTGTCTGTGGTCTTTATGCTCACAGGTAGATAAAAGCAAGCTGGACTCTGGGAACTGGGTTTACAACAGGAAGGAGATGCAGTTTCTTCTGCCTGTGTATGGCTGTGTTTAGATTTAAAAGGCCTCACTGAGATAAAACATGAATTTTTCACCAGTGCAAACAGAAGAAAAATCAGCCTCTTGGTAGTTGTTTTTCATGCTGGAATATGTTATTTATTTCATATTCATCCTCTTTTCTATAAAAGAGTGGCTTCAGTGACCGCCAAAAGGCTTAGGACAGATTAGATACAGACTTGTGACACAAAACATTTATTTTCAGCTGGAGATTCAAAATATTCTATTCAGCAGACATTAAAATAACTCAAAATGTTGTCTCTGTCTTTGATGTATGAAGCCTGAAGAAATGTAGCTGCCAGCTTTATCTGATTACTGAATCTTTATGGTCTGATACATTCTAGGATGCAGAGTTCAAGAGATGTTTGCATTAGAGTGTATAGGTAACCTAGGAATTGTCAGACTTAAGCAGACCAGTTACCAATTATTCTCTCTCCAAGTATTAGCTGCTTAAGGGAAAGGTTCCAGAGGTCATTGGTAGGGAAAGACTTGCATACTGTATGTAACTCATGCTGCAGTCTTGTTGTATATAGCAAAGTCATTTATCCATTTAAGAGTTATACTATATATGAAAAAGTTATTTTTAAATTTTGCTAAGTTATTTAATTGCAAAAATTCCTGCAATATTTGTTTTTAATATCTAAATGACTCATCAGAGAGGAAAAAAGGTTCATTTTCTAAATGTAGAAGAGTGCCTATTCATTTCTCATACATTTCATTCTTATCCTTAAACTAATGAGGAGCAGCTGCAGTTTAGGGATACTGAGCCTAACAGAGAACTTTGATGACAAAGATGCAACTCTTCATGAATTTAATAGGTTATTTGGTTGCTTCTTTACTTTCTTATTCAAGTCCAATTAATCAGTGGCTAAAAGGAAGGAAGTTTGGACTTGAAAATTCAAAACAATCTCTATTTCTTCTTTTTTCCTACTGTATTTCCCTCTCTTTCTCTTCTACATATATATAATTTTATACAGTATTTCCCAGGATTCAGAGGGAAAGATCTGATGTGTTAAAATGTGCGATAGAGATGCTCAGATTCACATTAATTAACTCTGTCTTTTTATTAGTTCATTTTTCTTCTCTCATTTTTCCAAAAATTAAAATAACCTAAAACATTTTCAAAAGTGTTTGACATGTCACAGAAAAAAACCATTAATTTAACTTTTCCTTTACAAATTTTCCCCCTTATCAGGCCTGTTTCCCTCTCCCCAAGTTCTTGAATATTTCTCTTTTTTCATTATTTTCGTTTCCCTATCTCACCTTTTACCTGAGATCACTTCTCCTTGGTTCTCCATATTGTATTAAACAACCAAGTCCGTGTATTTTATATTAAAATATATATTAATATTTGATTGTGGAAGGAATCAGTTATAAATTGACCTTTATTTTGTGTTTCTGGATGACCAGAAAACCTCTTGATTTATTAAAAACTTAAATTTTTTTTTATTATAACTGTCATGTGAAACTCTGCCTTGCCTGATCTCAGCAGCCTCTTTCCCCACAGCTTCCATGCTCAATTTTAGGTGGGAGAGTCTTGGAAAAAAAAAAAGTTTTGCACTTCTCTTAGAAAAGAAGTTTTACACTTCTTGGCTACACGGGGAATCTGAAAGTCTGAGATCCAGTCCACCATTTCCGACTATAAGAACATTTCCTGTCCTAAAAATTTTAATTTCCAATGTAAATAACATATTCTGTTTTGATTCAGAAAAGTTTGGTTCAGTGCTAGACAGCAGAGGCCAGGCAGATGAGGCATGTCTAAAGGAAAGGTAAGACATAATTTTGTTATAAACTGGTAGAAGTCAGGCTTGTTTAGCAGCAAATATATTGCTTTTGTTCTCTCCACTCCCAACAAAATCATTAGAGCAATTACAGAGAATAAGCTCACAAACATTGTGCATTTTGGCTTGCATAGAAGTTTTGAAAAAGCCACATCTTATTTGATAACAGATTTACAAAGTTTACTTCCTTGGTCTCCTTTAGAGAAGTGTCATTAACTGCTTTGCAAAGGTTTAGAAATTTGGTTTCTGCTGAATGGTCAAGCTCCTAGATAATAGTACAGCATAAATAAGCAATGACAAAGGAGCTTCTTTCTGACATGTTTTGCCATAATATAAACTTTTTGAAGAGAAGGCAATTATTTTTTTTCACCATTAAAAGCTATTTCAACCATGGTAGTCCAGTTCTGAGAATTTGCTGAGGTTTTATTATTAATTGCCTTTCATCCTTCTGAACACCATTTTAAAAAAGAGCCATAAGTATTAAATTAAAATAAATCATTATTGTAAATTAGACCTAAAAAACATACACCCTGAAGTCCCATAGAAAGAATCTAGTTTTACCTCTGAATGTCAATGCCTTTTCCCAACTGTGAAAGTTGTGATGCAGGCTGTTGAATCAGTGAGAAGTTTAACAAGACTAGAAATGAAACACTGATGTCATTGTAAAATCAGAACTACCTTTGGATTAAGGGAATGCTAATAATAATTAAGGGAATGTCAATAATAGCTTTTAAAACTGTTGCATTCATGAAGAGGTTAGCTTTTTTTTTCCTTTTGGTGCTTTCTTCAGCTCAGAATATCCTTAATGAACAAGAACTAGTTTTAAGCAGGGAAATAGAAATTAAACCAGATACACATTATGTGTCCTACAGTTATGCAAACGACATCTTTATTCCAAAAATCAATCAAATGTCTACTAAAATGCCTGGAAATTGGAACATTCCCACTACAGTTCTGTGTTCATTAGCACCAGCAAACACATGAACTGGCACTTCTTGGGCAATGTCAAGCATGCATAGAATAAGGGGATGTTTAAAATGCTCCTTAAGCAATAATAATTGTGTACATTAAAGTCAAGCTAAAATTTCAAGGACTTGCAGGTTTCCTTGTATTCCCTCTCTCCCCCACCTAACCTCAAGGTCCAATTTCACTGCATTTGGTTTGAGAGAATTTTTAACAGTTGTTCTCTAAGATATTTTTCTCATGGGAAAGCTATCGTGTCACTCCTCCACAGCCTTACTTCTCAGGAAGAGTTGAACTGAATTGGTCCAGTCCTCCTTGACAGATTTTAGTTTGAATTGGTTATCCTGGTGCCTCAAAATATAAGTGACTGAAAGAAGGAACTTAGGACAAGAAGCTTTACCAAAGTCTAATGACAGATAACACTGAAAATCCAACCTAAAGTGGCACGTGAACTAAGTTGTCTAACTCAAATATATTTTAAATTTTATTCATTTGCAATTTTTGCTTCCTTCTTTTTTTTCATTCTTTTTGGTTTTGTTTTGGTTTTGGTTTTTAATGATTTAAATCTAAATCATCCCTATTTAAAGAAGTTCTGCTTTTAAGGTATGGCAAGATAAGTATGATTTTGGCTAAAACCTAGGAACAGTTTTTATGTAACTTCAATTGTTGAGCATCTGGGATTGATCACACTGAACCTGTGTTAAAAAGAATACATTTGATGAATCCCAGATGTTTTAATATGGCACTCCCTCCCAAAATAACTGGATCAGGATGGGAAACAAATAAAAGATAAAGGTTTTAAATTTAAAGACCTAAGCGGTCTTAAATGTAGGCAACTTGAAGGTGATGGAGATGGTGGCATTGTGTCCGAGTGGACACAAGTCCAAGTAAGTCTCTATATTTTCTTTATTTTGTTGTTTCTGAGGGCTGGAATCTTATATGGATGTAGAACTGGAGGAAAATGCTTAATCTTGACAGTGAAGATGGTGTTTGGATTCACTTTCTCTTGCTGGTACCTGTGCTTCAGCCTTGCTTCATTATACAGATGGACATGCTAGTGATTTTCTAGCAAACTTTAAAGACAAACTAACGCACATGGTAACTTCAAGGATAAGAAAAGCAAAGCAGAAGTGGCACTCAGATAAAAGACTGCTAAGCTTTGACCGATTTCCATGCAAATTAATAAGAGATATACCAGCTAATTGATTATAAATCACACACTAAGTTTGTTAACATTTTTCTACAGATGACACTAACATAGCACCATCTTCAACTGACTCATTTTCTCTTTTGGGCTATTTTCTCATCCTTGGTTTTGGCTAAGTCAGGCCTAAAGTATATTGTTCTTCATAAAATAATCTGGCATTTAATCTTTTCCTCTTTCCTCCTTCCAACCCATTGAAATTGTGAGAAAAATGATTATACAATAAGAAGTTTGCTGTTACTGCAGCTTGGAGAGTTGTCCATGGTTTTTGCTAGTACAAGGAACATTGAGGGGCCAAGGGTCTTTTGCTTCATCGTGGCAGCAGATCAGCATAAGCATAATTCTCACCTTCCCGGAGTGCTGTGCAGGCATAAACAGCCAATACTTACACCTTGAGGCCTGTGATTAGGACAAGAAGAATCAAAAAAGAAAAAAGGTAGTTGTATTTTCTAAATGTTGTAATTTAAGCCAAATGGGAAAGAAGCATGAGATCTACTGAAATAAAAGGACATTTCCCATTGTTCGTGTTTGAAAGAATAATTTTAGCTGGAATGTTAAGTAAAATTTAGCCTTCTAGTCTTCTAGGCAGAGGCAGGACAGTTTTTCTGCTCCTTTTCACTAGTGGCAGTATGGCTTGAGATGCAATGTGGGAATCTGTCAAATCTTTTATCAGAGTGACTCTGTGGTGGGTTTTCCTTGGCTGGATGTCAGGTGCCCACTGAGCTGCCCCATCACACCCCTTCTAAGCAGGACAGGGTGGGAGGAAGGTAAGATGGGAAAATCTTCTGGGTCAAGATTATGCCATTTTAATAAAGCAAAAGCACAGGTCACACACAGAAGCAGAGGGAAACAAAAGATTTTATTCTCTACTTCCCACCAGCAAGCCATGTCCATCCCATTCCTGGGAAGCTCCAGTATACACAGAGGTTGTTCTGGAAGATTAGTAAATAAGAAATGTTCCTACTTCCTTCTCCTTTTTCCTAGCTTCTGTTGCTGGGAATACTCTAAAGATTTTGCCCACCCCCAGCCTATTGGTGAGGTGGGAATGTTGGAAAGAGGGCCTTGGTGCTGTGTCAGCACTGCTCAGCACCACCCAAACACCTTCCTCATTACCAGTGAAAAGCACAGAGCTGTGAGAGCTGCTGTGGAGAAAATCAGCTGCATCTCAGCTCCAGCACAAACCTATTGCTGATTTTTTTTTGCCCCACTCTTATGTGGAAATTGCTCTCTATTGTTCCAGGAAATCCTGGGCATTAATATCTTGATCATCCACATCACTTTTATTTTATTTATTTTCTTTTGTGCTTAGTTGAACCTTTTTTGTTAGTTTTATTTATAGCCAGGAGTAATGTGTGTGCATGTGTGCACACATTTGCTACCCCGTGGAGTACTGAAGAGAGATTGCTAACAACATGAGTAAGTTTCACTGGAAAAGTATGTGCTGCATTATGGAGAAATAAAGTGTTTCATTTTCGTGAATGGGAATATACTCAAACCTGTACCTACAGAAATGAAAGCAAGTGCCTTTACAGGGCACTTAGTTTTATTTTGAGACAAAGTAATTAATTTTGGAACTCATGACTTAAAAAAAATTACTTTTAAATGTATAAAGTATGGAGTTGTACTTTTTCCACCTAAAATACTGAAGTATATCTTGTCAATACAACTCTTAAAGCAAATGTTATGAATTCATGATGGATAAAATTGTTAAATCATTAAGTGATTTAAATTGGATTGAAAAACATTGAAAGAACACTTTTCAAGCTACATTAAAGACTTGATCAACATTCCAGAAAATTTAAAACTAATATATTAAAAGCACATAAATCAACAGTGACAACACAAATCCACCATGAAGACAGACTTTATGTGATATAATATGACAAATACTTTTACTTTAGAAGAATCATTAATGATCTAATCAGAATTGATAAAAGGAAAATAAGTCAGAGATAAGGCTCTTACTTTGAACTAGTCTTGACCTTTTTTTAGGTGTCTTGTCAGACTAAATGATCTTTCACAGTTTAACATGGGATGTCTAAGGTGCAATAAAGTAGAGTCTGGTAACTTGTTTTTCGGAAAAACCCCCGTTTCTTAGGGGGGGAAAAAAAGCTGTGCTTGGGCTCATATAAGCATGGCTGTGATGGTTTGGACTAAAGATTCTTCTTGTCCAAGATCCTGTCTCTGACCCTTCCAGTAGCAGTTGCTTCAGAAAAAAGGAATAAAAATTGAATGAGTATAACATGATAGTCCCCATGGCACATCCTTCCAGATGCTGGCAATCTGTGATTTAGGGAAGTCCTGAGCCAGAGGTTGCAAGCTTTCATTCACATTTCACAACACTCCATGAACTTATTTGTGTTTGTACCTAATAGCTTTTTGAACCATTTCTACTTCTGGCATCCTGCACACCTCGTGGCAATGAGCTCCACAGATTAAGTAGAAAGCTGTGAACAGGCATAGCTTCAGTTTGTTTCAAACTTGATTCTTGATTACACTTCTTTATTCTGCTAATATGAGACCTAGTAAGTACTCACCACCTTCTCATTACTTCTGCTTTTACTTTAGTTATAAATCTCCTCAGTTGTCTTTTTCTTTGCTGAGTTTTTGAGGTTTTAACTGAACTCTCCTTCAAAAAAGGTAATCCTGAATCTGTCTTGATAATGTCTTAATCCACCTACCTTTCAGAACTGAATTGTTGAAGTCAGGGTCTTGTTTACTTATGATTCCTGAAGTGGCTGGTGCACACACGTACCAAGATAGAGCATAACTTTTTATCTGCCAAGATTAAAAGAGAGCTACAAAGACAGGCATGGCATTTAACTTTAACAGGGTTCTGCTGGTGTTAGAAACCAGCTACAGGCTCCAAACCACTGAAGTTGATCTAAGGGCAAATTTTGGCCCTAAAATTGCCTTATATGAAGTAAGTGCTGTTGGGAGCAATTAACAATTCACTATTTGCCAATAAATACATAGATATTTTCTTTTGGAAGAATAGGGAGTGAGTGATATATTAGGTACCATTTTGTAATGACAACCACTGTACCAAAGTGAAGGTTTTAAAACACTCAGGAGGTCTTTCAGAAACTAAATCTTATGCCCTTTGTGTCATCAGACCAAATATATGACACACAGAGGAAAAACTGGGACACAACAGAAAATGTGTGTGGTGGAAATACACTCAGACCACAATCACAGGACAAGGTTGCACAAGCATGAATAAAAAAAGGCTGCATAATACACAACTTCAGTTTTAAGGACTTATATTTATGGGGAGTTTGTAATTAAAATTATAATGCAGTTAAGAATGGAAATTTTTCACCTTAGAGAAGTTGCAGTTGAAGTTCAACTCATAAAGAATAAGAATGCATTTAAACAGGAATCCTAGCAGGCATTTTAGGGCCATGTGTTACCTCTGAAGAGGCTCACAGCTTTATGAATGAGCATCAGTAACATTCAGCCAGAAAGCCTAGTTCTGTCATGAGAGAAGACAACTGCTTTTCTGATTTGGTTAGCTTGACCAAGGCCATGCCTTCTCCAAGTCCTAGATGCAAACACAGGCTACCATGCCTGTGAAGAACTGCCTCCTACACAGCTTCAGCCTCATGAAGGCATATTGTAATGGAAACTTGCTGATGAAAAAGAACGATTTTAAAATTTCTAGAGATAAATGTTTTTTTATGAACTTCGAGAATTTCCCATAATTCCTCAACTTTTCTCATATTATTTTCATATTATTGCTATATTACTTGTGTATATCACATTACATTAGCATATTGTTCTTATACATACCCATATTACTCATTAGTAAGTACTGACATTTTATTTTAAAGTTAATTTTACTACTAATGAGTTCCATCCTTTTAATTTTAAATTTTTGTTGCACTACAGCCGTCCACCTATAAAATGGAGCTTTTCTTATAGAATACATAGTACTCAATCAACCTGTAATCTTCTCCTTGATAAACAGGCTATTTATCTATTCTTTGTTATAAAACATAATCTTCAAACAACAAATTACTGTCTGAATTTTTTAGGGATCTCATTTAATATTTCAACATTTTTCTTTAATTACATAAGTTACATATACTAAATCTGGGTTTCTTTGAGAATTGCAGAGGCAAAAAATACTAATTTTTCATCATGCACCTACTCCTTCTTAATATGTCACTTTATATAAAAGACAAAGATTCCATTAGCGTCTTCAGTCAAGGAAAATCTTCAAAAATTTACAAGGAAAATCTTCAAATATTTGTGCTTATCAAGGTCATTATAGCCTTTGCTGTTTAAAAAAGTCATAAATATTATTGTAATTATGACCTACATTTTTAGTTCTTGCAAATACAATTTTCTCATTTTGCCATTAATTGATTTGCATGTCATAGGTTGTCTCTCATCTCTAGAGTGATCCACATTACTTCATTCAACTGCTTTCTCTCACACCTAAATGTGGAATTATATGTAACTAAAATCTGTAATGATTTTATATTTCTTCATTTATGGTAATATTTTTATGCCCAGGACCAAGAAACCTTAAAAAAAATCATTTTAATACAACTTCCTCTTTTATGCCAGTAATAAATCCCAATTTGCATTCACATACACTCAGGGTTTAATCCATTCAAAATGTGTAATTTGTAACACTCTGATTTCCAAAATGAAACCACAATGGTATAATAATTCAAGTATTTAATAGCACATTCAATATACTATGTCATTAATATTCTGTCTATGGACCAAAGGGATTATGCAATGTTAATATGACTAGTTCTACAAGCCCATGCTGACTATTGTTAATTTTACTGACTCCCCCTTGATTCTTTAGTAATTGATTAACCTACCATCATTTATCAAAGTTATGATGACAGGTCTATGAATTATTCAGATTTTTTAATATCTCAATTTTGGCTTGACATAAGCTTAGTTTGGATTTTTTTCAGTATTCCCTGGTTTACTAAAAATAAATGAGACAGCTCCCAAGCCATAGGATCTAAATCTCTTGGGCACAGTTTATCGGGGCCAGTAATTTAAAAATACCTAAGATTTACTAATCATTTTATGAGATCTGGCTAAGATTCCACTGGAGAGCACATGTGTAACATTATGTAATGTAATCCTATTTTTTTATCCTAAAGATAAATAATAATTGAAATAACACTTTCATATTTTCTACATTATTTTTCAATCCAATATCAGTATTGTAATTTTCCTTGTTTCCAGCACCAAAGGAAAATTCATCAGAGTTCAACTTTGGTAGGCTAATAATTTTCCTTTCATTTTTTTTCATTCCATTTCAAAAGTATGCTTTATGTTTTAATTGAGGTATCACAGAGACATTCAGGTTTCACTAAGAATTATTGTCTCTAATTCCTATCTCATAATTTATATTCATTGTTATAAAATTAAATTTAGATTATTCCATTTCTTCTCTAGACCAGGTTGTTATGCTTATGATTTAGATTTTTTGATCAGCGTGGAATTTTTTTTCTAGACTTTGGTTTCTGAGGAATTCAGTAAACTTTTCTTCACCATTTTTAGATAAGAATCATAATTTTCTGTTTAAATTTTCTTTTTGATTACTTGACTCATATTAATTTCACCTCTAAGAAATTAGTCTCTATATGAAGCAATTTGTTTTAATTGATTCACAGTATTTTAAATCTATGTATCTAACAAATTTTGACCTTGTGATTGTTTCGTATGTTACAAAATAGGAAGTAGTAGAATTTCACATAATTGCTGTAATTAATTTACTGAATAAAATTCATCTATCATTTCCAAAAATGGTGACATTTAAACATAGCCAACAAGACAGTACAAGCAGCTGCTCATATTGAATTCCACCATGATACTGTTGTTTCATCTTCCCTCTGTAGTTCCATCTTCAGGTGTCATTTGCTGACTGATTAACACTAGCTGTCACTTCAGTGACCATATTCTGTGTATGTATTCAAAGAAACAAGAGTAGGCAACGTGCTTTTCCTTCTCCCTAAGAGATTAGAGGTCTTAATTTTAGATATTAGAGTCATGCAAAGCTTGTGAAGAGATCTGATTAACACTATAATATTAATTTCACCTTTCTCTTTTGCTCCTAGTATGAAACTTTTCTCTTATTCATCAGTTTGTTTTTTCTGAAAAAGGAGATTCCTTTTCTGCTGGGCTGTGAATGTATTCAGGTCACATAATTTCCATCTAGGCTCAAAACATCCATGTGTACAAGTCTCAGGATTCATATCACCTGTTTTCATGTACCTAAAATTATTGAATAACATCTTTTGGGACTGTAACATAGAGTTATGTAAACCAGATTACGAAGTGCTTTGCACTGGGAACCATGTCTAAGTCCTGGTGGAAGATACCTAAATTTAAATCTAAACTCCACAGGAAAACAGTCCAATAGCTTAAGCTTTCAACTCCCTTGGATAGAACTGAGTCTAAAGCAAAGCTCACCCTCTTTCATTGCAACGAGTGCACTAAGAAACACAAAGAGAAACAATAGCCTGAAAGTAATGAAAGTATATCCTCAGGAAATTGGAGAACAGGTTTTTAGGTTCATTTCCACCTTAGGTGGTTTGAATTCACTTTGCTGAGCAGCAAGGTGCAACTGCCAGGTTAGAATTTTCCAATTTTAAGTTTGAGGCTGGCATAGTGTTACTGGAAATGTGGTAATTGAGAAGCCAAATAAAAACTTAAACTAGACCTTGACCCTGTGTTGATCAAGAATAAATGCTAATTTTATTCCCTTGAACACTGGAGTAAGTGGGATAGTCCTTGGTGCCTCATCTTACCTAAAAAGGATCAGGGAAATCATCATCATGTAATGCAAGTGGAGTAATGCTGTTAGACTTGAGAAACATCACACCTCTCTGTGGCTGGTCACTAGTTCCACAAACACATGATGCATTGTGCTACACCTTTTTTTCCTCCTGTAGCTGTTCAGATTGCTGCATTACCCAATGATCTCATGGCCTGTCCCAAAGAGAAGCTGTGCAGAAGCCCTGCGCACAGGGGTGGGCTGAGGAGCACAGCTGCTGTGATGTGCTGCTGCCCACTTGGCCACACCTCACAGCCTGGCTAGAGAGAGTTCATTTAAAAATCCTAGAAGCAGGCAAAGATATGGGGATGGGCTGAAAAGGAGCACCCCAAACTTCCCACCATGTAAGGCAGTGTGACTGCCAAGCATGACCACACACAGAAACACGGCCCTGTAAGACAAACCTAAACCATGGAGACATTCCTCCTGCCAGGGATTCCCACAACATCTCCCAGTCTGTCTATATTTGTCACAGACATGCTCTCTGACCACAAACAGGATGGTGATACACATCTTACCCTGCTCCCTGCACGACACAGAGGAATGACATAACGGGGTGTTAAAACCCCGAAGCAGCTGGGAAAGCATTCTTTCAGAGCAGGCAAGACAACATCACACATACTCCAAAAATCCAACCCAAAGCCTTGGAATAATTCAAGCATGTGTTATGTTTCCCTGGACCCTGAGTGACTCCTAAACTCAAGCACTTTAAGAGATGACAGCACAAACACCTCTGGGGCAAACAAACACTCATGTAAAGACATACTTACAATTTCCCTTTCCCCAAATACACTTTTGGATGGAATCTGAGATAAGAATTTCTGAAGGAGAAGAATGTCAAAGAAAAGTCTCTATTCAAATGAGCATTGAAAGATTTTTTTGCTTGGTATTCCAAAGCTGAGTTTGTAACACCTAAAAAAAGCTGATCTTGAAAAGTAAACCATTAGTGAAAGCCTGTGTTTCTAAAGGAATGAACTACAGGCAAAGATAGAAGAAAGAAATATAAATAAATAAGATGAATATTGAAAATGTTAGCCTGGCCAGAGTATAGTGTGGCTATGTGTTAACAAAGAGAGAACACTATTTGGTAATACAACAATAAGACTAAAATTTATCTGATAAGAAGTCTTCAAGAATGAGGGAAACCCACATCACAGAGAGTATATAAGATTCATTGCTGTGTTTCATAAACTTTGCAAGTGAAAGATAAGGAGTGAGACTGATTAGAGCTATACGGAACTTTTATTTATAACTTTTAACACAATGTATACTGTGTTAAAATATTTGTACCCATTAAATGTGGGCTGACAATTTACCATCTAAGCTGTTCTCACTGAATCCAGCTTACTGAGAAATGCAAACACTGTCATATACATGGTAATTAGGTACAGATGTGATTATTTGACAAATAATCATAACGAATAATTGTCACTTCCTTGTTTATAAACCACTAATTTAAAACATGTGTGTGCTGACCTAACCTCACTAGTGCACCCTTTTCTAATGTGGGGAGAGAAGAGGGAGAGAGGTTCAAGCTGTTATCTTTTCTTCAAGAAAACTAACCTTTTGTTCTCTGGTTCTAACTTTCTGCTTCACAGGGTTTCTTTGCACAGAAGCACGTTTCCCACTGGCTTCTGTTTTGCAACACTTGTCATGAAAAACCACTTTAGGAGAGAGGAGCAGGAGGACAGGGGCACAAGACATGGTATGTGGTTGATACCGTTTCTTCCAGACATAGCAGTGAAAGTGGTTTACATCATTAGAGGGCTGCACAGTCCCAGACATGAAGGATACACAAGTATCTTCTCAGAACCATAGCTTAGATTAAGGCAACAACGTAATCAAGAGATATTTCTTGTGAGACAGAATTAATCATTTCAGAGAGAGAGAGACCCAAACTATTTTCGCACTTTGCACATAAGCACAGTTTTCAGTTTGTTCATGAATCAGACATGAAACCAGTAATGGCATTTAAGAACACCTCCTATGTTCATAAGAGACACATGAAATTTGGCTGTTTACACATTAGAAAATAAGAATTTAAATTTACTCATTTACGTTAGTAAAAGCAAAGGTAATTTCACTTCAATTAATGATGTTATACCAAGGATAAACAAGTAATGATTAAAATGGTATATTTCTAAGGTTGCACATGGCACGTAACAGTGTTTGCTTTGAAGTGTGTTGTTTATCTGTACTGAAAATTGTTATACCCACTCTTCAAACAATTTAATTTAAGTTTTTGCAATCAAGTGCTGGTGTTGAGTCTTTAGGAAAAAAGAGCAAGACTCTTAGTGAATGTTTATGTAAAAAAATACTGTTTACATTTCAGCTTCCCCTCAGGATCTTTAGTGCAATGTTTATAGAAAGCAGACAGCAAAGTTGTATAATTTTATTATAATGAACAATATAATTTAAATTCATTATTATAACTTTCTCCTACATCACCATTGTACAAAACAGAGATAACAGGGGTCTTGTACAATCACAGGTTGGTGACTTCTTGTCTCTTATTTGTAGATGTTCCCTGTAGCACAGTAGAAACCCGACTTTTTATGTCCCTGAAGATGCTGCCAAGATCTACTCTTCACTGTGATATCAGTGCTGCTCTCCATGCAAAGACCCTGGCTATGGTGAGGATGCAGAGTGGGTGCACACACACCCCTGGTCCTCAGAATACTCTGTCTGGGAAGATATCAGAGCATACCACAGATTCCTCTCTGTCCACAACCCCAGGTTGTTTTTGAAAGGAAACCAATGTACATAGGAACATGACAAGCACACAGATCTTCTCTTGGAGCTGAGTGAGAATGAAACAGATCCTGGTAACAAAACAATCAGAACTGGGAAGTGAGACATGAACCACATCCTCCTGCTCAGCAAGGATTCAACATGTTCTTTGGGTGTGATTGATTTTGTGCATCTGAATCTGTTAGAGTAGCGGAGTGAGCAGTTAACAAACTTCCCAATGTTAATAAACACTTCTCAATTAATTAATACTATTTTCATCTATGATTTTGAAAATATTTATTCAAATCATACCTTAAGACAGACTCTAAGAGCAAAACCCATTCAAGATAAGAGAACTATACTTTTCTGAATAAAGTCCTTGGTCCTTTGAGTTGATCAAAATTCTTGATAGTACACTCTGCATGTTAGTGTCTTGAGTCTTGCAGAGAGTGTGCACAGCTAGACTCCCCCAGAAATGGCCGACAACAATATCCTTGATCAGCACATGACCCTGTGTAGGACCACAGCACCTCAGAATCCTCCACCTCAGGGGAGACTGGGGATCATACCCCAGTCTGCTCTCTCCAACAACGTGCCAGGCCCTTGGCACTACCTTCCTTCCAACCTCTCTACAGCAACCTATACCACATACTACCATATACTACCACTCCTCCCAAACCAGCCTTTTTTTCTCTCTTTTTTCTTTCTTTTTTTTCCCTTCCATGACTCTGCAGTCACTCTACAGAGCAGCCCCAGAGGCTCATTTCAGGAGAGGCAGTGGGAGCCCAGTGGACATGCCAGGTTGCAGCCTTAGCTATGGGACTGAGACAGACTTGCCAACCCAACTGTTGACCCAGTGGCTCTGACCATCCACCACAAATAAACAGCTTTGGCTCCCAGGACTGGGAGAAAACCCCAACTACCTCACCTGATACTACCAAACTTCTCCTACCTTCTCTCTACTTTTTATCAAAAAGAGCAAAAGACCAAAATCAACCCTCTGCTTCAGAGTGATTTGTAGAAATCTTCAGTAGAAACAGTTCACTTTTCTCTATTAATAATTAAGACTAATCCAGACTAAGAGGTCCTGACCAATATCTCTGACAAAAAGAAAGGTTCAGGAAACTGCCAAATAAATTAAATTTACACCAATCAGGCTGTTTCCTAAACCTCCAGCTTCAGAACTTCACGTTTTGTTTTGGTTTGATGTGTTTTTTCCTCCAGTACAGTCTAATCTAAACTTTGTATGCTCGTGTGCATGTGTGTGTGTGTCTGTGTGTGTCTGTGTGCTTTTAGCATGAATATTCCAGTTTATTTATCATGGGAATTAACCAAGTGATCCAGGGTCTCTATATTCAAATATCTGATATAATTTACAATGAATTGATCAAGTTAACACCTTTGTGATCCTTGGGTCCATTTACTCTGTCAAAATTAATACCATTTTTGATTCCATAATGATTGTAATTTTTAAAAATGTCATTTAAATGTATACATCTAAACTAGATAATTTGGTCTCATTTTATTGTACAGAGAGAGGTTCATTTTCTGAATAAAGTACATGATGTTTCCTCATAGAAATTTCCTATGGAAAAACATGTATACATTTAAAGCTAAATCTATGTTTTTCTGGAGTAGTCCCTAAATAAATACAAATACTTAGACTTGATATCAGGAGATCTAGTTCAATTTAACTGAGTTAAATTAGGAAGAAAAAAGGCCAGAAAACAACACTTTATTCCAAAACAACTCAGAAGCAAAGCTGTGGTGATGTAACATTTGTCCTCCCCAGCTCGCCTTAGTGTCTGATCTCAACATATTGAGACATCTGTTATTTTTATGTATTACTGGGGTCAGAGAAAGAAATTGGCTTCCTTCATGTTCTGACAAAACTGTGGAAAGAAAATTTCCAATACTGAGGTCAACATCTTCTCACCCTGCAAAAGACAGAAACAAGAGGAAGCAAGGAGTAACTGACAGATATAGTGAGAAATATATATATAAAAGTAGTTTAAAATTTAAAAAGGGATATATTTACTTCTTTTTGTCCACCATCTTAGGAGAATGAAATACGTCAACTCTGAAGTGTCAACAAAAGAAATGGACTCACTTAGTTTATTAATGTATCTTTGACTATGGCACTGGGAATAACTTTTCTATGGGTGTGTGGTAAAAGAGCACCAGGAAAACACAAAAGATGCAGTGAAAACCTGAAATTCAGGGAATTATCACAGCTTTTCTGACTTCACTGAGGAAGCTGGCTCACTAAGGTACATCAACCTGATGTGAAGCTTTTCTGTGTCCTTGATTAACATGTGTATAATCAATCTTAACCAAGCACAGCTCTCATACACCTGCTCTGGCTTTGAGAAAATTGTTTGATGGGGTCGGTCTACAGAAGTACTGCTTTGCACTTGACTCATAATTTTCACTGACTAATGGCAGTGCTTACCCAGACCTGGCTCTTACTTGCTCTCCTCAATCTCCCAAGCTGACTGCTGGAGGTTTGATGAAATATGAGATGTTCCCTGTACCCTCAGTCTCACTGAAGCAGTCAGCAGTTCAAGTTCTCTTTCCTGCCCCCTACAATTTGTCTGCAGGTTTGTGTCAGAAAACAAAGCAAAATATATCTCCACTGCAAAGGCAAAAAAAAAAGGAGAGAAAAGTAAAGCCACAAAAAACAAACCAAAAAACCCAAAACCAAAAGCACAATCAATCATGCTAAAGGCTCAGTGTATGTGGTTACCTTGTTATAAAAGTCTTAGCACCTTACATTTCAACAGCTCCTTCACAGCAAGTCCCCTGTGTGCAACTTGTTTCTTGAAAGCTCAGATGCAATTTTTTACATTCCTTTAGACTGGGGCTCACTCTACAAGTGAAAGAGCTAAATTACACGTCCTCTTACCGGCCAGAAGCAATATACTTGAAGAAATGTATTCACCTTAGATCATCTGTGGAATGAAAAACTGCTTACTGCAGAACTGTGGCACAGATATATGATCTGATACACACTTCTTTCTGTCTTTTTTTCTTTTTTGTAAATTCCTTTAAAAACTACTAAAAATAAGTGTTTAAACATGCCTTTTATACAATAAGTAGTATAGAAGAAGAAAATATACTGTTTATCCATGAAAAATTGATTTTTAGAAATGTTTTACTGTATCACATTTTAAATGTTTCTTGAATAAATATTTTAGTTATTCCAGGACTTCATTATTTTTCCCTGTTGGTCATAATGCAATTTCCATTTCTGTACTGCATCAGTTACATCAAAATGCTTGTGGTGTGACTTTGGGAAAGTCATTCTGATTAGTAGCAGATGAGTAACAGTCAACTAAAATCCCTCCCTAACAGTATTCAAAATCCTACTGAAATAAAGAATATTAGAAAAATAAAAACATTAGGGTTGGAAAAGACCATCATTGAGTCAAATCTTTATACTCATGTTTACTTATTTTCTTGATCTCTAAGGATTTTTTTTCCCACCATTATGCAGAAAAATGTCATTGAACAATCTCAGAGGTTGTGTGAAAACAAAGTACTTAAAGGTGGATAGACAAATACTGAAAATTGTATTTAGCATATCAGTAATTGTTATTTGTCACCAAAACATTAAAATTTAGGAAGAAATAATGGGAAAACAAACCAAGATAATATCTAACAGCTCTACCAAAACAATTTATGTGTGTTTTGGTGAATAGCAAGCTAATCACAAAAACAAACAAACAAACAAATAGAAAATAAGATGAAGGAAAGAAGACTGAAGAAGTTGCCCAAAAAATGAAATAATCAAATATCAGAGTAGCTTGCCTGGAGGGAGGCTTGGGAGAGTCCATTGCTGGAGGCTTTAAGGCTTGGTTATAGAACTATCACTGGGGACACAGGCAGACCTGAAGGCTCATATGCAAGTTGGATGCTGCTGACTTTCCATTACTTATTGTGTTGTGATCTGTGTTAGAACAGTACGAGGGTAGAATCTAGTGCTATGAAATTTCCCAGCTAAAAGTCACTCAGTGTCTGCTTTGACTCTTCATTATTTGTGTGAATGAAAAGTTACTCTATTCTTTCAGGTCCTCCCTGGATAGTTTTGAAAATAGAAAATTAGCAACCAAAATTACAAGAGAGCAAATCATAAATTGTGAGAAATGGATACTCTTTGACAAAGTGCTTGGCTGCCTGTGAATATGGGTATTGATACAAATAGAAACCATTTATCAAAGTCCTCTGTGAGAAGAAATCATCTGTTTATTGAAGACAATAGGCTGCAAGTTGGTGGAATAAGTCTTTAAGATTCCACCCTTTGTTACAAACCATATGCAGGGTTTTCCCAGCTCCACTGTAGGTTATAGAGGCAGGGTTGGATCTGCCACTGATTGCAGGAACTATTCAGCAGTTAATTACATTAGCTAATCATAGGTAAAGGTCACCAAAATTCCTCATTTCATCAGGATGATTTTGGACTGGGCTATATTTTCTCCCCTTAACCTGCTGGTTTTGTCAAAGACAAGCTTGTCACTTTATGGGCATACAGCACTCATTTCATCATGTATTTACAGTGCTAAGGTCAGTTCTGGATCACTAAGCCAGGGGAAAATTTATCATTTCCATATCTAGAGTCACAATGAAGTGTGTCATTATTGGCTCAATTTTTCTGACATGTTCAATCTTCTATAAAATTCCTTTCTATGTCTCTTTATCAACACTTGTTTAGCTTGTGTTTCTCTTGGTCTGAGATATTCTTCAGTCTGTCACTACCCCAACTGTCCTCCCACAGAATAGTCATTCCTGAGCAGCTTTTCATCTCTCTGTCCCTCCTTAACTTGGCTTGTTGGTAATTTATAAATATGATAGCTGCTTTCAACAGAACTGAACACTGGATGTAGCACAGTGTGTGTTGGGGGACATCTACAGGCTGATTCCTGATACAGAAATGTAACAGAGAATCTTTTCTGGGCAAGTCAGGGACATCTCAGTCCCACCTAGGTTGTCTTCCTTTTTTGTTTTAATTAGTCAGTTTTGAAAAGTTATATTCTCACTCCAAAAACAAAACCAATAAATCCATTATTCCACACAATATATATACAAATACAAGAAACTGCTTATTATTATCACAATAGCGGAAAATCAATTATTTGATCTCAGAGCATGAAATGATATGATGTTACACTATAATGTCTAAAGATTTTGGAAAAGCAAAAACAAAAAAAAAACAAACAAACAAAAAAAAAAAAACAAAAAACA
>JAOTQP010001286.1:132444826-132455293 GCA_026413545.1 Cichladusa arquata | reverse complement strand
AAAACCAGACAAAAAATTAAATACTCCCACCTCCAAAGCAATTTGTGTTTCACACTACTGCAATATCATAGCTGTGAGGTAAGTTTTTCACAATTTTTTTCTTTATATTAGCTTTCAAAAATCAAACTAGTGAGAAAAATGAAGGCCTGCCTGACATGAAAAGAATATGGGTAAATCTAGCTGAAAATTTAATTTGTCACACATAAAATTAGTATCTTTCTTCTGAGTCTGTGAAGATGTCATTAAGGTAGCAAAAATCAGGACTTCAAGGAAATGCAAGCCTCCATTTCCTAGTGAACCCAGGGATGTTGAGAAATAAAGTTGGCCTAATCAGCCTATAAGAAGACACATATTGAAATGCATATCATACTCCAACTTTGCATAAAAGTATTTTGTGAGAGATAGAGTTATGGATGAGCTTGGAGGATTTCCACATGGAAACATCCTGTGGTTTTCATATATCCTCTGTGGCAGAATCACCTATTTGCCAGTATAGCCTGGCTCACCTATAGCATAACTTTTCTGGAAGAAGTGTGCAGCTGACATTATGAAGTGTTTAGTTTATGTATTTTCCAATTCCCAAATTGTTTGGTCACATTTTATTCCAGCCACCACTGCTGAGAACTCCCTCTGTTGGGGTAGGAGACAAAGCAATTTCTTAATTCAACATTCTCAGCCATACCTTCCCAGCAGATGAATATATAATGAGCCTCAGTCCCCCCCAGAAAAACAGGAGTAAAAGAAGAAATATCCACAAAAGTCATATTTTTGATTTGTGGCTCAGGGTTTGCCTGTTCAAGTCTAGTTTACACTTAACCCTCAAGACTGGGTTTATAGAGGTGAAAGTTGCCTCATAGTGAAATTTTCACTATAAGCCTAGTTTGTTGGGATTGTAGTGGACAGAAGGACTCCAAACCTGATAGAAACCCAAAGACTTTTAATCAGGAGGCAAAGGTTGCATTCATAGCACCAAGTAGATCATTCTTATTCTCTCCTCTGACATCTCATACCCAGATTTCTGCAGGAGCTCAGCTACATGAGTGCCAAGCGAGCAGAACAAAAAAGGTTTGTGTGCTTTCAGCAGATATTCAGGACTGTGCTCCCAGTGCTTATGCAGCTGAGCTATTGGCAGCATCTTATTACACATTTTCCAGCAGAGAAAATCTTTTCCAGACCGTTGATTTCTTTTTCTTCACATGTGCCAATGTATTCAAATGGCTCCACACAGGTGAAATTATATTTCCCATATTAAGCTGAAGGATTGAAAGATCTGGGATTTAGGCTGGAAGCCCTTTGTGGAATACTGACATCTAGTTCCTGTGACGGTATTTCTTTAAATCACTGACTAATGCCAAGGTTATTTCCCTTTTTCCCATCTCTACTATGACTGAACTATGATGAAGAGTGACAAAAGGGATAACTAGTGGAAGAAGGGAGGGGAAGCATTGAGGAGAAGCCCTTGGTAGACTCTTGTGGTCTATTCAGATCCCTGTAACAGAGGGCTTTTGAAACAAAAATTATATGGTATTCTCATTTGAGTCTATCCTAGAACTGCAAGAAAAATACAAATGAATTTTCAGTTGGCAGTTAAAGACTCTAATTAACTGGGTTAAGGTGGTGTATTTTGCAATTTTCCCTGAAATTCTGCAGAGCATGTTTTTAAAAAGGCAAAGTGGTGGTGTTATTTGATATGAAGCTCATCATAGAGGTTTCCATCCATAATTTAGTTGTTTATTGACTTTCTTCTTGTAATTATTCACTTTCCTTTCTGTAATAACTAATTTTCAATTTGCTTTCCCAACATTTCTTGTTGAAATACAACCAATCTATCTGAAAGACAAAAACATTAAAAACATTTTCCTTGTGTCTGGAGCAAAAGGTAGGTTTGGTGGCATGTTGATGATATTCTTACTTACTCCAAAAATATAATTCCCAGATCAAACTTCAGGGAGTTGTTTTAGTAATGAAATTTTATCCATACATTTAAATGCATTCTTCCTTACCAGCAACCTGGGCTAGACAGATTAAAATGCCATCATTACAGTGTGGGTCAGATTTTAACATAACAATACTTTCTATGTTAAAAATATTTATCTGTACCATATGCTCACATTCTAGACACATATAAAATAAAGCTATTTCTCCCTCTCAAGGTTTTCAGTCAGCTCACAATTCTTCTGAAGGTACTGAAAAATTGTTAACTTGCAGAGCAAAAGATCTCAATTCTTAAATGAAGCCATATTCATCATTTGTTTGCCTGAGAATCTATAAAGTGACAGCTCACTGCAGGTTGTGTGGTGATACAAGAGAAGCAAAGCAGGAAGTGGACCAATATGAGAACTGTGAGACCATTTCTGAGCACCTAAATTTTCTGGCAACAGGGGACAGAAGGAGCATGCACAAGCTTGTAGATTTTCTACCTTTACACTCGAAAATTATAATATTTTAAATGCAGATTTCTTCCTCTAAATTGTCTGATACGAGAACTCTTTATATGCTCACAAATACTTTACTACCTTGAGGACATCATAAAACCTGACACAATCTGCTGTGGTTGAGAAATTCAGAAATGGGAATTATTATATGTAACATTTCAATGTTAACATTTCCATATTAACATTTCACCATCCATTAATTACAGTGTTTTCAAATAGCAGACATATTGCAGGATATATTGGAGGATAACTTGTCTTCTGAACACCACCATGCTAAACTAAGTGGGAGACCAGTTTGCCAAAATGCTCTGGCAAATCATGATATGCAGCTAGGGAGAGGGCCTGTGAAAAAAAACTCCTTATAACAGGAGGACATAATTTCAGGATCATTCAAATGCTAGTCAAAATCAGCTCTGCTTCTGTTAGTTTTGTGTCTCACAGGAAGAGTATCTAACAGGCATCATCTCTTGGCATAGCTCTTTCTACTTCTGCAACAGGTATGGAAACCCAGCACTGCACTATGGAAGAGAAGACATGACAATGACAATAGTCATGGGCACAGCCATCTTGTATTTCTTCACAAAATACTCACTAAAATGGTCACTATCAAAAGCCAAGATCATAAATCTACACCTTCAATCTCAAAGTCAGACTAAGGTATCAGCATGGTGTACTATGCCTTTATAAATTGATTCCGTTAGGATGATCTCTTCACAGGGATGAAAGCTATCAGCTTTCAGGTTTTTTTCCAGGGGAAATATTTGCCTCTGTCAGGCCAAGACAAGGTCTCAGAAGTGTCTCTTTTCCCTCATCTGCCTCTCAGCAGATACAAAAAAACTTGAATGTCCATAAGATACCTTATTTTCCTGAGAAGAGAAGGTTTTCAGGCACAGCACAACTATTTTTCAAAAGGTCTTTTTTGGTCAGCTTCTTTATTTTAGTAAGAGATCTGCCATAATTCCATTCTGTGCATGGATGACACACAATAACACATAATGCATGTAACACAGCCTGCTTCTTTACACAAAAGCCAAGGTTTCACTCTTGCATCAGGAGTGAGAGTGCTAGATCCTGATGGTCTAGCAGCTCTGTATGTTATCTCCAGTACTGCACAGACTGCTTTCCTGCCCATCCTTCTGAGTGAGTGACATGAATTGCTGTCTAGCCACAAGACTTGCTATTATCCTATCACCTTTCATCAGATGGAGACCTCATTCCACACCCCCATCCCACAAAATCTGTCTTTCTCATTCCTTCTCTGTCCTCTTCACTTGACTAACAAAGGCAGCCCCAGTGTCCCAAAATATATGCTTTTTCACTTCACCTGTTTTGTTCCTGCCCTAGCAATCTTGAGGGAAATGCAGATTATAGGACTAGGGTTGTTTCCAAAGCAGGCACCGTGAACAGATGAAAGATCACATCAGGAAGTTATCAATTACACCCCCAGCACTTAATTACACCATCTGCAAAAACTGCTTGCATGAACCTCTTTGTAGCACAAGTCTTCTGAGCCTTATGGCAAACTGGACACAAAGGTATAGACCAGATTGTGTAAAACTCCTGGAGAAAGTTGTTCCACACCTCAAGTAAAAAGCCACAAGCAGGGAGGGCCAGAATGAAAAGATGACTTCATGCAGGTAGATCACACCTAAAGGAATTCTTCAAGGAGGAACAGGGGCTGCATCTGTAGAGTGAGGACTAAATCTATTGAATTAAACTCAGTTGCAACAAGGAATGTACCCAGGCCCAGGGACTTGGCTACCCTTTCTATTAAGTTATTGAAATGGTCTCTGAATATATTCTGGCTGCCCAAACAATCTTTTCTCTCTCTTGTGCATGTTTTTGGAGTCTGAATGGGCCTCTGTTGCCAGCAGTAGGCAGCTGTCCTGCAAACGACCACTTAGATGTGAGGGGGGGCAGAGTACAATAATGACAGTGATCCTAATCCACTCCAGGACTCAGTGCCAGGGAATAGGCACAGATAAATTTAGCCAGAGTGGATGAGAAACCCACAGTCTGTAGCCTACAGCTCCAGCTAAGAGAGACAAGCCAGGAAAGCTGAGACAGGCAGAAAGTCCAGCTGAACAACACGAGACTCATCCTGATGCATCCAGCACTAAGCTGCTCTCTTTATCCTTCGAGGCTGAACAGCCTCAGTCAGGCCTCCCTCCCTTGGCTGAAGGCTCAGCAACCCTATTCCAGATGATCTCCTGAAAATAGTATTTCCTGTGTGCTGAAGATTTGCCCCAGAATGTTGTAACTCTATGCAGCACTGCTACATTGACTTTTAAGGGATTCATGTATCAGCAGTGCACCACAGCGTGGGAACTTCACTTCATGTGTCATTAATCCTGCCTGGGGATAGGAAAACTAAGTAGGTGACCTCTGGAGATCTTTCCTATCCCTTTCTTCTACGATAAATATGGATTCAGGAAGCAAACTTTCCATTTTCTTCTTTTTTTTTTTTTTTTTTAAGTCATTCCCCAATTTCTGTACTTCACCAAAAAGAAAGAAAATATTTAAGGAGATAATCCAAGCCATGCTCATTTAATGCTGAGAAAACAGATAGGTCTGCCAAGCTCTGTCAGGCTCTGAAACCAATCAAGGAAGCCAATTTTAAATTCTGTGGATGTCCCATGAGAATACTTGGCTAATATTTATATCTCTGCTCCAATTTGGGTGATTGCCCAACCTCCTCAGCTGAACTCATCCACTAACCTAATGTCAGGAGAGAAGAGACAGTTGTTTCTCCCTTGTGAAAGCTGCACCACAGGGCATCCAGCCCAATTCCAGTCCTAAGCAGTAGCCACCAAGAATAAAAGATGCATAAGTCTAACGGCTCTTTTCGGTCAAGAGACTTGGAGTTTTGTTGTGCTGATGCTTCCTGAGACTTCCAGTGTTGCTCAGAGTATTTATTTATGCTTTCATATCCAAGTACTGAGACATGACCACTGAATATATAAAAACATGGATACTTTCCCTTAAGGTTATGGGTTTCCTCCTGGGCAGCATGATCAGGATGCACTTTCTCAGACAGGATATGGAGCATCCAGTTGCTTCTAATGCTATGGCTTCAGTTCTGCCACCACCAGCATATGAGAGACAAAACTCAATACAAGATTCTGACAGAAGATTTATTTCTAGGTCCCTCATTCATCCAGGCATCATCTAGCTGTCTACATTGCAAAGATATACTAAAAAGGTATATTAAAAAAGCATTAAAAAAAAGCATAAAAACTTTTGAACTTTCAGAAAAAAAATCTGACTAAACTCAAATTATTTTCAATGGTCAGAGACACAAAAGAGCTTATTGATACAGAGTTTAGCAAAAGTTCTATGTAAAATCAAGACATCATAATGGCCATGGCCAGTAAGCAACTCTTCCAAACACCACAAAGTCAAAAACCTGCAACTCTACATCGTTATTGACCAAAGCCAACTCAAAGAAGAGAAGGAAGATGTTCTTTATTTGAGAAAATTCTTTTAGGCCTCTCATAACAATGTCTTTAAGAAAGCCCTTTCAGAAAGCAGAGCTAAGTGTGTTTGCTCTTGCTCACTTTTAAGTAATAGACTCCTGATATTTCTAATTCCCCCAGCTTTTCCAGATAAAGTTATTTTTAACATACCAAATTATTTAAAGGTAAATGCTCCTTTTAAAGTCACATGTTAACACAATGAAAAGAATTGTCAAAGGTCCATCATGAAATATAAAATAATATGCTTCATAAATCAAAGGTTCTGCAGGTAAATGAAAGGAAGTCCTATCTCTTCGTTCACTCACCAAAAAACTTACAATTGCAGAAACATGTTTTTCACACCTTCACTACTGATTTTTAAACATCAGATTGGCCACAAACTTTCCTGTTCTAAAGTATTATAATAAAAATGCAGTAAATTCCATAAGAAAGGTTACTTGCACATCCAAGTTGGTGAATAACTTCCATGCAAATTAATTGAATCTTTCCCAACATGGACACAACAGCCTTAAACAACAGCATAACTGAAACTACAAACATGCATTGCAAACAGTCTGCATCCACCATGGATTTCTAGTCAGAAAATTCCATATTTCATAATTCACTAATAAGTGACTCTCCATCTTTTACTTGAGAGGGAAATCTACTCATTTCTGGTAATTTCCTCTTTTTCAGCTCAGGGTCACAAGAATTTTGTCCACATCTGAGGGCCACTCCTGACAGCTTCACTCATTAAGGCTCATGGAATTCTATTTCAAACCTCAGAGAAAAATCTCTGTCACAGATTTGAAGTAGAACAGAGGAAAAAACCAATCTGTTTTTTCATGACATCTAAGAAAAACAAATCCTGTTACTCCCCTTTTGCTGGTTCCTTCTGCTCACAGTGTGAAGAGCTGTCTCTGCTAGACCAGCTAATTTCTTGCATCACCTTCTGTTACACACACCTACAAAAAAAAAATTTGCATTTCAGGTGTGACTATGTTATTTCTCAGACTAAAGCCACATAAGCTGTTGTGTTGGGTAGAGATTAAATCATTCTAGTCTCCAGATTTCCCTTAATGGTCATTCCTGCTATTCTACTACCATGGTGCCAGCAGGATATAACATTTGTTTGACCATTTTATAACCTAGATTGATAATTACTTGGTTTTTATAGCAGGCATAAGTTAAGAAGCAGGAATTCAGGCAGGTATAGAACTAAGAGCTGGGAGTGAAGTGAGGATGAAAATAATATAAATCAGATATTTACTTTAACCTAGTTGTACAAACAGGCTGTAAGTGCAATTGGCAAGTGGAAAAGCTGACTGGAAAAGTTTTTAAAGGAGACATCCTGGTAAAAAGTCAGATTTACATTTTGTTCAATAGCAATTTTAGCAGCACAAATGAAGGGAGAGGGAACTGGGGCATGGAATGAGAGCTGTGACAGAGGATGGGAACAAGGAGGCAGGAGGAAAGGGTTTCCTAAACCAGAGTCTCTGCCATGGCCACCACAGAACCTCATTATCTGCAGTGACTCCTGCCTTGATTTACCACCCCCAGTATCAGATACTTGGGAGCAAAACTGGGCTCTGTGCAGCACATGATCTATAAACCTCAGCACCATGAAAGCTGTGTGCAGCCTCCCCTTGGCAGCACAGCCCCATCAGCCTGCCTCCCACTCAGCACCCACTGCCTTCCTTTTGAGCAGGAGGCAGACCACTTTCCCAGCCAGGACTCTCAACTACCAAACATCTCTACAGGCTCTTCAGAGACTAACTTTGACAATCCAGGACTCAGTCCCCAGAAGAGTTAATAATTTCTTACAGAGTTATCACCTTCTGTCACAGATTTGCTATCTTCTCACTTTGAAGATGTCTGTCTCTCCCCTGTCAGATCAGTTCCTGTCTCTATACAGCTCTCCTACACATGGTGAGAAATTTAGTGTTGTGAATGGAGCTCTCTGTCCTTGCTAAGCTGGGGCTGACTGTGCTGCTGCCAGTGTTTGCACAGCAGCCTGCTAGGAGGGAAGACAGCCTGGCTGACACTGGGAGTACTCCCCAACTGCCAGAGTAGTTTGATCTGAAGGAAGATGTCATTCTTCCATAATGGTAATATTCCAAAGCTATTGAAAGCATTTTCAAAGTTCACAAAAGGCAGGTGCATCTCACAGCACAAAAAAGCGTGTCTTGAAAGCCAGAGCAAAGGATGAGAAAGTGCTGAAGGAAGCAAATCTGTCCATATCTGTTCCTCTGCCTTGCCAAGCACTCCAGACTAACCTTGATTCCAATTGCCTCTACTCCCTGTTTCTAACCCACATCATGGTAATTATATCAGTAGATAAGAGCCAAATAAAAGTGGTATTTCTAGTTGCAAGTGCTGGGTCCTCCTTACAAGCAGAAAGATGTGTTTCCTTCTCAGGTGGTCGGAGTGTGCACTGGGAGAGCCATGAGGGGCACTGGTGGCCATAGATTTGTTAGGAAATGAAAGCCTATTGAAATCCATCTTAATCCACAAAACCAAGATAGCACTACAAAGTACTCTGCCTAAGAGGGAGCTGGATTTCCTACTTCTTTAATCCACATAAGGCAGTGGCTTATAAGCTTTTAGGCATTAGTGCCAATGATCATTATTTCAAAATGTCAAGAATACTTTTTAAAGTCTTAGTCCCTTTACCACCCTACCTCCCCTTGTTTTTCTTTTTCTTGCATTCTTGAGAAATTGAATGAGAATTTAAATCAGTTCCAGTTCACTTTCCCCTGTGATAAATTTCAGCTTCCCCAGAGCAATTCATCAGTGTGCTGAGAACTGTCTGCTAGGCAGTTCACTGTAGGCACAGGCTACATTAATTCAGTAATGAATTACTGGAGGGAAATGTAAGTAGGAATGGAGGGAAAGATACAACCAGATAGCAGGTATTTAGAAAAAAAATCCAAGTAATGCATTTAGTGTTGCTACCAAAGTAGCAACATTTGTTTTCTGAGTATTATTAAATATATATATATTATTAAATAAATATATGTCTCAGCTAAGACCTGGAAATAAAAGTCTTCTTTTAGCTATAAAAATGCAGAGTAGGCTTCAGAAGCAACTGTGTAATAAACTGACATCCATCCCAGAGGTGGGAAATGCTCAATTCAGGTAGGCATTCATGAACTCATTTATAATTCTAGACTTAGAAAATCCTTACTTAGTCATTTTATGTTGTGGTAAGAGTAAACTGCATTTTCTTTAAAGTGACTCCTTATTCTGCTAAACCAATAGATGCTCTTCCAGGAAAACATTAGCAAGAGTAATCTGATTGATTTCCTGAATGAACAGAGTTCAAACACAAAAATACCACAGCCTTCCATGGTATATAGCCATACTGTACCTTACCCTAGTGTAGGAGCAGAGAGCCCTGGGCTTGCAGCACGGGAGGCAAAGGCACAAAGCCCATCCCCTGAGGGAGGAATGCACCCAGAGGAGCCAGATAGGTGTATGTGCATGGCACCAAATCCTAGCTTCAAAGCTCTTCGCTTCCTTCTCATGTGGATTTGAAGAAACATGTAAGGAAGAATTTCTTTTCAAATCCTGTTTTTAGTGTATCCATCCTTACTTCAAAATAAATTCACCAGTCTATGTAAACAATCCCCATGGCCTCAAGTCCTAGGAGCATAAGTTTCCTTTTCCCAGAAGCTCCCACATCTGCCATTCTCCAAGCAGGCCATAGAAACTTGGCCAATTTCAGCCCTCAGGTAATCCCAAAAGTCTATTGGCAAGCCAAGACTTGTCCAGTTTCTTTTTTTTTTTTTTTTGACTTTTAAACTATGTATCTTTAATGATGTCCCCCTTACAGATCAGCATTTTGTATCCCAAACTGTTTCCTTATGCAACTCTCACTTTTTTATTTTTTTGTTACTTTTTAGCCAGGGCCACCACTGAGCTCCACAAATTATCCTTGTCATGGAAGAAAAAATAAATAAATACCCAAATACAATTCCAAAGCAGAAATTACTATTTCATCTGAATTTTCAGGAATCAAAGCTTCTAGAGTGCCCATGAGGACCTCACCTTCAAAACACTTTCCATTTTTTTGTAGTCCTGACGTAGTCCATGTTAATTAACAATGATTTCTAATATTTCCTTACCATTATTAAAGATATTAATTAACGTAGAATTGCCTTTTTGCCAAACAAGGTGCAGCCAGAAATGGAGATAAGTAAAAATTAAGATGATAAATAAGTAGGAAAACCTAGAAAAGACTCACCACATTGCACTGCTTTACAGACAGTCAAGTCTACTGACAGTAGCATAGATGCTGAGCTCTAAACTTAACATAGAATGAAATTATGTTCTCCTTACTCTGTGCATACCCCACTTCCCTGTAAATTCAAGTGATTTCTGAAGGAAAAGAGATGTTATTCAACTGTGGAAACATACCCACAAAGCCATGTCCTGGGGGGCATCAGGCACAGCATCACCAGCCAGGCAAGGGAGGGGATTGTCCTGCTCTGCTCTGCGCTGGGGCAGCCTCACCTCGAGTGCTGGGGCCAGCTTTGGTGACACAAGAAAAGACAGAAAACTATTAGAGAATGTGC
>JAOTQP010001286.1:132422468-132435780 GCA_026413545.1 Cichladusa arquata | reverse complement strand
GGAGCGGAGAGGAGAGGAGAGGAGAGGAGAGGAGAGGAGAGAGGAGAGGAGAGGAGAGCTGCCCCTCTTTCCCACCCAGGTGTCCCCCAACATTCTGAGCTTCCCGCCAGCAGGAGGCCAGCAGGTGTCAGCAGGAGTCTGGGAATGGGACAGAAGCACACCGACCCCAGGTGCGGCAGAGGCTCCTGGCTGATAGAAATAAATTTAAAAAAAAAAAATTAAAAATATTTCTTTACTGATTAATCAAGAAAACCCAACCTACCAAACAAACAAACAAACAAAAAACAACCCACAGCTAAACCCTAAGGCAAAAAACAAAACATAAAAAACCCACAGCTTTTAAAGTGGGTGGTGATCTCAAAAGAGCTCTCGGTCCTTCGCTCTTACTCCCGGCAGCCGCGAAGCAGCGGCTCCGATGGGAGAGGGTCCGGGTCTGGCTCTGGCTCCGAGTCCGGCTCTGGCTCCGGGTCCAGGTCTGGCTCTGGATCCGGCTCCGGCTCCGGGCAGACTCGCAGCGAGCACTGTCCATGCCGGTCCCCGCTCGAAGCACAGCCTGTCCCGCTGCACTGCTCGCTGCCGGGGACCGTACCGAACCTGCAGGGCTTTCTGTGGCGCACGGCGGAGCGCTGCGGCTCTGGGGCCGCCTGGAGCTGCCGGCGGCCAGGGCTCGGGAGGAGGAAGGCAGAGGGATGCGCCAGAGGATGGAGAGCAGAGGGATGCGCCGGAGGATGGAGAGCAGAGGGATGCGCCGGAGGAGGAAAGGCAGAGGGATGCGCGGCTGCTCTACTCAGCGCCGGAGCCGCTGTGACTCTCCTCTTCACCTCCCAGTCAATGTGCTCCTGTGTACCGCATGGCAAATGCGACCTGATTCATTGCAAGTTACTTACTTCTCAATTAAGGTGCAAATTAATTTATTTTTCATCTCTTGAAGAGTGTCTAGTAGCTGAAAAGTGCAGGAAGACAAGTTACCATAGAGAATTTACCATGGTAACTTGTCCTTTGACAACTTGTTTGTATATCAAAGTCTTCATTTAAATATCTGGCTTCCTCAAAAAGCCCTGAGAAGTCTGGCTAGAGAGGCTGGCAGTTACCACACTTGCTGTCCATCATCAGCCCTCTGCACAGGTGCTGCACCGCAGCCCTTGTTCCTACAAACACCTAATGGATCCCTTTTGCTCCAAACAAGAGAGGCATCCCATGGGGCACTCAGCGCCATGGAGCAGTGCTGCTATCCATCAGCAGCTGCAGTGTATTTTCAGGGTATTAGATGAAAATGCATTACCTTACTTCCAACAATGTTTCTCCAGATTGAGTCAGGTCCTTTGATAGAGACATACAATGACCTGGGTTGGAAAGGACCTTGTCCTAGATTACAATGTAAAGATGTCCCCAAAGATATTCTATCGCCATCTGCTGAAACCAGGTGGGACAGTGATTCTTATCTCTGTGGGAGATATCCTCTGCTAATGGGCCAGCTGTTAAAACCAGGTGGGGCAAGGTTCTTTATCTTTCCCACGACCCACCCTTCCCCAGGAACATATCTTCTGTTAATGGGCCATTGAGTCCCTTTGCAAGACTGATAAAATTACATCATCCCACTGTGAGATGCTCCACCCAGGGGGAGGAGCTAAACCTTTCCTACCTAGATAAAACTCAGATTTGGAACACCAAAGCAGCCCTTATCCACTGGATTCCCGAGGACAAGAGCTACCAGGATCACTGCCAGGATTTCTACAGGATCACTGCTTCGAGAAGACCACTTCATCCGGACTGCTACCACCACCCTCACTAGTGGGGTGTCAGGTTGTATTCTGATTCTCTCAGTGGTTTTTCTTTTGTATTATTGCATGTATTTCATTTTTTCTCTTTTTCCTATTAAATTGTACTTCTGACTTGGAGTCTCTCGCTGGTTTTGATTTCAAAACCATTACAACCTTAAAGATCATCTAGTTCCAGCTCCCCTGCCATAGGCAGGAAACATTCCATTAGACCAGGTTGCTCAGACCTGGTCTTGAACACTTCTAGGGATGGGGATTCCACAACTTCTCTGGACAAACTGTGTCAGTGTCTCACCACCCTTATAGTAAAAAAATTTCTCTTCGTAGTATCCAACATAAATCTATCCTCCTTCAGTTTAAGGCCATTTCCCCTTGACCTATCACAAATATCCCTGCAAAAATTCCCTCTCTGGCTTTCCTGTAGCCTTTTTAGGCACAGGAAGGTGCTCTAAGATCTCCCCAGAGCCTTCTCTTCTCCAGCTGGACAGCCCCAGCTCTTCCAGCCTGTCTTCACAGGAGAGGTGTTCCAGCCTTTGGATCATCTTCATGACCCTCCTCTGAACTAATTCCAATAGGTTAACATCTTTCTTGTGTAAGGGAGCCCAGTGGGACACAATACTCCACGTGAGCTTTAACAAGGGCATAGGAGAAGGAGAGAATCACCTCCCTTGACCTTCTGGTCATGCCTCTTGCGATATAGCCCAGGATACAATCCTTACTGAGTTTTTATTTGCTTTCTCTTTTTTTTTTTTTTTCTTTCTTTCTTTCTTTCTTTCTTCTATAGAGAAGTTTGACAATGCAGCAGTAGAGCCACTTTAAAAAAAATGGGAAATTTACTATTGAGTTGGATCTCCAGCACTTGAAATACGTTACTTTATGAACATATATACAGCTAATGTTACATCTTGAAAAAAGGTGTGAAAAACAAAAAAACAAGAAAACCATTTTGATAACAAAGTCTTGGGTTGCAAACACAAATAAAAATGTTGGGGGCTTTAAAAATAATTTGATCTGCCATTTTCAGATACATTTTCTGGTTTGGGAGAGGGTAGTATAGTAAGATCTTCCAGCAGCTCTTCAAGAAGTGTGAGAAGGACTAGAGTACAAGTTGTGTCACATCACTTTTCTTGAGATTTCCCAGGGTGCTGGTGAGTCAGTCAGGGTTTGTGTGTATCCTGTAGTCAGGACATTGAAAGCTGTACCACACCTTATATCATTGCAGTGGGAAAGTGCTGCCTTCCACCAACCCATAAGTTATTGGCTGTCAGTGCATGCATATTTTTGCCCTCATTCCCAGGTTTACAGAACCATTTTTCATTACCAAATAGTAAAACTATAATACTTATAGAATTTAGTGGCTCCAATCACTGATTGAAGTTCTGAGTATATAATGGCTTTCATTGACAGACAGTGTCTTGATGAAAAATAATTTCTTGTGGAGGTAACATAAATGACATAAAGAATAAGGTTCTTGAGAAAGCAGTGCACATTGTTTTTATTTAAAAAGGTATGTCTCAGGGTGTCTTAGGACCCTTTTCCTGAGATAGCTATTTGAAGAGTAAAGTAATACTGATTTAAAATTTCTTTTTAGTGTTAGATGAGTTGAAGGATCTATAGATAGCAACATTACAAACTGGAAACAGCCTGATACCTCTGGACAACATTGAGCAGGCAGAATGGCAAAGTGCAGGTGCCTGGCCATAAACTGAAAATATCCACTGACCTCAGGGGGAGTTGCACATTCCAGAAGAGTCTTGGGAAGAACCCTGAGACATCACACAGGCTGCAGCCAACTTCAGCGGCAGAACCCTCCTGCATCCACTGCATTTGAGTTTCCCTGGATGCTAAGACAATGTGGCTTGTCACTACACTCAGCAGAGGGAAGCTTTGTGATACAGGGAGAGCTGCAACTTCACCTGGGAAAGGTGCTAGCCCAAATGTAGGCCCAAATTCCAGGAGAGAAAATGTCCTTTTCCTCCCTGCAAACCTTTGCTGCCAGAGTTTTCCTTCCCTGGAAAATTTCATCTTTCACAGTGATTGCTCTACAAACAGGAAGCAGCTGCAAGACTTAGTTCTGTATGTCTAAAATATTTTTTGTTCTCTGCTTGGAAACAGCTGGGCCAGGTTTTCTGGGACTTCCCAAGTAAAGCACCTAAAGGAAACATCCTGCTGAACAGCAGGAGTTACAATACAGGAAGTTGCCTCTGGAAATGCTGAGTAATTGAACAAAAATGTGCTAGCAATACTCCCTTAAAAAGTATGTGATCATCTTTGATCCAAGTTTACAGAAATAATTCAAAAATAATTGCTCCTTGATTTGTTTGACAAACCAGGTTCAAAATTCAGTTTCCCTGACAACATCTGAAGACATTAAACTGCAATGCATTTAGGAAAGAAAATAAAGAGGAATGGAAAATTACTCCCAAAAGTTAGTTAAAAGGATATGCAGACAGAAGGAAAAACAAGAATGGGCAAACAGTCACACATCAATAACCTCAAAGATCAAACATTTCATCTTTCTAACTTTTGCAAGAAATAAAAGACTGAAGCTGGTAGTTGCTGCTGTTGTTTTATCATCCAGTTGATTCGATTGCTGCAATTAGAAATATGTAGCAAAAACTATTTTGGCTGTTTCTAAGAGACAAAACAGGCAGAAGACTGCACAATTTTCTCCTTTAGCATGGCTGGCCAAGGCAACCTTGCACCAGCTGGGCTAAGTAGCCACCTGCAGGAGTGAGCACTGGCACCTCTTGTTAAAAGAAAGCACCTGTGTCTGTGTGCAGGGGTGATGGGCAGCCTTTGGTGAGACACAAAAGCTATGGTCAGGACTCAGTGAGGGTCCCACCGTGTGCCTCCTGCACACCCCTGGTGCCCTGCACAGAGCCTGTGTGTCAGAGCAGGGAAGGGGAGTCATGCCCAGCCTGCAGCATCAGCTCTGGCACCGACCATGGCTCCCTGCAAACACACAGCCCCTGACAGGCAACATCCCAAGGAAGCCACTGCTGAGCCCACCAGAGTGGGTGAAAGCTTGGCAGCACTATTTGCACAGAGCAGCACTGTTTGCAGTGTGGCATTTCTGAGGTTTTCATTGATATTAAATATAAACCACAAATAAATTATCTCCCCCTTTACCTGAGTTCTAATCAGTTAACTGGCATAGTTTGCTAGCTGAAATGTTTCTGGGGATTCACAGACCAATAGCTGATTTAGAGCATTCAGAAATTCTTCTGTACTTCTCAAAAATGAAGGAACTCAGAAGAAAATGAGCAGACCCCTCTCCTACCTATTGTTCAAATGATAGGAGAGAGTTCTTCCTGCACAGAATCACATTCTCTATATTGAATAAATCACTAGACCTCCTGGCCTATTGGATCCTCACCAAGAGAATACTACAACAGAACAGTGATACTATCCCTACATGTCCTCCATATACCAATAATGTTTATCTGGAAAGACAGCACTGGGAGCATGTGACTTGTTTAAGAATCAGACAGCTGCGTCATCCAAAATGATTTGTGTCTGTGTGCTTCAGTTCTCAACTCTGCTAACTGAAAAAAATAAACAAAAGCCTGAAATTGCAATGAAGTACCAGGTATTTATTGAGCCATTTATTGTGTTTCCAGCCTGTTTGTCTCTAGATTGATTTAAGAGCTCCCCTCCACGTTTTGTAAATAAACTTGTTTTCTAGCCCCATTTCACATTAAGACTGATTTTAGCGTGATCTGGCACATTTTCTGCCCCTTTCCTCAGTACATTCCTGTGGATGTACTTAATTTGGACTATATTACACCATTCCCCTTGGCCACAGGAGTCTGTCCCTGTCCATAGAGCATCCTCCAGTGGTCTAGTTGAGGGCTGACAACATCAATTGTCAGATTTCAGGTGAAATATCCCCTCTGTAACTGCTAGCCACTGCCAGATGATCAAATTCAGGAAAGCATAAAGAGAACTGCCATAGCAAAGGAACAAGGGGATCTATTTTCATATAAATGGTCCAGTGTTATCGATGATGCTCAAGGGAGGCAGCTAATACCTCCTATGCAATAGTGCATGGCTGTGACACTTTACTGTCATGCTCTTTTTGATTATGTTTAGCAGGAACCAGTAGGAAGAAATGTGTGCTGCACAAGGTGCAAGATCCTCATTGATCGTAGTGTGAACCTTCTTTCAAGAAAAGTTCCTGTTTCTGTACATTTGCCCTTCCTCTGTGCAAATTCGTGGAAGGAGAGCAAATCTGATCACAGAAAAGAAAGATCAGTCTTAGTTATGAGAAGAAAATGAAGCTATTGGGAAAAAGTCCTTTAAAGAAATAAAAAGAGCAGTTCTAAGGATCAGTCCATGGCTAAGAAGCTTTTCAGGTAATACCAGCTAGGATTTGAACATGCTGTTGACGTGAAATTCCCTCGGCCTTCAGTCGTGTAGTCTCAGTATGATTTCAAGATGGGAGGACTAGAAAGGCTGTAGCTGGCATTGAGATATGAGCCACTGACACAGAACAGGAGAGTTCCAGCCACTGGCTTCAGCCACTGGCAGAGGGAGAGCAGCAACAAATTATCATTAAAGTGTCACGTCTGTGCCCACGTCTGCCCGGGCTCCAGTTTCAGTCCAGATGGTCTGAAGCCATCCTCTGCCTCCAGCAAAATAAACATCCAGTGCCTTTCCTACAAAGAAGCAGATTTCCATTTTTGTACCAGCCCTGGGTGATTCCTTGTTGGCAAAGTTCTGCCCTCAGCTGCAAACCAATATTGCCTGAGGCTGTTCTGCCAAACTGGTCATGCTTCCTTGAGATGTGACTTTTAAACTTTAAAGGCTGCTCTGAGTTGCTTAGAGAAGCAGTTTAGGTAAGCAGGTGCTGTATGAGGAGCAGTAATATATGAACATTCCTTGGCTGAGGAAGGTGACAAGGCTTATTCTTGCCCTTGTGGAACTCTGTTTCAGAGAATGGCCCCAGTAAAGACTCCTGCCTCCAAAATATTATTATTAAAATTGGAGGCTTCCTTGTACCCAGGGAATTTTTTTTTATCGGTGACCATCTTCATATTACAGCTTTATGCAATAGTTTGAAAACAAAACAAAACAAAACAAAAACAAACAAAAAAACAACCAACCAAACAAACAATTTTACTCTTTCCACAATAAGAACAAGGTCTCCAACCTGGCTTCTTCTTCTGTGGAAAACCACTATGGAGAAAAGCAGATATTTGAGGTGCTTGTGAAAACATCTGGTGTTGGTAAGATGCATAGTACTGCTTTGTCCTGGCTGAACCTTCCTAAATACTCTTTTCTGTGTGTTCATTGATGTCATCTGAGTCCTAAATAGGCATATAAGCTTAACTGAGGACAATTTTGTATCCATTAGGCTGGAAGACATGGTTTTAGTAAGGCTGAGAAAGAACACTTGGATTGTTTAAGGAGCCTTTGTGCGCTGTCTTTGCATGTAAACAGTGAGAAAGAGCCATGGAAAGAGAGGGAATGATAACAAGAGAGCTGACAGCAGCCATGGCTTTCACAGCTTGCAGCAGCTGACACCCAGACAGCCTCCATTTCCCACACAGCTTCACATGAGTTTCGATAGACTTGTGGAGAAAAAAGAATTACAGAATATGGCAGTAGGAAGAAGACAAGGTCTAGTGGCAGACATTCCTTTCTTAACCTTTCGGGGACCCCCAAGAAGAATCTATCAGATTTTAGTACACTTCTCAGGGCTTTACTGTTTTTCTGTGGTCTGCAGAGAGGTCTAAGGACTGAGGATCAGTTCCTGCACAGCATCTATTACCAACAGGGGACCATCCATCACTGACTCCAAAATTATTTCCATTCCTAGTCATGACCTGAATCTACGTTGTGAATGATCCAGTGTTACCTTCAATTAGAGAAACTTGCAAAAATCTTAGCATTTTGTTTGTGATTGCTGGGGAATGAGAGGTTTGACAGCCCATGGCAGTGCTAGGTGGCATTTCTTCAGTACTGGCCATGCTATGATGCCTTAGCTGTAGGAACAAGAAATTTCTTCCTGACTGATTATTTTAATCAAACCTGGCAGCAGTTTTCCATGATTCTCACATTAGTTAAAAGATCATGGAACAGCATCACAAGGTTTAGGTCAAGATGCCATTGAGATAGTCTTTCAACATATCACATCACACACACAATCATTCTTTTTTTTTAATGTTCTGTGTATTTGGGAGACTTAAAAGAGTTTCTTTTTATAGTAAAATGCAGTTAATAAATGTGTTGATGTTTAACATTTGCAATCCAGCTTAAAGTGTTTGATTGAAAATTTTAAGCCCAAGGCTCTATTTAAAAAAAAACAAAAGCAAAATCCCCTCATCTTTGATGCTGACTCTGTTTATCGACTTTTTTATACCATCAGCTCTATTCAAAGGAATATTGCAGAACAGCTACTGTATCAAATGGAAATACTAGTGAACAAAGATGGAGCCAGTGAGGTGCAATAAAACAAAAATCAAGATAAAGTGTGACCATAACATTTTGTAAAATCTAAATTAACAATTATAGCACTCATACACAGAATGTTATTAAGTTTAAATTACTCTAAAACTTACTTGTGTTTGGTGAAAAACCCACCTGTGCAGCCAGTGAGAAAAAAATGCAAAAGAAATCATAGTCCACAGAATTATTGAGCAGCCTTATTTCAGTGTAACAAATACTTGAGTTCACAGAAGTCTAGCCCAAGTCGAGGTGAAAAAGTCCAGAGAATTGTGTGAAAATTAAGTTCTCCTAAATGTCATTATAGAAACACATAAATAGGTTATTTCCAGAATTTCTGGGAAACTACAAACTGCTGAAGTCTCAGACTCTGGAAACTGCTGACTGAAGGTGTTGCAAATCTCATCAGTTTTATTTTGGGAAGACAAAGTCTGGTCAGGGTGGTAATGACAGTCAAGATGAGGATAGGAGGTCTGACAAGGACTGCAATAGCTTAGTTCAGCAGCTGGCAGTGCTCACAAAGCACACGTGTGAGACAAGAAGTAAATTTCTTTTTTAGATGCAGCAAAAAATAAAGCCCCCTGCTTTCCTTCCAAATGAAAAATCAGTGAAGGAATCAGAAGTATTTAATTAATTAAGAAACCAAACAAAAACTGTTTTGTTTTCTTTCATTGCAGAAGTAAGGCTTACAGTGTGAGGTTACATTTAATATTATACACTGAAAAATGAACTGTAGTATTTTCAATTTTCAAACTTTGAAAGGGAAAAGTTTTGAATTTTACAAATTGCTTTCTGGTTTCCTTGCAAACTCCTTGGGTTTCAGAGGGTGCAGGTGAAAGGCTTTATGTGGCAACAAAAGACGAAGTTTTTAAAATTCCTGATGTTTTGTCAGAACTTTGTTGAGACTGAACCCTTTTAAATAAACTTTTGGGTTTTCTATAACTTTATATTCCAATATAGAAGGCGGTCCATAGAAAATTTTCTAGCAAACTGTAATATGCTTTGTGGCAGCAAAATGCTGCTTCTGTTGAAGTACAGTATTAGGGGTACTACTGTACAAAAATTTTAAAAAGCTGTGCTTCTGGAGACCTGCTCCCCCCTGCCCCAGACACCTCTCTCCACCCAGGAACTTTGTCACAGAAACCTTCCACAGAAACTTCTTGTTCAGTGCATAGGGAAGAAAATGTTTTGCAAGAAACCATTTTTCTTTTTATCTGAGGTTTGTTATCACACACTACCCTGAGCATATCAACAATAAAAAACTGTAGTTAGCAGCTGTCTGTACTGATACTGGTCAGCTGTCATAAAGCATTCAGCAGCAGGAGATGCACCATTCCCATCATTCAGATAAGAGCTGTTGATTATAAGAGCTCTTCTTAATGTGCAACGTAAAACATGGCATTTATTGTAGTTCAAATAGAGCTCACTGACAACTTAGTGGATAGTTAGCAAGAGTTATCAAACACTATTTGCTACTGTTTTGGCAATCTTTTTAGGTGGGTTCAACAGTCCACCCACATTTAAAAAGGAGAAACTTTATTAGTCACTCTTCCTCCTTGATAAACACACATACAAAAGCCATGGAGTGAGGTGGTGAAGGAGGAGAGGAACGTGTTTCTTCTGGGGAGTCACACAGAAGAAGATGCCTGACCCAGGGTGGGTTCAGGTTTCCCAACCTGAAGGCATTGCTGCTAAGTGACCGTGCCAGTCAGGATCAGAGCTGAGTCTTTCATGTTATGCTAAACCCAGACCAGCCCTGGCAGCATGACCTCATTAACCCCATGACTCCTGATCTCTCAATTATGTCCAAGTCTCCACTCACAGAAGAATTCGGGACAAGTCTGGCTCCAACACTAATTTATTTATTTCCATAAATGATCTATTTACATTGGCTTGTAGGTCAGCATCTTTTTTTTAAAGACAGTCGCACTTAGAAGAGATTATCTATGTTTTTGAGATGCCTTAATGGTCGAATACTACAGATGCGGGACAGATAGTGTTGTATAAGAAAATTTAACCTGGGAATTCATTTACCATCCAAAATTTCAGCAAGAGACCGAAAAATTACGTGTTTGAAGTGACACATGAGATTTACTGCAGTCATGCAATTATATGAACTAGTCCTGCTAAGCAATGAAAATTCCCTTGTTCAGAAAGCAGCTGAAATGTAGAAAAGAGCTAAGCTGTAGGAAAATATCAAACATGAGCATAGATAGATGATATCAGTGTGCAAACAGAGGGAGGTGACAGCTCTGTGCTTACACAGAAGTTACCCACACTGCTCATTAATTTCTATCTGATTCAGTCAGAAGGCTCTGGATCAGTGCTGGTATCTTAATCCTGTTGTTATTTCTTCTGCAACCCTTGGTGTCATGTTCAAAGTTAAAACAGTCACAAGGACATTTACTTCTTGTTCTGTCCTAGACTCACACAAGATACAAAAGTTTCAACACAAAGTCAATGTCAATTTGGCAGAGAAGCTTGCTAGGTATCGCTTCAGACCTTCACGTGCTTCTTACAAATTCTCTCCAATAGTAGCTACTACTATTATTTTCATTTACAGAAGTACATGAGCAACCTTGGATCAAGAGCTCTGTTTTGATGATTTTGCCCAGAGAGGTTGTGGAGACTCCCTCACTGGAAATATTCAAGAACCTTCTGGATGCAATCCTGTGCCATGTACTCCAGGATCACCCTGCTTGAACAGGGATGTTGGACCAGATGACCCACTGTGGTCCCTTACAACCTGACACATTTTGTTATTCTGTGATTCTGATTCTGTGATTAAAGTCCTTCTAGAATTAGGCATGCATATAAATGTCCTATGGCAAATGCTCAGGATTATTCATGACAGTAAAGACAGACAACTTTTTGTTAGAATGGAGTGGGTAGGAGTTAAGTTTAGAAATATCTTCCTAGGTTAATGTGAATTAACTCGTGATACATTGATGTTTCTCTGTTTTTTCAGTGTCACTGAGGTACTTTTAAAACTGCTGCCATTGTTATTCTCAAATACATTAAAGCTAGCAGTTGCCAAATGAGCAGGAGGAACACTTTCCTAAAAATTATATAGTAAGATCTATCATGTGTTCCACAGGGAAATTCCATCCAACACTCAAAGAAACATTGGTCACGTATTCAGATTTATTTGGGTGATTACACAGTGATCATTTACCTTTGTGTTAGTATGTGATGTGTGTATTCATCACTGCCATCATTTAACTCTGCACTTTTAGCCTGGGCAGTCCTTGTACCTTGAATTCCATTCCATGCCCTTCATCATCTGGTTTGTCCACACTTGTGCATGTCTTCCCATCCCAATAACAAGGGCTTTCCCATAGCTCAATTAAAACAGAAGTTTTTTAGTCATGTGATGGACCACCACCCTTCATTGGATCACATAAAAATCACTTATCTTGCTAGTGCACCCACTAATGTCATTGCAAGTCCCTGTGTAATGTGCTTTAATCAGCAGCAGTAGATGTCAGAATTTGATTCTTGCAGATTTCCCTAGATTTGAACTGTTTTCTTTATTAGAACATTAAAAATGTTTAAAGTAAGATATCCAGTGTGGATTTCATGTAGGAAAAAAAAATATAAAAAATAAGAGAACTACAGCAGTTTGATCTGTGTAAAATAGTGGAACTTCTGAAAAGTACCATTCCATAGATGGACTGTAGTTTCTGGTCTGTTTTTAATATATGCCAAGGAACCATCCTGGTCTAGAAGCAAATGGACAAATATAGAAGATTGAACTGTTCAGTACAGTGATTTACTGAAAATTAGATAAAGTTAGATAAAATTACACTCACTCATAGAAATCAAATCTTCCCTTAGACATTCTTCTGCATTGTTAACCTACTTTATTTACTACTGAGAATTGTTCCAATAAACATTCTAGGACCACAAATTCTCACTAATAAACAACAGAAGAAGGTCTTCCTCCCTTTGACCTCCACAGCTGACCAGCTGTTGTGGAGCCCCTCTCTGGTGTCTGACTCTTCTCATGGCACTCTTTAAAGACCTTCATTGCCTGGCAGCCTGGACTCTGCCTTGGGTGCTGGGGGCAGGCAGTCTCCTGCAGCAGTGCCCAGCCTCCTGGCCTCACATTAGATCCAGTCTCACTGGCACAGCACAGCACAGGCAGGACACGTGAGCAGCACCTGTGGGAGGAGCTGCTCAGGGAGCCAGAGCACTCTACACTCCATGGGAACCCTCCACACTCCATGGGAACACTGCACACTGCATGGGAACCCTTCACACTCCATGGGAAAACTGCACACTCCATGGGAACACTGCGCACTCCATGGGAACATTGTGCACTCCATGGGAGCACTGCACACTCCATGGGAACACTGCGCACTCAGTGAGAGCATTGCACTCCATGGGAAGACTGTGCACTCCATGGGAACACTGTACACTCCATAGGAACACTGCAGACTCCATAGGAACACTGTACACTCCATGGGAACACTGTGCACTCCATGGGAACACTGCGCACTCCATGGGAGCACTCTGCACCCCATGGGAGCACTCTGCACCCCATGGGAGTGCTGTACAATCCATGGGAACACTCTACACTCCATAGGAACACTGCACACTCCATGGGAAAACTGAACACTCCATGGGAACACTGTACATTCCATGGGAACACTGTGCACTCCATGGGAGTGCTGCACAATCCATGGGAACACTGTGCACTCCATGGGAACAGTGCACACTCCATGGGAGCACTGCACACTCAATGAGAGCATTGCACTCCATGGGAACACTGTACACACCATGGGAACACTCTGCACTCCATGGCAGTACTGTACACTCCATAGGAAGACTGCACACTCCATGGGAGCACTGTGCACTCCACAGGAAGACTGAACACTCCATGAGAGCACTGTGCACTCCATGGGAACACTCTACACTCCATAGGAACACTGCACACTCTATGGGAAAACTAAACAATCCATAGGAACACTGTACACTCCATGGGAACACTGTGCACTCCATGGAAACACTGCGCACTCCATAGGAAGACTGCACACTCCATGGCAGCACTGTGCACTCCATGGGTACACTGTACACTCCAT
>JAOTQP010001286.1:132383695-132422368 GCA_026413545.1 Cichladusa arquata | reverse complement strand
CTCCATGGGAACACTGTGCACTCCATGGGAACAGTGTGCACTCCATGGCAGCACTGTACACTCCATGGGAACACTGTACACTCCATGGGAACACTGTACACTCCATGGCAGCACTGTACACTCCATGGCAGCACTGTACACTCCATGGGAACAGTGTGCACTCCATGGGAACAGTGTGCACTCCATGGCAGCACTGTACACTCCATGGGAACACTGTGCACTCCATGGGAACACTGTGCACTCCATGGGAACAGTGTGCACTCCATGGCAGCACTGTACACTCCATGGGAACACTGTGCACTCCATGGGAACACTGCGCACTCCACGGGAACACTGCACACTCCATGGCAGCACTGTACACTCCATGGGAACACTGAGCACTCCATGGGAACACTGCGCACTCCACGGGAACACTGCGCACTCCATGGCAGCACTGTACACTCCATGGGAACACTGCGCACTCCATGAGAGCACTGCGCACCCCATGGCAGCACCGTACACTCCACAGAGTGGTGGATGGGCAAGAGCTGCCCCAAGGGCTTATCACAGCAAGGCCTCCCCCTTGAATTCTCAGGAGAAAGGATCCCTGAAGTACCTCACAACAAGTACCTCCTAAACAACGACAATGAGAAATGTTCTTCCGACACCCAACTCTTCTATTTGCACTTTCAGTGCATGCACAGCAGATACACTTCCTGAGAAGGATTCTTCCTAAGCTGCAATTGTGTGGAACACTGGATCCCTGGAATTTGAATAAACTGTATCCTTTTTATTATTCAACTTACAAAATAGGAGATTCCTTAAAGAAGTACATACCCCTGCTCAGTACTTCGCCTCATACCAGCCTTTGCCTGTGGATTCCACTCACTGAAATGCTTCTCATGTGATTCCCATGGGTTCCAAAGGTATGAGAAGAAGATTTTATCTTTATTACACCTCTCCCACAATTCAAAACCTCCCAATCTCCTTCTCCTTCTTTCCTGAGTAAACCTGGAACTTTGTAAATCACTGTCTGATGAGAAGTACCAAGAGGGAAATAAAGAACAATATTGATACACTGCAGTAATTTCAACAACAACAAAAAATATTGTCAACTATATGGCTTAATAAAAGAGAAAAAGTATATTACTTTCAACTGATTTAAAATTCTGATATTGTTATTATATTGGGAAATCTGTTAAGCCTCAGGGACAGATCCATTGACCTCTGCCACAAACCCTAACAGGTTCCACAGAGAAAAAAAAAATGCAATTGGCCCAAAATTACTATATCTAGTCAAGCAATGTGAGTACCATAATACTCTTCAAATGTAAACATGTGTTTCTCCTTTATTTTAAGAAAATAGCTAGAAAAGTTGAAGAAGCACTCTGGATGTCTGTGATAATATTGAATTTGTTAGTGTTTACTGAAATTACAAGCCTACAAATCTGGTATTTACAAGACTGAATTAATTCAGCAGTGACCAGTGATGTAGGGAAAGAGCTAGGAAGATCTAGGTCTCCAGTTCAGTGAGAGCTATAATCAGTTTACTTGCCTGAGAAACAAAACACTTCAAGCTGACCTGTCACATATTTTCAAATATCAAAAACCACCCTTGAAAATTCAACACCTCCTCAGATATTCTGTGCTGAAATGGCTGACACCATTGTGAGAGATATTGACTTGGTTCAGTTGAGCAAAGAGGATGAGGAAGTTGATTTTTCCCTCAAAATCACTGTTAGTACACTGATCTGTATTTTGAGTCACTAAGTCATTCACTGAATTAACAGGCATAGCTGTCTCTGTGCTGAAGCATGAGGTAGCCACACAATTAGAAGATCAAGTTGATGACAAAAATGAGTAGATACTTGTCACTGATTCCCAGAACAGTTCATCCCAGTTTGGGTGCTGCTAGCAGCAATTATATATCCCTGTATCCAAGAGGAATGCATAGCTTGCTCCCATACTGCAAATCAAATTATGGGCAGTTTTAAATAACGACCTCAAGCTCTCACTCCTCTACCCCTCTACCTCCTTTTTGCAAAGAATTTTACCCCATAATCATGGCCCATTAATTACTGTCACATCATGCAAGAAGTAAGGCAGATGTCTAAAGCATAGTTTTAAAATGAGATAGGTGTGGAATTTAGTCTAATGTGGTTTAGAAGTTTCTGATGAAAACTAAGCCATCATTGGGCTTCTCAGCTCTTCATTGCCAGCCTCCTTGGCAATTGAAGCTTAGTCACGAGCCATGGAAACCTCCATATGGCACTGTAAATATCACATGCTCTTCCAGCAATTCCCATCCCTCACTTCTTGACACCTAGAGTCAAGGGGGTTCAGGGAAGCAGCTCCGGAGAGCAGGCTGGCCAGGGACTCCCACCCAGCTAAAGACAGCAAAGCCAGGGGTCTGCCTGTGCTAACAGCACAGCTGCACGCTGTTAGAGCAGCTGGAGGCGAAGTGAGAACTCATAAATAAGGGTCTGTCCCGGCTGCGGCAGTGGAATGTGACAGCAGGGGGAGCGGGCAGAGCCAAGGGCTCCCGCGGGAATCCGTCTGCCCGACCAAAGGTCAAGAACCAGCCACAGGTTACAGCTTCAGCACGCTGCTACCTCCTCCAAACTGAGATCCCACACACTGCAAGGAAAACCACAGAGAACTAGTCAAGAGGATTTCTGCTTTTTACCATAGATACCTCCAAATCTGAGGCACAGCATCAATTATTTCAAACAATCCTTTGTGTCAGGATATGGAATAACAAAAGAATTGAGCACGATTTTGTCTGAGGCATTGAAAATATGCTAATTGCTTTAGCCAATTGATATATTAAAACAGAAATCCAGTATTTACCCAATTTAAGGTATTTCCCTCAGTGAATATTAAAAAAAATTCACAATAAAATAACAAAATTACACTTGAGGCTTGTTTCCTAAGTTCTGAGACATTCCAAATTACATTTTAAAGCAAATAATGAAATAGTGCATTTATATTATATACAGACTCCATTTTTCTGGGGTTTTTTTCTTTTTTTTTTTGTGGAGAGTTTTCTGCATTCAAACATATTTCCTAAAATTTGCAGTCTGTTTCCCACTCTATTCTCAAAAGATAATTTCAGAAACTAAGATTTAAATTTTTTTTTTAAGTTGCAGTACTTACAATGTAAAGACAATAACTAGCAACTCTATTAGAAGCTAAATGTAAAATTTCATTCCAAAAACCCCTGGTAGGTCCACTATACACATCGAAGGCACAACTGTTTATGTTTTATATTTTTTTATTGACAGATTTTAATATGCTAATAAATATTGTAGACTGTGAAGACAATGCAGGGGAACCAGGTGATACACATACAGTGATACCTGGAAGAAGATGATCTTTAAACAGACTAGTGATAAAGCAAACACTTGTAAAGTGGTTTATTCAGGTCTGATTTGTACTGCTCTAACTAACTGGACATTGACCCTGACAGGAATTTTTTTCTAAAATTGTGAAAATTCTATTTTCTTCTCACATTTGTCATCTTGAAATCTGAGAAACACCCATTAGCAGAAACATGCTGTTAATATTACCCTGAAAACTAAAAGCAACAATGCATGAAAGCACTGCCTTGTTAATACCTGAAGACACTGATTTGATTATGCCTCTTAGCTCTTGTTTGCAACATATTTTAACTATATAGAACTGTGCTTTTATTTACTTTTTTTACCTGTGATTTCTTTCTTGTAGATGTGTAAAATACATTTATCATCTCTCACATTACATCCAGGTGTCTGATTTCAAGTTCTCCTATTCTGGTATGCCTCCTGTCCGTCTTGTATGGCAAAGTTATGTGAAGACTTTAAATTCCTTGTATCCAGTGCTCTTCTCAGATTTCAATAGCAGCAAAAAAAAGCCAGATTCTCAAAGCCATAAGACTATTTCTAGGTAAACTTTAAACTAAGATACATAATCAAGTTGGAATCACAAAATTAAATTACTTATAATATTACATAGTTTTCTTATCAGAAAAGGATAACCATTCACTGACAAGTAGATATGATCAATATAAACTTGAATAGCAACGTATTTGTGGATTTAATTCACAGGCTATCTTACTTAAATAATCTTCAGAAATTCCTTCATAACGCAAGTAGAACTAAATGCCTGATGCAAATGATATAATTCAAATTTCTGCTTACACTTTTAAACAAAATTGCTTCATTGCTGCTTGTTACTTGTTTCTTTTCATTTACTATAGATATTCAAATAAGAGATGTATTTATGCTCAAAGGTAAAATAGGACTAAAAGCACGTGGTCTTACCTCTGATTTCATTTCCTGTATAAATTTGATTAAACTTGTATGGATTTCTTGCAGGCATCTGACTCAATAAAAAAAGCTGTGGGCACTATATGCAAAAGTAGGAAAAGGGTGTCAAAGTGCTTTAAGGCTCCACATCCCAGTCTTAGTTTTCATCTTTGAAATGTGAAGACAACTTTAGAGGGATAAAATATTCAAGACAGCGAAGAGTTTTGTCACTTGAGTAGCAGGACTTGGACAGGAACTTGAAGATACATGGATGCATGTAAACTCATCCTGAACTGGGTTTCAGTCAGCTCTAACAGCCAGATCTCTCTACCAGGCTGCAGTGAAAATCTATGCTGAATTCTCATCCTCAGCCAGTTGAGAATCTACAGGGCTGTTTTCTATTACTTGGGTGGCTTGCATTTAAATCTGTCTCACCTGGAGGGAGAAGAGCTTTGGGGCTGTGCTCCACAACTCACTCGCTGCAGCTGCTGCTACTGGATAGTGCATCTTCCCTCTCCCCATTGCCTTTCCACAGCTAGGAGTCTTTCAGCCTTGGTTCTGACCAGGGTTTTCTCAACAGTTTGCTGGATTTATTTTCTTCACAGAGCAGTGCTGCCATGATAGGTCATGGATAAGCCCTGATCTCTCATATAGTTGAATCCTGATGACAAATAATCAAATGCAGACTCAAAATTCCATATAATTACACAGGGATAATTTCTCAGTACAGCACAATTTCAGCTAAACAAAAAAAGCTGTGGACAGATATAAGATGAAAGTATAAGAAACTGCATGAATGAATGCATAAACTGCTTTCAGTTAATGGCTGGACACAACCCAGTTCAAAGGCTCAGGAGAATCCATTTCTTGCAGCTCAGACTTGTCCATGTCCTGGACATGGATTGTCCATGAAACTGCAAACTGAATAAGACACAGTCGCTCACTGCTGTTGTTAGAAGGAATTTGTTTGATGTGAACTCTAACAATAAGGAAATCCCAAACTCTAACTCTTTTTACAGGTTTCCTGTGATAACTGGCAACGTATGATGTTAAGACACTTGTCATGGTGAAAAGAATTCCTGAGATTCCTGATAATGGCAGCTGGTTATACTTAAGAAAAAAACACATCTTGTTCTCATTATTCACCACTAACTCTGGGGAGGAAGACAGCATCTTTCATACACTTACAATTGGTAAATTCCTTCCTTACAAAATCAAATTCCTTGGAATCTAAAACACTGAATAACTTATGTCAATATCTGACAAGGTAAAATAATGTATGAAGGATCAGTTCTACCTTTAGAGTTAATTATCCTTAAACAAAAAAAAAAAAAAAGATGGCATACTGGTCTCCCAGAGGCTGTTAGTGTTCAACAGCAAAGAGAAAATTAAAGGATTTTAAAATAGTTAATAACTACACAGAGAAAAATCCATCCGGGGGAAAACAAACCCAAACCATCACACAGCAAAAACATCCCAACTTTTACTTCTGACACTGGCAACCCCTCAGCTTTGGATTCAGGAAGCCAGAGGTATTATGTGAAATGCAGCAATCCACAAGCAGCAACAAGGTCTTAGGGACATGTGCAGACTTGTCTGAAGGTGTCAAAGAGAATAAATCCCAGAAGTGTAGGCAGCCAGAGTCAAGGACAAAGGGAATTTACAACTTCAGCATGTGTTAAGCTTGCTCATCAAAGTTAATGCTTTCTCCAATTACCTTTTCTCCTATAGATCTTCTGCAAGAAATGGTCCCTCCACTCTGGCCTCAAGGATAGTTTCTGAACTTGTGAAAGCCTGTGACAGTCACCCTTACCCAGCCTTGCTGAGCATTTAGAGTATATTTGCTGACCTTGTGATGTATGGAAGACACATAGAAAATGTAGTTCAGGTCCAGCCTGCCTAAAACATACCTGTGCCTTTAGGGCTGGCTATTGGCTTATGGAAGTCACATTAGGGAATGTAACCTTGGCTGATTATCTCATTAAAAATAAAAATTTAAAATAATGAAGTAATAAAGTCTAGTCTTACTGCAATAAGACATTTGCAAAGCAAACAACACACAAAGTATGAATATCACTGGATGATTTGGACATAACTTATATTTATAATTAACTTCTTGCTGGCAGCACCACCATATAAAATGAGACAACATTCAACACATTCAAGGTAACATCATTGTGCACCCTAAAATTAAGCATTATAAAGATACTTATCCTCAGAATAATAACATCAAAGTTTCACTGGCACTTTGGACAAGCCTGTGATAACACTTCAGCTTAATATAACAGTGATCGATTTTAACTGAACATTTGTTTAACATATTGTTGTGCAATATGGATTTAATAGTAGTTTAGATATGTAATCTCGGTGTTTTTCATTAGTCTGTGACCTTTCATTGTCATTTATCTAAGCTATGTAAGCATTAAGTCTGTAGGACTATGACCAGTATACCAAGGTCAAGTCTGTTATGAAAAAAAACAGAAGTCTCTTTATTAACAACTTCTTTGAAATGTGCTGTAATTTCTAAACACTCCTCAGGAATGCAATTATTTTTCAATGCCATGAATTTCAACACAACTACTTGCAAATATTGTATGAGAGCAAAAATGTTCAAGAACTTCAGGAGTATTTGCAGTAATAAACTGAGAAGAAGCTTTGATTGCAAAATACAGCCAGTTAACCAGTGGAATAGATTGCCTAGACAGTGGGGAGCATCTACTGCTGGTAGTCTTTAAGAGTAGGTAAAACAGGATCCAGGGCACATGGAGGTGGAGCTGACCCTGCCTTATAACAAGGGTCTCTATTGGCTCCAGGATTGTCCTTCCACATTCACTTGCTTCACTGCAGCCCATCCTCGGCCTTACCCCTTATCTGTATTTAGCTTTCAGCTCATTCTAAAACCCTCAGCCATCCTTACACTCCAGAAACCACACAGAATGACATAATGAACTGGTGTAATACTCCTATTTTTATGTGCATTATTTTCTCTCACTTGCCTATTTCTTGCATTTTAGGTAGCATACACTCCCCTGCATGCATGCATGGATGGACAGGCATGTGTGAATTCTAAGCACAAGAAGGCCCCATTCCTGATTAGCCTTAAAATGACCCCAAAATAAATGTTTGGTGACACATGCTCCTTAATCAAGTTGTATGGGTAAATCTCACAATGTCATTTCACAGCTATGACGCAGTGGGCAATAGCTGAGACTGTACAGTACACAGACGTGACACATTTCTTTCCAAAATAAAAGCATGAGTAAATATCTAATAGCAACACTAACTTAATTTATGTCATCAGTTTTGAAGAGGAAATTACTCCACAGATTAATGAGGAATTCTACATGGAAGTCAAAGGTGTGTAGTCTTAAAGCATTAATCAAGAGCTAAATATGATCTGACCCACTTCCAACAGCCCAGCCTTTAACAGAGAGAAGATAAAAAGGCAGAGTATGAGAGTCCATATTTATCTCTGACGTAACACCAACAAAGCCAACAGAATTCCTTGAAGTTCAGTATGCCTCAGAGCACCACATGGCAATTGCCACGGGTCATCCTGTAATCTGCAAGGTATGATGGATTGAAAAAGCAACAACAACATTTTCCGTTCCTATTTAGGAAACATTATTCTAAGAAATAAGAGATCACAAGGACTAGATCTCAGAAAAATATATTCTAATATAAAAAATATTTATTATCATGCAGCAATGGATATATCAATTCAATAAACAATTTCACAAGTTTGAATATGAATACATTCTAGGAAGTCCTCTGGAGTGAATAAATCACAAGGTTTCCTAGAAAAAGGCATTTTTTCTATGTTGTACACAGTAAACATAATTATGCTGTATATAATTCTATTCAAAAGCAGTGAGAAATGAAACAGGTTATATTTTCTCAAAACCCTAAAACTTGGAGATCATTCATCCATCTGGTCAAGTGAGACTTACTATACTGATCCCCAGACATAGTGATTCCCTCTTCCTTAGTGCTGACACCAAACATGATAGTGCTCTCAGGCCCCCCTGAAGGTACATTCTAAAGACAGAGACATTAATAGATAATGACTGGGAAGAGAACACATAAATATCTCTTAAAAAATTAACAAACCTCGACTTCCTTGGACACACGAGCAATATGAAAAAGTCACCCAGTATCTTTTTAGGAAATACCTCTAAAAATTTCTCAGTCATAACTTGCACCTGGCTTCACACTCCATGACAAAGGCCACTGTTTTCTTGTGATGATGAGGAGTGTCCACTCTGGCCAAAGTTCCTAGCCACTGACACAGCCCTTCACATTTAGCATTTTCAGTCACTCTAATCAGGATCTCTAACCCAAGGGTCGCATTTCCAAAAGAACAAGACCCTTGCCAGCAAACTGGGAATTAAGCAGTCCCAGGGAGGGGGGACTAAAGGAGCTGTTACTTTCCCACTATTTCCAGCACAGGTCTGTGTCACACTGTTCACATCATGCATCATTCATCTGCTGTGATGAAATGTAACCCCGCGTTTTAAAAAAAGACCTCTGCGACAGTGAGGATACTATATCTTTGTGAGAAGCGTTTCACATATTTTCCATGGGCATCAACTGCTCCGGCTTCTATTTAAATCTGTGTGGCCCTCTTCAGAGGGCATTATTCACTTCAGGAAGTCCATTCAGAAGGTGCTGAGCATAAGAAGGAGAGAAGCCAGGATGGCAGCAGACATGGCTCCTGAGGAAAAGCCGAGCACTGCTCCTGTGAAAAGGGCTGTCCACAAGATCCGAATGGCCAGCCACGTCTTCAGCTTGGCACGAGGCTGGCAGCAGTGGGCATCTGACCACCATGTAAAGCAAGAGCAAGAGCCCTCTGGATGGGTCCCCACTGCAGAAAGCTCATCAGGTCAACCTGTACAAGAAAGTTCCTTTGAAAAATGGCAAATTCCATCTGTCAAGAGGGACCAAGGAAAAGATGATGAAAAATCCTTAGCAAAGGGATCAGTGACAATAAGAGATGCTGAAAAAAAATCAAGGGAATCAGATGAAGACCTCAAAATGTTCAGCATTAAAAGCAAAGAGGTGACCAAAACAGTTGTCAGCAAAGCCTACGAACGAGGGGGAGATGTCAGCCTCCTCAGTGAAAGATACGAGAACAACAACAGCAGCTCCGAGATGACCAAACTCAAAGAAGAATCAAGTGCTATTGACAAACTTCTTAGTAGCAAATTACCTTCAACCATAAGGAGGAAGTGTTCAAATGTGGTGTCAGAGCTGACCAAGGGCTGGGAGAAGATGGAAGAAGAGGACAAAGACGGGGGCAAGGGAGAGCTGCTGCTGAAGTGCCGTGATGACAGCCTGGATGCCCAGGACAGTGGCTATGGGGAAGCAGAGGACAAGCTCGAGCAGGACGACAGTGACCGGGAGGTGACGGCTGCGAGGATTAAACGGCCTGTCCCATCTCTGTAAGTAAAACATCATCACATCAACACAAATGGCACAGGGGCACAGCTTCCCACGAGGAAAATGGGAGGGGTGGGGATATTAGGAAGTGGTCAAAAATATACTATTACTCTTGACTTAGAAGAAATTGAACAAAATTAAGGAGATCTTGCACATATCACTCTGTGATAAATAATTACTCAACAACATTGGACTATGTACCTACTACAAAAATCAGGAAGTTATATTTGGGAGATGTTAATTATATTTAATTTTCACACTGGATTTACTGGTTTATCAAAGCAACTACTTACTTTTTAATACTTCAGTCCCTATTTCAGAATTACTACTTTTACCTCATTAAGAGCCTCAATTATTAATTTATTTCAGCAAATGTTGTCAAAATCAATATATTTGACAAGTAATATTTCTAAATACTTACTCATTATTTTGCTTAGTATAAATTGTAAATATTCTCAGGATCAATTTGAAATGAATGTCCCAAACCAATGTTGTAGGAATTACTTCCACATACTTCTTACCAAAAGTTGGGTTCACTGCTTCTCGTCAGAAGCTTTCCATGAATTTGGAATTCATCAATTCAAGAGAAAGGAAAATTTATTGTATCAGTATCTTGGACCCCAATTCGTACCACACCTCAATTACATTTTCAGAAATTAGAAACTGGATCATCATTGATGATGAAAAACTGATGAAAATGCCAAAACAGACTTTGTGATCCCTGCACAGACAGGCAGGCAGGTTCATGGTCACTGTTTTGGTTTTACACCTCACTACTGATTAACATTATCCTAACTGTTCGACTGTGACTAACACAGTTATGAATTTCAGCCATACAGTACATCTAAGCACAGCTATCTGAGCACACACTCCCAGAGCTATTTTAGCTATTCAGATGGGATTAGAATGATGCTTTGTTGTACAGCTGAGCAGTCAGCTCCTGTAAGAAGAAAATGGTTAACAGCCCAAGTGAAAAAAGCTCCCCAGTAATCTAGGGCTTGAAAGTTTGTGGTACCTGCTTTTGGCAAGGACTGCGTGCACCATCCTTTCACAGAAGTTAGGACCTCAAACCAAAGATTCCAAATATACAGCAGAAAAAGGATACAGTATTTGCAGCACTTATCTGTAAACAACTTAAATTAAAACAATTTTCTCAGTTTCAAATGTTATAGTAGAAACAGACCAACTATGTAGCTTCTGTGAAACTTTTCTTGTATTTTCCTCCTATGTCTAATTTTACTGCTGCTACCTTGAAAAAAGATTGATTAGCCATATTTACTGAGTTCCAAATGATTGAAATAACACCCTCTATGTTACTTACATCTCTTACTTCTACTGAAATTGGACACAAAAATAATTTTCTGCACTTACACTGCTGCTACCGGTACTGTACTACCTTTATGAACATTTCAATGTGGTTTATTCTTCTTCAAAAAGGCCATAAGTATGCAGTTTTTAAAGCATATCTCCCATTTTCCTCTCCACATTCCAGGAAAAAAACATCAGTGCATGTATTTTGTTTTCCTCTCATCAGCATCTTCATTATTTCCAGCTTCACTACTTACTGGAATGAAGTTGCTTCCTTAGTAGAAGGCTTGTTGACTCCTTGGCTTAAGAGACATTATTCTGCTCCTGCTTAGGAGCAAAAGGGATGCAACAAAAGGGATATGAAACTGAAAACATTAAAATGGGATTCATACCCTCCCCCTACAGACAGAATCAGGACAAATATGCAACATGGACATTATTTGCCTAGAAGGTCAGAATGCATTTAGAATGATCATTCCGGTTATCAGGTTAACTTAGTTGATTGTTGCATTTAAAACACTTCTCAGAGCAAGTAAAAGTTCAAAACCTTCACTTTGGATGCACAGTCCTTTGCGTAGGTGCAGAAGAAACATGAAAAAATGCTTCTGTGTGTACACAATTCACGTTTTAAATTTGTCATTAGGCTAAATAATGGCAAAAATAGCACTTCAGCAACTAGAAATGGTTAAATTACAAGCTGCATTTTAAAAGCAAGGCTTTTTCCAAGCCCGTGTGAGGCATGATAAAAGCAAAAGGATAGATAACATGGTTTTCTCAACCACTGAGAAGATGATTTGGATGAGGAAGGCAATAAAAATATTCTGTGAGAAAGGAAAACTAGTTTCAGTAGAAAAGAGAGGGAATACATTCTAGAACGTTAAATTAAAGCAAGTAATAAAGACTGCACAGCTTCCTGCTGTCTCAGTCTCCTTCTTCTCTCCACTCAACCTGGGGAACAAAAGCTCTAGGACTTTCTCAGAGGTCATAGTCCCTGAAGAGAAGAGGAAGCAGCTAGCTGTGACTGAGGAACAAGCCCTCCATGATGATATCCACTCATAAACTCCACTGAGACTGACGGCATCACTTCTTCAAGTCAATTTTGATTTACTTACAATTTTTTTTCCCCCTGCCTTAACAGCTAGCTTCCCACATGAAGAGCTAGTGAAGCAATCTGAGCTTCAGTTGGAATTCAGACTGTACTAGCACAGGGTTTCTGTGACCTTTGAGATAGTCATAGGCTTCAGGGGACAAATTCCTTTGCATAGCCAAACTCTGTGCCCACAGTTCCTGCGGACGATGAGGGCACAATTCAGGCAAAGGGACAAAGAATCACAGCTTTCCCTTTCTCTGTATGAAAATAGCTCATATAGCAGAGCATTTGCTGTCAGGAAACCAAATTGTCTAGATTTATCCAATAGTATATTTTAATGCTTTCCTGCCAATACCTACCTGTTAGTCACTTACACAAAATTGCAGGTACAGACACACTGCCATTCTCAGGATGCTCTGTAGTCACACTACAGAAGAAAGGTGCACTTACTTGGCAACTCAGTATGCTCAGTTCTTCTGATGGTTTTTCACCAGATTGATAGGGAAGAGTGTTTTGGGGCTTTTTAAACACAGCTCCTCAATACAGCTAAGCCAATCTTAGGACAACTCCACAGCTAATAAAGTAGTGTAGTTCTCCTAGGTCTTTTTTTATCCCTGGCACTAGGTGTTTGCAATTCTTACCCTAGCACAGCCCTGTCCAATACTGGCATCTTTCTGGGGAACCAATCTGAACTGGGGACATCTCTGTGACTCCTATTCTCTATTTCAACCAGCTTAGTAGAAAACAAAGGAATGTCCAAACAGTGGGGAAATTGAATTTTCTGCCAATTTGCAGCCCTGTATACTAAGTGCATTTTCATTCTCTGGTGTTAATATTCAGCTGACACTACTGAGGAGGCTTCAGAGCAGTCTTTTGGGGAGTAAAAATATTAGAAAACAAATTACTTTGGCACAGTCACAGCACAGCATAGTCCCAACTGAGTTCTGTACCTACACATTGACAGGATGTGGACAGCACAAAGACTAGCTCAGAATATCTATAGCTCCCCCACAGCATGTGAGATTGGCCACGGGAGGATAGTGTCTGCCTGTAGTCATCCAGAACTATTAGACATGCAAAAACAGAAAAAAAAAGATTTCTGAAGATCTTTCCTTATCCTTTGTCCTTGACACTGTCAGGCTTCTACCCTACCCACAGGAATGTGAATTTTAGACTTCAATATTTGTTCAGAACCACACTCCAAATACAGAAGCATAGACAGAGCTACTGCACTCAATTAGCTTTTTGTTGTTGCTATAATGACTGACATCTATTACAGATGACAGATTTTTCTAGGCACTACCCTCTAGTTTTCAGCCAGGTCACACACCAGCAGCAATCAGTATCTCTAACCTCAGGGCAGGCACACTTCAGGCTTGGCCAAGCAGGCAGGAATGGGGAATGGCGTGACTGAACAAAGGTACAGAAAGTGCAGGTAATCAGCAACATACTGTTTTGCTCCCTTACAGAATTAAGACATTCTGAGGCAGTTTGTCAAAACAGGCTCAGATTGGGGTTGGAAGGTGGTACTGTAGACAAGATAAAACTGTCATCACAGAACTTGCCTTCATATGCAAACTGAAAGTGGATGAACAGCCCCTAGAGAACTAATTTAGAAGTGAACTTGTGCCACCTGGTGGATTCCTGCTCGTCCCAAAACCACAGTAACCCAGCTAGAGCAGAGACCACTAAAGAGCAGCACTGCATCAGGACAGGAGAGACAAGGCTCAGGTGTTTGTGTCTTTCAGCGGCAGCCGGCTGAGCGAGGAGGCGCGCAGCAAGGCGCGCAGGAAATGCAGCGCCGTGCACAGCCTCAAGGACAGGTGGCAGGAATGGGCCGAGCAGCACATCATAACGCAGAAGCTGAACCCCTTCAGCGAGGAGTTTGACCATGAGCTGGCCATGTCCACGCGCCTGCACAAAGGAGACGAAGGATACGGCCACCCAAAGGAAGGAACCAAAACTGCTGAGAGAGCCAAGAGGGCCGAGGCCCACATCCACCGGGAGATCAGGGACATGTGCTTCATCATTGAATCGATGGCCAAGCCACGGCCCGACGGCAAGATCCAAGTCACCTTCGGGGAACTCTTCGACAGATACGTTCGGATTTCAGATAAGGTTGTTGGGATTCTGATGAGAGCCAGGAAACACGGGCTGGTGGACTTCGAAGGAGAAATGTTATGGCAAGGAAGAGATGACAATGTCGTAATTACTTTATTAAAATAAGTTAGGCTATAACCAGAACAGCTTTGAGAAAACTTTTCTCCTTTTTTGCCATTAGCATTTGCACATTTTGAATATAAGATTCCCCTGTTCACCACATATAAAGGAGTATTTTTTGAAATATGTATTTTTTGACTAGTGCATGATAACCCAAACATCCAAATGGACTTCATTTTGTACCAGAAGTGCTTGCAGGACAATTAAGTTAATTACTACAAAAAAAAAAAAAAGGAGAAAAATCTATACGGAATATAAGCAGCTGATGATAAAAGCCCATAGCAACATAAATAGCTACAAAGTAATTTCAATTTCTACTTCTTGTTACATTAAGATATTCCCAACCTGTTTAAACTGGAATACCAGGAATATGAAACATGCCAGATGAGAAGCTGAATGACAATATAAAAGTTTTCAGACAAAGTTTTTGATTTGAAAAATGGTCTTGTGCATGCACTTCCTAATTAATTGATTTAAATACAAGTAGAATGACCTTATTTTAATACAGATCAAGGATACATTTGTTTTCTTTACAAGCATAGTATGCAACTACTACTGCAGTATTATCTTGTTGATGCAACTGTTGACACAGCTTTTTCTCTTATGTATCGCACAAAAAATCCTTTTTATAACTGGAGTTTTATATATTTATTGTATTTCTATAACTAATTTTTTAGACTGTTTCATATTTAAACTTGTGGAGGTTGGAATGCAATGAATAAAAAGTTTTGATTAGATACCTATCTAAAAATACCTTCTATGCAACATTGCACAATGTCTCATCTGATTATCTATGTAGATACTGTTCTTATTAATACAGGAAAAATAATATGTAACATATAAAAACTAGCCGGGCACTTGTACTTTTGCATACAGCAAAAAAGTGACTAACATCATCTTCCATTGAAATGTAGCTCTGTGAGAAAAGAGAGAAACGGCGTTCTTAACTTTGAGGAAAATGTTGTTCCACATTACACAGAAATACTGACCTAATTTGATAGCATTTGCCATTCTAATGTCACTGAAATAATGTATTTCAGTCCAGGTGATGCAAAAGCAGACTAAATGCTAATGAACTAATGCTTCTAGGACTTAAAATTGTATTTTCACAAATCTGAGATCTCGGTAAGGTCTCTGCTACTTACTGGATTTGAGAGATCAGTTTCTACTGTAAAAATAGCTGTCCTGGTAAAATGTGTGTGCTTCACATGAAAAGCATTTGCTTCAGAGCAGATGCCTGGGCAAGAAATGAAAACTGTTTTTTTCCCCCTTAAGATTCTTTCAAACTGAAAGAGCAAATATCTTTTTACAGAAGTAGAGGTGTATTAACATCTTGTCTCTGATAAAACAAATACTGCTGTCTTATTATAAGTACAGGTATTCCAATCTGAGGCTTCAATGTACAAATAAACCAAGTATTTTACAACTTCATGATATGAGAACTGACTACCACATCTATTCTAAATCTAAGTAAATCATTAATACCTTAGGCATAGTTAAATTATGCGACTCTATGGAAGAAAAAATTAATTGTAAGATGGAGTCAATTGAGCTTATTTAATGTTTTCTTGAGATCTCAGACTACTCAAGGTGACCTACAAAACTGATGTCTTAGTGTATATAATACACTAAGTATTACTTAGTGTAAGTACTTTTGTAATACTTACATATCATACTTTTTACCTGCATATTCTTATTTCTTTACATCTTTATATAATGACCTTTTATAGCTGTCTAAATCGTCTTGACAAAATTTTGTTGCCAAAGGAATATATGAACTATAAATAAAACACTTAATTATTTCTTGGGTTATTCTCCCACACACTAGTAAACAAATATGTGGCATATTCAGTAAAATACCAGTAAGTTGCTTCAAAATATAAGCACATCTTTCTTTTCATGGCTGTTAAAATATTTCCTGTGAAGGCTTCTCCATCCAAAGCACCAGAAAAAGACTTCAGAGTACATGGCAACAGGCCTTATACAAAACACCTGTACAAAGAACACATACTAAAAGCACGTAAGTGTTAAGTGAATTACATATTTCTGCCTCTGCGCATTCTCATCCTACCACATGAAAACACAGCAGCTGGAATAATGTAATCACTACTATGTATCATCAACCTCAAAGATTGGCAGCTCACTGCAAGGAACTTAAGCCTCTCATTCAGTCATCCCAGTGTTAAAATCTATGCAAAATAAACCAAACTCCCAACTTTTCCCTATTCTTCCCCTCAAACTATTTTATTTCCAATTGGATGAAAAAAACCACATGACATAACTAAGTATTGAGTTTTTTTGCTCATAATACCCTTCACTATTTATCTTTGAGTAGGCAGCATCATGCAAAAGCCCTCTAATTTCTGAAAAGAATTTACTATTTTTGTCAAAAAGAAATATTAAATATTGATATAAGTTATGGGGTATGGAAGCATTTCATGTCGGTTATACGCTTTATAATATTTTTTTACATTGTGTGACAAATTTATCCATGGCGTGGGAGACAATAAATCTGACCTCATTCAAAAAACAACCAAACAAAAGTACTCCCTGAATTATCCACCCTAACTCTCCTACAATACTGTGTTGCATTCCTCTGAAACGAGCATAACTTCTGCCAAATTTAAATATTCTAAGCAGAAAGACGATAAAGGCCAAAAACCTGCTTGATTAAAGTATAGTAGCCTGGAAATTTTTATAAAAGACCCCTTTCCTAGTTCTGACTTGCTTTGAAAATAAAACCCTTCACCTTTGAGACAATAAGCAACTCTCAGCTACTCTCATGGTAGCTTATAGTTGCACATGATTTTTTTTAAATACTGTATTGACTCCCAATTTTTTTAATGTTTTCATGTTCCAATGTTTTACTTGAAACAGAGCTCCTGCACTCTCCTGTCTGAAGGTAGTGTTGCTTTTGCACATCCTTGGTATTGAAAAAATTGTATCTTCTTCTGCAGGAACTTACATACATTTTTCATATTTCAATACATCTATCAAGCACAAGTGACAGCACGGAACTTGTATCAGAAGAAATACATTTGACTTATACATCTTCGTATTCTTCCAAGTCTTACCACAGTCGCTGCAGTGGCTTGAAGTGAGCTGAAGGCTCACTGGACATGTATCCCACCCAGCAGAAATCACCTCCCTCCTCCAGAGTAATAATTCCTTCTTTACAAATGTTTCTGTACAGCCAAGTTCAGCAATATAGCTCATTTTTAAAACAGGAGAAGGCAATTGAAATAAAATTAGCTGTAGTGAAGAGGATACTATTCATGGTGAAATGTTCAATCACAGAAGAGATACTAGCAGGCCCTCCTCTCACAGCCATTTCAGCTGCTATGCCCCAAAATCTCAACTAGAGCCACTGCTGACAACTCAGGGCACAAGCAGTTTAGCACTCAACAGCATGTGTACTATCCACAGTGTAACTATCACAAGAGAAAACAAACTATGATTACAAAGCTTGTAAGGTAAGCAGGACAGCAGAAAGCAAAGCTGGCACAGGAACTTCTGCAGTGAGACAGCCAGCAGGACTGGCTTGCACTTAGTTTGCATATACAACAAAAAGTGTACACCATTCCCTCAGCTGGGCAATTCCTCTCTCTCCTCCAGAAGCACAGTGTAGCTCTTTCATAGCAGCAGCAATGTATAGTACTCTAAAGAGGAGAAAGAGGAGGTTTGTTCCCTTAACTGAGCTCCAAGCTGCAGTGACAACAGTAAAATACCGTGATGACATCTGTTCTTTTATGAAGGGAGAACATAAAAGTGAGATTTAAGATTCAAATACTAAATGAAGAGTACAAGATAATTATTTCTTTTATTTGAAGCTGAAGGAATAGTCAACATTCTTACTCATCTTTCAAGAGCAAATTTTATGCAGACATTCTAATTTCTGTACCAAAAAAATAACTCTAGTGCAATATAAACAGGTGATGCCAGGAAGATGCCAGGACAAGCAGTATGTCATAAATTATGATCTTTTTGCAGATAACACAAGAGCAGTAACTAACAGAGACAGGATTTAGAGCCAGAAGATCATACTTGAAGAACCCCATGTTTGAGTCTCAGGTACCTAAATAAAACATCAAGTTACTCAGTGAATCCATCCAAGTATTATGTGCTGAGACACAGTCTTCTGGCAGCAAACTCCAGATAATGGGTTTCATAAGTCTTCAGCAAACGTCAAACCCCAACGCTTTACAATCACAGAAATAAACCTTGCTGGGAAAGATGGAAAGGAATTCAGCTGCAGGAAAAGGATAATGAACTGCAGGCAGAAGGGACATCAAGACAGTGCCTTTTATGTGTGTCATACAGAAATTAACTACATCTCTGGTAATAAAATTCCTGGTCTTGTTGAAACAGACATGCGCTACTTTCCATAGATCCCTTACACAGCCAGTTGCTTCACCAAGTGTGGCCACAGTCACTTACGCTTTAAATCAAATGTCCTTCTATTCCTTAACTAAGTTTGTATTTTACAAGCATGATTGCTACTGTACTGCTTACTAAACACTATCCCTTTTTTGATTTCTACTTTTTTGATTCCTATTTGCTTTTCCGAAACTGGTCCAATACTTGGAAACATTCAGCTACTGAAGATTTTTGTGAGCTTTCATTTAATCCTTCAAAGTATAATTTTTTATAAAATTTTTCACACCACCTCTAAAAAACTAAAATATGCTTTATTTGCAGTATGAGCTTAGGATAGAGACTATGCAGTTGAATTAATGGTTTTGTCAGCAAGGATGATCTGAGACCTTTCCCCTCTCCCTCTTCAAAATGGTTGAAGGCAACATATTGCATACCCATTGCTTCCTGCTGGGCTTTAAAAAGCCTCAGAAATACCAAAAAACATGAGAAAATGCATCCTATACATTCAGTTGTTAAATGAACAGCAAAAAATGGCATTTGTGCTTCTACGTGAACTCCACCTTCTAAATAAACTCCAACTCAAGTTTATTTTTACATATATTTAGATTTATTTGCTATACATCACTGTGAGCTTATAGTACTTGAAATCCATTACAGGATTTTTTTTTTGTTGTAATAATCAGTTGTAACTCCACAATAAAGACAATAATACTGCTGTGGAAGACCAAAGGGGAGAAAAGCCATTTCAATTTATTTACAGTTCCTTATTTTGTAAACATTTACTCTACACATTGTACTAAGTTCTAATAAGGATAAAGAGATATACATAGAGACAGGAAACAAAGCCCTGTTTTTCTATTCATATTGAGCATTAGCATATTATAGATGAAACATCTGCCCTTTCTTGTTACCATAGCAGTAAGCTGTCTTCAAATAAGTTTTTTTTAACTTTCCAGAAATGTAAATATTTTGAAATATACAACTACATCTATGTAAGCCAACCCATTTGGCTTTTATTCCATTTCTAGAATAATTTAAAGTGCTATAAGCAACCCGTCAATCAACACTTTTCTATAATAACAAAACTACTTTAAACATTAATTTACAAGAAAATATACAATGTTTGTCTGAAATAGCTGAAATTTCAGCACAAAGTCAGTCACTGTCACACTTAACAGCAATTTTTTTGTTCTTTTTTTGTTTTGTTTTTTTTTGCAGAACATAGAATAAAAGCTTTGAAACAAACATTTTTGTTGAGCAGTTATTGCCACAATGGCTTATCAAGTTTTCTACAAAAGTGGACAAGAGCTACTGGAACTGTATTCTAGCCTGTCATTTATTTTTTGAGGTCACATGACAGTAAGTTTGCATATTCCACAAGTCTACTGAATTACAATATTGTCTACCTATGATACATGATGTCATTTTAATCAGAGCTGGTGCTAATTGTAAATTTACAACATAGACCCACTCAAAAACATCACAAATAATTTTTTTTCTTTGGACAGGAATAAGCTATATTCTTGGAGCTGATGTGCTACACGGCTACAACAGTATAACAGTATATATCTGACACCTTATGTTGAAGAAAGATGCATCTGTTTCTGTACTTTTAATGCCCTACTATAGCTACAAATTGTTCACTTAGTTTTGCTTGCTTTAGCCTTTTAAGTTTTTGGAACTATCATATTCTTACATTCACTTGCTATTTTGTAGTCTTTGCCACTTAGCTCAATATTGTCAGTATTTGTCCCAAACCTGCGGATCATTAACAGCATGTGCAAAACACTCTTTAAATACAATCAGCATGCAGCTACAACACATATTAACTGACTTTTTTCTACACATGAACAAGAAACAAGACAAGTGGCACTGTTGACTTTGGATATCTTCTAACTTCACCACGTGTGTACTGGGATGTGTTAAGAAGGAATGCTCAGCTTCTCACCCATTTGTGGCACCACTTGAATAACCCATCATTGGTCTGGACCAATCTCTGCAGTGCTGCTGCCAAATACCCACACGCAGCTTTCTCAGAGGTTCACAGAGGGCAACTTCATTCATAGACATAATTTGAATACAAAAATAATAAGCTATATTCAATGAAGCAGCCCCCTAGCAGGATTGCAGGAAAGGTGTGTGTGGGAAACCTGGGAGGCAACTGTAATATGGATAAGAAAATTTTGCAGGCCACAAGGCGCAAAGTAACTAATGCTAATTTTTAGTCCACAAGGTCAATATTTTGTAAAAGAGTCTATAGCTTAGAAAAAGTATGACAGTATATTACAGATGCAAGAGCATGAAAAAACTTCTGCTATTTAAAAATAATAACTAACGGCCACACTGAAAAATTAGAAAAAAAACCCCAAAAAAACCCAGATAAGTAAAATACATTATATTGCTCCTAGGGATTTATAAGCTGCACTGATTCATGTCAGGTTTGGGACAATAACCTGTAGAAATAGTGAAATACTTATTCAAAAGCCCATATTTCTATGTCTTGAATAGTGAAGTCTTCTCGCTTAGAAAGTGTGTGATTCCCAAATGTTTTACATGAATGACTTCTTCCATGGTAGAGATCACCATCAAGCCAAAGAGCAAACTCTCCTCTGCAAGACAGACAATGTATTAAAGCAAAAGACTGAGGGAGTAAGCATTGAATCTATCAATGTATTTTTCATTCAAAATTTAGAAAAGAGAAGGAACTAAATAATTGCTTTTTAATACAAGTACCTCACTGCTGTTAATAAATTTATGCTACAAGGATTTAATTGTTTTTTTAATATTTATTATTAACTTGGGAATATCCCTTTTGCAGATATTCTAAAATAAACTAACTAGAATTCCTCAGTTTTCATCCTCTTCCATTTTTATTAGAGACAACAAATAGCACTTTTATATCTAAAGAGAATGCTGATAAGAAATAAGAAAAATATTCCAGAAGCATATGCACCTGCATGGGTGGGAAAAAATCAGGACAAGATGTGTGATTTCTGGAGACCCTGGCATGTTTTGTGATGGCTCAGTTTCAATTCAGGCCTCTTCTAGCTACACGCAATTTTCACATTTACATCTTTCCACAATCATATCTTTTGAATACAGGAAGACACACTTGCAAGTCAAGCATGCAAGGCATCATAACCTTGCAGGGCTGAAACTTTATGCCACACTATGGCTAAGACAAACCTCCTGTTTAAATTTTGTCAGCATTAGAAGCTGAACACCTGACATACTAAAGTTTCTTGGCTGGTAACTGTTGAGTCCTGAGCTATCAAACTGAAGACCATTCCAATTTTTCTCTTCAAAGGTGTCCAGACAAATGTTTTTAACAGATTCTAATTGTAACTTACCCTCCTCCACCAAAAGCAAGAGAGTCCATGTCTCCTTTAATGAAGAACATGTTGTCCCCAGTCCATTTAAAAACCTAAGGAAAAAAAAAAACCAAACAACAAAACAGACTAGGCAAGTAAAAATATCTGAACTTTTCATTTGGGCAGAAGGGAAACCAACCATCAGTAAAGACAGACTAGGGGTGGCTAGAGGCCAGTTTAATGAAGTTGACACAGAATTCAGGAAACAGATAGCTTCAGACAAAAATTCTCTGAGGTTTTACACTAATTAAAATAAGACCATTCAAACCAGGTCATCTGCGAACATCAAAACTGCTACACAATGAAAAATACTGAGAAAATATGCTTAGATTAGGTGATATGCCCGTAAAGAGGATGCAGTTTGTGAGTTTTCAGATAGACACCTGAAAGAATTTAAACAGTAGAAAAATCATCAATACAATTAAAGAGTCAGGTTGAACGTGTTGTTCAGCATGCAAACACTACTAATTCACCGTACACTTAAAGATTCCATAAAAAAAAATAATGTGATGACCTTTTTTTTTGGGCCAACTTGTAACATTTTTCAGACTTACAGCTAGATTTATCCCTTAAGTATTTTAAGATCATGCACTTGGGGTAGTGGTGGGGAAGGGGGCAAAAGCATACAAAGTCATTACTGCTTACCTCAAAATCTGGAGAAAAAGTGAACATAAAGGTCTCCCCAGTGCCATAAAAGCCATCGCTCACTTTAAACGGTTCAGATGCTAGTGCACCAAAAACCTGTAGCAAAAATACATGAGAGCAAGAAAAACTTCAGAGAAACTACACAGAACTCAAGAATCTCTAATGATAAATGAAAATGATAATTAATGATAAATCAGGTTGTAAATACTGTCAATTTGAAATTCACACCATGAATTTCACTGTACCACAGTTCTGAGTGCACTGAGATATGGTACGGTGCTTTGTGGTACAATAGAAAGTAAGTGCACTCTTCTTCAATAATAAGTGAGGATGGTAAGAAAAAAGAAAATCTAATGGATAAAAACTAAACTCTGAAAACTCTCAAAAACAATGTATGTATATTTAAAATTTCAGATCAAAAGGTCCTTCTTACATAACTCCTATTTCTCTAGACTAGACTATTTTCAGCAAGTTCCTAGGTGAAGCTGAGATATCTTCCACACAATTTATTAATTCCAGTCCAGATACTAGGTAAATGCTGGTTACCCTGTCTTACAACACACAGATTTTAACAGAAGGACAGGATGCCATCCAGAAGGACCTGGACAAACTTGAGAACTTGGCCTGTGTGAACCTCATGTAGTTCAGCAAATCCAAGTGCAAGGTCTTGTACCTGGGCAATCTCCAATTTAAGTACAGACTTGGAGATGAAGTCACTGAGAGCAGTCCTGAAGGGAACAATTTAGGGATTCTTATGGATGAAAAGTTGGACATGAGCCAGCATGTGCTCACATTTTGATGAATTCAAGAATTATTCTCTTGCAATAAACTCTTATTAATTTTTAAAAAGTATGCACAACAGAAAACAACTAATTTGATGCAGGTAGTACATTTGAGAAGTCATTGCTTTGACTCCACTGTTAGAGAGCAGACAAGAAGTAGGACTCATACACCAAACTTTCTTTAGTCATAGCACTTACAGAAACTTCCTCATATTGCTACTACTTTATTCTTTAATATTACCTTTTTTAAGAACAAAATGTCACTATACTGACAAGTTACTTTACTCATGTAAAATGTCCCTTTACAATAGTGGAAGGAATTACCTTTAAACATATGTGTGACCAATGCTTATAATCTAAAAATTTGATTCTCTGGAACAACTTTTAACCTCACTTTACAAGGGGAGGAAATGAAGTTTCAGAGTCACCTAAAGGTGCTCACTTTTCAGATGTCTGTATCAAATCCAGACAAACTGTTAAAGAGCAAATTCAGTGTAAGATCCATGAAGATCCATGAACGGAGATGCATGTTTCCATACCCTTGTTTTAATGCAAGTTCACAGGGAAACTGGCCCAAACTTTTTTTGCAGAGATATTTATTTCATTCAACATCTAGGATCCAACACCAGGAAGATATTTCTTTATTATTCCATGATCTCAATGTCAAGAATATGCTTAAGACAGAAAAAAAACTACTAAATTTTTGCTATTGGGGAAATCAGGCCAAAATAAATGAATTGTGTTTTCTGCTCATTTCCAGAAGATGTCTTTTTTCCCCCTACATATTTTTAATTCAAGGCTTGAGATGAGTCTCTAATGTTATCAACACCTACAGGTTTTTATGCTTCTCTTTTTTTAGCCCATTACTGGTTAGATGGACTCATGGGAATATGAACTTCAAGACCATATTTAATGTTTAGCTGATCTTTACTACCTGTAGTTCTACTAAATGTAACAGTTAAGGATAGAATTTAAAGATGAGACAGAAAGAACTTATAATTGCTGTAGTAATTTATGCCTATTTCATACTGTCTTTGCACATGTAAACTCTAAAAAGCAGGACAGATGAGACACTTCTACCTTTCTGTTATTTCAAGCATCTGGGTCTGTAGACTAGGCTTCAGAAAACTGGCTGTTAACTTTTCTCTGTCAAACATTTTGTCAGACCTTATACTCTACTTAGCATATGCAGATTAAGTGAACTTAAATAGAACATTTTTTAGCATAAAAATTCGTAGTGAACTCAAATTTAGTTTCATCAATTAATATAACAAAATGGGCTGGTGAAATACATGATATTCCATATTTAAATAACTACAAGCATATTTTCAAGCAATGGGAAGCCCTGCAATTATTTCTTAGTCCTCTATTTGAGTCTCTGTATCCTAACTTCTTTTAAAGGCTCAAGTCATTCTTTAACTCTGCAGCAGTTCTGGTAGCTAAGCTACATTCAGGTAGCTATGACATGCCTTCAGATAATATCCTTAGGGCTGACACTACATCTAGTAAATAAATATAAGTAAAAAAGATAAAAGTAAGATTTCATTAACAACAGACATTCCTTGAGAGGAATTAACCTTATGTTAAAGTAACAAACAGTTTTGTCAAACCTAAACTACCTCAGTTCAGCCTCTACACAGGTGTAAACTTTTCACATAACACTTATTCCAGTGTTTGTCTTTGATCCTCTCAGGGATGTTATCTGTACACCCAGCAAAACACAAAACTAATACATTCTAACCATGTAGAAAGCCTTACGTATTTTACTTTAGAGACTTTGAAGCTTTATTTCTAATTATGGAATAAATTAAGCTATTAAGAACCTCAGTCAGTCTCCCATACAATTCCCTACTCAATGGAGGAGTGATTCTGAAGCTATTAGGTTCACTCAGTTTTGTCCAGGATGCCCTTAGGAATCAGGATTTGACAATTCCTCTATGTCCTATATGCTTCAAGCTGAGCCTTGAAAGATCACCTCTTTGCTAAAGCAACAAGAAATGAATAAGGCTTTACAGAAGTGCAATTTGCTTCCCAACAGTTATTTTAGTTCTTGAGAAGTGATGTCCCTAGGATTTTTCCATTAGATCTGATTTTTGTGGCTAGTTGTTAGGGCGGATAACTAAAATTCCCATGTCCTACATTCCATGTCTCACACTTCTGCAAGTGCATACAATCTGAAGAATGGCTTTTTAGAAAACTAGACAGTCCTTGAGGTAGTTAACTGCATTAATCCCATTTCTAGACCACCACTTATTTAGTGACTCATGCTCAGGAATCAAGTACCAATTTCTTTTCAAATGGCTCTTGGGGTTCACAAAAAGAAGCACATACCAGTAGATGGACAATCCATAGCAATTGTAATGACACAACTATCAATTTCATGGACACTTTTATTGAAGAATCTCCTAGAATTGACTGGAGCAGGCAATTTAGGTGGCTTCAGATTCGAAATTCCAACTAGACATTGCTCATCTTTCACACAATTAAAGTTTGCAGAAGTTCAGTGGTTTTGCTCAGTTTTTTCTTTTGTTTATTTGGAGTTTTTTGGTTTTTTTTTGAACAACCATTAAAATAGAATTGTTAATTGATATGAAAAAGAAAGCAAGATTGGAAAAGGTTTTTGAACAAAAATGCAGTAGGGTGAGGCTTAGCAGCCTGTAATGGAACATTATGAAATGTTACAAGGTACACTTGCTCCTTACTCCACCTATTATCAATATAATAAAAAAGCAGTCCTCATAAACATATGCAAAAAAGAAACATACCTCAGGGGAAGCAGCCCAGGAAAGAAATTCATTCTAGTTTAAAAGAAAAGTGCCTCAACCAAGGATACGACAATTCCAGTATCTTTTATAAACACTGAAGATACAAAGTGAGCAGAACAATGAATACCAAAGAGGACTGAGCAGGTATGCTCAGAAAACGTCAAGAAACTATCTGGTCATAATTCTGTCATTTTTCAAAACAGCTGAATCTCATTTAGGATCTTCTCTAAACTAGAATCTCAGAAAACAGGCAGTGATCTTGGAGTGTAAGGTATGAATAACCACCTGGTCTCTTAAAACACATTTTTTGGAGGGCATATACAGTATTTATCTTAGCATACTCCTAGTGAACTATTCCTGGACACATTATCCTATAAAGTACTTAGAGTCCATTTCAGTTATGGAAAGCAGTTTTAAAGGACTATCTGCCAGGAAGATATAAGACATTAAAAATAAATTAACCTCTTCCAAAAAATCAGTAGCTTCACCAATAAATGAATTACCCATACTAATTATTGAAGAGCATAGTTGGTTACCATTGTATTACTTTTCATGACTGTAGATCCTTGCATGGAGAGGAGAAAGACTCTGTGCTGAATTTACAAATGTTCTGAACAGACAGTGCAAATTAATTGTCTGCTGTCAAACGCAGACATTTTTCATTAATAAAATGAGACAGAGCTAATGAAAACACCACTCCCACTACATTGGTGAAGGATTGAGCATGTAAAACTCGTCTGAACCACTCCTTCCACATATGCTGCTCACTGAATAGACACGGATTTCCCCCACCCTTGTATGGAACCTAGGTAAGATTTGGCATATGCTTGAAAACTCAGTTCAGTAACTACTTGACCCAGAATTCCAAGGCATGCTTTCATACATATTCCTAGTTATAAGGCTGTAAGCCGAGATTCACCAAGGTTTGTTTCACAAAAAAAAAAAAAAAAAAAAAATAAATAAATTGATGCATCTATGAACTCCCTGTTTTGATAGGGCAACTGTGGCACTTTTTGAACATTCAAGCCAAGACGTTCATACACAGAAAGTGCATGAATGAATTCCTTCAGCAACAGACAGTACTTCATAGCAGTGCCAAGACAGACCCATGAGAAAAAGGATATCTTTTTCTGGGAGAGATAATCAGGTACTAGGAAGCAGGTATATCTTACTAATTTATCTTGAGAAGCTAATAAGTGAATTAGAGAAGTCACCTAAGTACATTTATGAGACCGATGAGTATGCTGCAACATCTCAAGTTTTTCAATAGATTTGTCTTCAATATTAAAAGGTAAATGAAAAAAAAATTCTTTTTCAAGAACTTCTGTGAAAGAGTGTGCTACTAGTGAAGAGTTAGAGGGGATTTTTCTTTTTAAGGGATCCCTAGGGTAGGAAACAACAAAAAAATAATGACTTGAATAAGAAAAGATACCCTTCATTTACTGTTTTCAGACCCCCTAAATGAGACCATCTTCCTGAAAATAAAAAGTGTGGTTACCAAACTGGGAGAGGTAAGTGACTTAAATGCTACAGTAGTGTTCTTTGTAACGGTGGTTCTGGCAATTTTTTCATGACAGCATAACATGCTCCCACAAGCAAACACAGAAGTTGCAGAAAAAGTACCAAGAAGTTTCATACTGCCTGCAGTGTTCACCTGTTACTAGATTATTCAAGAGAGGATGTTTGCTATTCAAATGGTGAGATGTGAGCCACTTCCTGAAATTCATAACCCAGTCAAAGAAAAACAGAGCATAACTACAGAAGCTCAAAGAACAAATTAATAATGTAACAAAGGTAGTACAGGTCTTGAAAGATGTTGGCTGCAGCTACAGAATATGCTGAAGCCCTAGACACAGCTAACAACATTCCAACTCAACAAGACCTTCCAGTATAGGGAAGTTTTAGAGACTGTATTTCTCGTGTATAGTTCCTTAAGTGTACAAAAAAACTTAAATTAAATTGATTAATTGGCTATTACCAGACTCTTGCATTACACCAGCTAACTTATACCATTAAAATATTTCCTGGACATGTATTATGTTGGTCGACTGCTTAAGAGCAAAACACATTTCTAAGGAAAAAGTTTGCTTGATACAGAAAATTTTAACTTGCTTGATAGATACAATTTTATCACCAATGATGGATTGAAGCATCAGCCACGCCTTCATACCCCTCAAACATTTTTCTTGATGGGTCCCCTATTGCCACACAAATATTTTCCTACCTGTCCATCACTGTCTTTGATAACCAGCAGCACAGGTGTGTCTAACCCCATCATTGTCCGATACAAGGTCTTCAGGCTCATGCCATGCTTTGCAGTACTGTAGACAAGAGTCCATGGATACCCAATAGTCCGTGGTGGAAGAGACTTTGTGAGCTATTAACAAGAAAATTACGAACTTTATTTAATATATGTTTCATATTTAAGAATGTATTACATGTAAATGAAAGCGGATTATGTTCTGCTCAACCATTTTTATTTGGCCTTAAAATCTAAGAACTAAACCTGAAGTTTCACACGTATACTTTCTACTTTTGGTCACTCAAGTAGGTTTCTTTTCCTTCCTCAACTAGTGACCTACACAAGAATGATTTATCAACTAAAGAACATGTGTTTGTTAAGGTCTCTAAAAGGTTTATCCATATAATTGTTCTCACATAACAATATTTCATGTCCCACCAACGTCTTAGTATTGAGTAAGTAGATCATACAAGTCAGCAGGTAGCAAGCTGAAGTGTAAATGCTGCTTGTTGCCCTTGTGCTTCTTAATCCAAACTTCAATTAATACATTCATAATGAATCACTTTGGCCTGGACAGCAAGAACTGCAGCGTTTTCACTTATATTTTCAAGAAAGAATGAAAGCAAGGCAAAGACAGATAAGAGTCTGTCTGAATACATGGTGTATTCTATTCAAAATTAGGATTAAAAAAAAAAAAAAGCAGTATTTTATCTATGAATTGTGCTCTGCTTCAACAATTAGACACACACATGTCTATGGTGCCAGATGGGATCCATCCAAAGAAACAGACAGAGCTGGCAGATATGCTCACTGAGCCACTTCCCACTGTTTACCATTACTCCAGGATAACTGGGGACATCCCAGTTAGCATATGTGGTATCCATTTACAAGATGGACTATTGGAAGAATCTCAGGAGCTACAGGCCTGTCAGATCTCAGTGCCTGGGAAGGTCATGAAACAGGTCACCTTGAGTGCCATCTGACAGCATGTGCAAGAAAACCTCAGATCAGGACCAGCCAGGATGGGTTCATGACAGGTAGGTCCTGCTTGGCAAACCTAATTTTCTCTATGACAAGGTGACCTGCTCAGTGGATGAGGGAAAGGCTGTGAATATTGTCCACCTGGACTTCAACAAAGCCTTTGACACCATTTCCCACAGCACTCTCCTGGAGAAACTGGCTGCTCATGGCTTGGACAGATAAACCGCTTGCTGGGTAAAAAACCTGGCTGGATGATCAGGCCCAGAGAGTGGTGGTGAATGGAGTTAAATCCACTTTGTGGTCAGTCACTTGTGCTGTTCCCCAGGGCTCAGTACTAGGGCCAGTCCTGTTTAATGTCTTTAACCAGCGAACTGGATGAGGGGATGAAGCGCATCCTCACTCTGTTTGCAGATTACACCAAGTTGGGCGAAAGTGTCGATCTGCTGGAGGGCATGGAGGCTCTGCAGAGGGATCTGGACAGGCTGGATTGATGGACCACAGCCAACAGTACAAGGTTCAATAAGGCTAAGTGCCAGGTCCTGCACTTGTGTCACAAAAAGTTCCTGTAACACTGCAGGCTGGGAGAAAAGGAGCTGGAAAGAGGAAAAGGACCTAAGGGTGCTGCTTGACAGCTGCACATGAGATAGCATGTGTCCAGGAGGCCAAAAATGGAATCATGACTTGTTCCCCTGTACTGAGCACTGGTGAGGCCACACCTTGAGTACCATGTGCTGTTCTGGGCCCCTCACTAAAAGAAAACATTGAGATGCTGGCATGTGTCCAAAGAAGGGCAGTGAACTTTGTGAAGGGTCTGGAGAGGACTGAGGGAGCTGGGGTTAAACCTGGGGAAAAGGAGGCCCTGAGGGAACTCATCACTCTCTACAACTACCTGAAAGTAGGTTGTAACAGTCAGTCTTTTCTCACAAAACAAGAGAAGAGAAAATGTCCTCAAGTTAAGCTACTAGAGGTCTGGATTGGATCTTTGGAACAATTTCTTCAGCGAAAGAGCATTGGAACAGGGTACCCAGGAAAGTGGCTGAGTTACCATCCTTGTTGAGCTATTTAAAGGCGGCATAAGATGTGGCACTTAGGAAAGGTTTAGTGGTGGACTTGGCCGTGCTGAGGTAACAGCTAGACTCGGTGGTCTAAGCCATCTTTTCTAATATCTGCAGTTTATTTTCTTCTATTTCATATCACAAAAGGTCTTACTGGTGTGTTTTACACTATAGCCATAGCATTTGTGACAGATTAATGTGCAAGAATAAAAAATTATGTATCTAAGTCCATACCTTTTCAATTTGTTCTGGCTGTAGTAATTCACTTGGATCACTAAGATTTGGCCGGAATGCTTCAGGCTCCAGGTCTGTTTTGATATTTGTTGCCTGTTTTGAATTGGTATCTTCTCTTGTTGTTATCTATGAAAAGAATAGCAAGAAAGTAAGTATATGCCATCCTATCAGCAGACATGATAAAACTTCACAGGTTTCAAATCATGCAGTTATCAATTATGCAAATCCCTTGGAAGTTTACAAATCCAATAGATTTGATTTGACTGAGATTTCAAATAGCAAACTGGTACACAACTATGTAACAATAGCTTACAGAGACACCTACTCAGAAGAAAGCTATGGTTTTATGCTAAAACAACAACCGTGTATGCAGTTCTCATACACAGCTGCAGCACTTGAAATGCTTTTCAGAAGATACCTTAAAAATTTCTTGCATTTTAATAGTGGCATAGAATTCTAAGTGCAATTTTAAAAAGTCAGAAAGGCAGGGAATTAAAACTTCAACACTGACACTTCTCAATAGTTTCTGAATCAATACTCTTTCAGAGTACCTAAGAAATTTTTCAGATATGCAGTAGACATCTGGGAAGACTGCTGCCATGTATTTTGAGCAAGCCATTTGAAGAGAGCTGCTCCATAAGCTGATCTGCTGAAGTACTTACAGGAATCAAAGAAGAAAGAATTGAGAGGGTGGGGTGGAAAAGCAGCAATAATACTTAAGTTGCATAGTGAGCACTGAGGTCTGGCAAAGATGCACTATGCAGAAGGGTTCTGCAGTAATTTAAAATACCTGACCTACATATCTACCCTACTGAATGGGGACGGCAGAGGCCACAAAATTCCTTATCAGACGTAGCTCACAACAGCTTCTTACCCAAGTCAACACTCACTGGCACTTCCAAGTTAAAGTGCCATGTCTTGATAACTAGAATAGCTGCGATCCAAACAGATTTCCATCTACAAATTCAGCTGCAGGGACATTTAAAACTCACTAGGAACAGTGAAATCTGACAGAGCAGTAGGACAAAGTGAGGAAGTTAGTAAGATAAGCTGCTGCAGCAAGGCTTACTAAAATGTTGAGAGAAAAAACACAAATCTTAACAAGATTAAGAGCATCTGAAAAATTTATCAGGCTAAACCAAGTTTCACTAAAAGCCAAACTGTCCAAATGAAAACCTGAATCCTGAAAATTTCAAGAAAATACCCACCAAATACAGTTTGCCACATCCCTCATACTTTAAACATACAGGATACAACTGGAATATTTCACAATATCACCATGGTAAACTTCGCCAGGCTTTTATGAACTTCCTTAGTTATTAAAAAAAAAAGTGCCAAATCAAAGAAAAATTCTGAAATACAGATAGAAATATTTTTAAAAATACAGCCACTTGAGAACAAGAAAAAAAGGACCTCTCATCTCCCTCAAGAACTATGAAAAAAGTTCCCATCACAAACTCTTGTTATTTAAAAAAAGGCTTATAAAGTCAACATATCAAAATATATTCATATAGTAACTCAATAACAATTAATTCTAAACCCAAGAAAAAGTGTGCTTAAATTGAGTATCAAGCAAGAAAAAAGCTGAAGATTTCCTTTTTTCAATGGAAGGTAGTAAGAACTTACAATGTAGACTAAACACTAATTTCCGTATCACAACAAAAAAATGCAATTATCCATATAGATAATTTTTTTCACATACAAAAAGATGACTTGTAAGTTGCTTTACAGAGTGCTATCTCTAAAATGTTATTTCATAGTCCAAGTATTTTCCACCTTAAATGCTTTTCATCCATCATATTACTGCTTCAGAGTAAGTTCAGCTTTGTTCAACTGTAGAGCAGAAAGTTTTTTCCCTTGTTATTCTTTAATTCTGATTAAACACTACCATGCAAAACATGATGGTCTTGATATATTGATATACATATGGTCTGAATAATTTGGATTCAAGTGTTGTGGGGAACTGAGTTTCGTGGTTTAGAGTTTTTGGGGATTGGGGTATTTTTTTGGATGGATCTTTTTCCTTTCTTTTTATTATTAACATAAAGCAGTTTTCTTCTAGGAAGAACACTGCTTTGTAGAAGCAGTTAAAGAATATCTGTTCAAAAGAATCTGAGAGAAAGCACTCTAGCTTCAAAGTTTTTGTATTTATCTCCCACCAAAGTTGGACAGAGCAGACTGACTGACAGTCAGATTCCAGGGGCTTCCACAATTGGTAAATGTCACAGTCTACACCACACTTGAGACCATAACACTCAAATGGCCTCAGAGCAGAGTTTATACGCTGCAGCCTATCACATCAGATTTTTCTAGTCAGCCTAAACCTTGAGTTTGAGTATACGAGGTGAAAGGTATTTGGAAAGTGCTCCTACACTTCCAGAATACGAATTCAGGGATTCTCCACCACCACTTGCCAAAAGCAGAACAGTTCTGTTCTCAAGCAGGAATAATTTTTTTGTTTTTTGGGCAAGATTCCTGACTCTCCTATAACAGTGCAGCTTTTGAGTTCAAGGTTCATGCTCATTATTGAACTACGTAATTGTACTACTTACAAAACATTTTAAAGTGATTTATTACTGATTATTAAACAAACAGAAATATCAGAGCTAAGAAAATGTTTGCTTATGAGTAATTAAGTAATATATTAAAAAAGCCAAGATCAAATAAAAAAAAAAAAAACACCCAGAAAAAAAAATTTAAATTTTCAGCAGCCAAGTACTAGAGAAAAACAAAATACTCACTGCTTCTAAGGAAATCTAAGCTATGCTTTCCACTAGTAAGGGGTGTATGCTGTGCACAGCAGCTAACAATTTTATAACTCTCAAAAAACTACGAAACACCTAAAGAGAATGCAAATATCAGTTTCAATCCATATCCACAGACCTTCAAAAATCCAAACTGATCTCAGAGTACTGTTTTGTGTGTATGTGTATGACCTCTGCCATGTTCAAGTGCCTCAGTTACCTGCTTTTATAATGGGAAAAATACTTACCTATTTCAGAGAAGTTGTGAAGCATCATACTTGCCATGTACAGTGAGATTCCTGATGAAAGATTCCTATATAAAATTAAACACCCATGCAACAAGGTTTTGGATTCTTCACCTGTTTTGCATTCTTTTTAGGGAAGCTTCTAACACAACACACCAGTCTAAAGTAGAAGTTAAAACACAACACTGCAAGTCAAGCAGTACTGAGAACAAATTTTCAAATTCTAACAGAAAATTCCCATGTGAAAAAGGCGGAAGTAGTAATTCCATCATAAAATTACTGACTCCATCATAGAATTGCACAATTAAATACATCCAAAACAAAGGAATTTTCTGCTGGATCCTTGTAGTGCTGTAGACAAGACAAACCCACTGAGCGCAGGACTTGCCCTGATCCAAGACACTACAAAGAAAGATGTTTTAGTATCTGGAGATGGGGTTTAAACTACTGAAGAGGGCACCTGGAGACGTCTGCAGAGTGTGCGCAGTTCTTCGCTATTTAGAGCATCGATCCTGCGGTGATACTCAGCCACTGACACTACCTGAATATGGAGACAGGAAGACAATAATTCCACTGACAGTTGAAGAAAAGTAAAAAGGTATGAAAGAAAAAACTGGAGGAGAGTAATGAAGGGAAAATGCGCAATGACAACAAACAAACAAGAAGGGCCAAAAGATGTTTTTGTTTCTGCAAGGACAGTGCACATGTAGGTGATTTTAGACATATGAGTAAACACAGCAAGATTACAAAATAAACACTACGGGCACTAACAGTCAGATATCTCACTGATCTAGGATGAATAAAGAACTGATATAGGAGTGCATAAAGTTTCCAGTATCAGGATGCTAAATAAAAAGTCAATCTGAGTTACATGCCTTCACCCAAACTCTTCAGCCCAAGGTCCTCTCAAACATTCTTTACTCTCAGATTAATGAATCCTGTGAACCTGGTTTGCTTTCCTAGATGAAGACTAGAAGCAAATCTCAGGCTTCTCAGTAAGCTCTAACTCTTGTGCCTGGCAGTGAAGATAAAGACAATGTAGCAGGACCACAGTTTAATAACATCCCAATACCACCCAACAATTTCTTTATCCTGGACTTTCTATTCCCCTCCAAAGCTTCTGGAGTTGCTCATCTGTCAACACATTCACTTCAAATGGCATCTCCGCTTTGGCAGGAGGTGTATGGCCAGAAAGTCTTTAGTCAGAAAGCTCTAGAACATGCTGCTCTGGTGCAACAAGCTGGCTAAAGGACTACAACAGTCATTTTGATGTAACTAGAGCAAATAATGTGATTTTGAGAACAACTCAAAATCATCATTGGTATGAAAGCATCTTAAAACAGCTGGTGGAGAGATTAAATGGATGTCCCATGTAGTAAGAGCATATTAAAAACTTCTAGAGCCTACCACAGTGCAAAGGAAGACAACCACAAGTCCAGCAGCTCCCCATCTACCTGTCCCTACTACAAGGAGTTTGGCCAGATACTCGCCACTGTCCTGAGTACAGAGCCCACAGTCATGCATGACTGGCTCTTGAGCAGCGATGGTTCACTCTACCCCATGCAACTGCAAGGCAAGGAAAAAGGAACACTTGTGACATCCAGCTTTATTACTGAATAATCCATAACTACTAATACTCGATTTATTGCCATTATTTTCTACTGTTCTCTTAAAACAGGTCACGAATATTGTTGTAAATTGTGTTATTGGTTTGTGCATTCTCAGAGTCAAACAGCTATATATAAAGCTTTAACAGTATTCCACTCAAACAGTGTAGTTTTATCCTTTTACTTGCTATGACACTTCACTGCAAATTTACACTGTTCACAACAGCAACTTATGAACATAATCCTGAAAAGCAGTAATGTGAGGACCCTTTAGCCTTATTGCTTCTTTAAGATACACCCTACCACATGTGAGGCAGTAGGTAACTTACAACAGGCTGTAAATGTGTGGTAACTCAAGGAGATTCTTCAGAAAAAAAATCTCAAAATCCCTGACACCATTAGCTGTTGTTTCACATAGTGGAAATGCAGACAGTTTTATGGGCACTACCATCTTGTCTTCAGCCTCTCAAATGCATAATTATCATAGTGCATCTGTGAACTGCTTATCAGTTTTTTAACTCAGAGATTGACCTTTTCATAGGCATGGCAACGCCTTATTTTTCTTGCTTGAGAGAGACATGAATACTTATCCAAGTGTATACAATATAATAGCTTCTTGGCATGCTAAACCTGTTGCAAACTGTCACATTCCATTTGTTTTGAGAACAAAAGCCTGCATAGTGGCAGACTATTGGTATGCAACAACAAACATCATAAATAGTATGTCATAGAATGTCAAACTAGCCACAGAAAAATTAAAGGAAAAGAACCCACACTCTCAAACCCAGAGCTTATTTTAAGTATACACTCTGTGCTAAATATACAGTTTGTATTAAGTTCTGTGAGTAAACCATGAGACACTATCTTAATTTATCCACTCATCACTAAACTAGGCTTCAAATGATTATGTTAAGATACTTCAACCATCCAGATGCAGCACCTGGCCTTCTATATAATGCCCATGGTTTAGGTCAACATGCTTTATTCTTGCTTTGCAATGGATAAGACTAAGTACTTCTTGATTAAATGAGCTACAGAATCTTGAAGTTACATCTATCTAAGCTTACTAGCAACTACCTTCAACTTCATTGAGGAATTGAGATATATCTTGCAAACAGACAGCATTTTGTCACTGCCAGACTCCAAAGTACTGTTTTGAAATGTTAATAGTTACATTAGAAGTTTATTCTTCCTTAGAGTCTGGTTCAATTCATAGTCTGCTTATGTTATTTCTTCTTCCATCAAGATTTCCTCATGTTCCTTCCTTGTAGTCCTATTAATCTTCTAGTCTACTTCACCAAGCTAAATAAACCATGTTTCTTCCAACTCCTGCCCTACTCTCTGCCCCCATCAGCTGTTTTTCAAGGACCTACTTCTACCTTATTCTACATTGAACTTTGATTCTCAAACACAGAACACAGTCTTCCATACAGTATGAGAAATACCTAGAAAGCCAGACATTTTATTACTAAAAGGTAGATGCAGACTCCTATTCATGATACCAGACTGTAGTTTTCAATACAAAATGCTTCTCTGTAATGAAATTCTTCCATTGAAGTAATTAGGTGAAGGCCTACCTCTATGAGTTTGCTATGTGTCTTATTTACTATGCTCTCTTCACTATGCCATATCAGCATCCAGTTTCCTGGATAGCCAAAGCTAATTTTTAAGAATTGGTAAATGTTCCTGAAGGTCACTGTTCCCTCTCTAGTAGTTTTCTGCTTTCAAAAGAATCTAAGAAAAGAGAAAAACAGCTAAACCTCTTAAGGTTAATCTGGGCACTGGTTGGAATAGAGCAAAACAAGTAACATGAGTAGCCTGGATTGTTAGTGTACTTCAGGGCAAAAAGGGTTCTGCTTAAGGACTTGAAACTGGCTACTGCAGATGATACAGCACTGGGAGGAGCTGCTGACTCCCTTGAAGGCAGAGAGGCCCTGCAGAGAGACCTCAGCAAATCAAGGACTGGGCAATCATATGCAGTTCAACAAAGGACAGTGCTGGATTCTGCTCCTGGGATGCAACAACCCAGGATGTAGGTACAGATTAAGGAATGAGATGCTGAAGAGCAGTGCCAGGGAAAGGGCCCTGGGGGTCCTGATCCATGGAAAGTTGGATACAAGTCAATGGTGCCCTGGAGCCAGGAGGGCCTGTCCTGGCACAGCATCACCAGCCAGGCAAGGGAGGGGATTGTCCTGCTCTGCTCTGCACTGGGGCAGCCTCACCTCAAGTGCTGGGGGCAGCTTTGGTGACGCAAGAAAAGACAGAAAACTATTGGAGAATGTCCAAGGGAGAGCAACAAAGATGCTGAAGGGCCTCGAGGGGAAGCTCAGTGAGGAGAGGCTGAGGCCACTTGGTCTGTTCAGCCTGGAGAAAAGGACATTGAGCAGAGACATCACTGCAGTTACAGCTTCCTCATGAGGGAAGAGGAGGGGCAGGCACTGACCCCTGCTCTGTGGTGAGCAGGGACAGGACCCAGGGAATGGCCTGAAGCTGTGTCAGGAGAGGTTTAGTTTGGATATTGGAAAAAGGTGACATCAGAAAGTGGCTGGACACTGGAGCAGGTTCCCCAGAGAAGTGGTCACAGGACCAAGCCTGAGAGAGCTCAAGAAGTGCTTGGACAATGTTGTCGGGCACATGGTGTGACTTTTGGGGATGGTGCTGTGCAGGGCTGGGAGTTGGACTCGATCTTTGTGGGTCCCTTCCAACTCTGCTTATTCTGTGATTCCAAGATTGAAAAGACATGGAATATATCCTTAGAGATCTAATATGCCCACTGTATTCATATTGGCAGCATTGGTGAAAATACATGCGATGAATTGTATGACTCATGGCATGACTCTTGAACCTTTGACTCTCCACACCATGTATATGTGAGTTAACCACTTATCAAAACACTCAACAGTTTTAATATTTAATGCAGTAAGTTGAGGGTTTGCATACTAATGATTCAAACAATCGAGAAGCCAAGGATTCTCCTTTTGGAGAAATTAATGTTTCTAAACTTTGTTTTTCTAAAGATATGTCAAAAGTATCGAACTTTTACAAACTATGATGGCCACTTCTAGTGAATGAAGCTGAAACAATTTTCCAAATATGGAACATTTCTTGCTCTTCAATAACACTCACGAAAATGTAGTTAATTTTTTTTAATGTTTGATAGGCCCTCTCAGCCACTGGTCACATCACCCTGCTATAGGCAGATGTAAAAATTTTTTTTACACCAGTGAGGGATTGCTCAGCTCAACAAAGACACAAGTGTCACTTTCCCCACCACTCCTCCCTCCCCTAACTGCCCCCCCCATG
>JAOTQP010001286.1:132369820-132383650 GCA_026413545.1 Cichladusa arquata | reverse complement strand
CCTCCCCGCACTGCCCCCCCCATGCCTGTTTGCTAACAGGGAGGAGCTTTCATTGCTGCCCTCAAAACAAACACAGCTGAACGGTCAGAGCTAAAAAGTAGCTGAAACTGTCACCTCTGAGAATGGGAGGGTCTTATCAGAGCTGAACAGTGCTTCTGGAAGTTAGGAACAGATAAAGGCAGAAACGGCTTTCAAATGTAAGTTACCTATAACCTCATTACCAACACAGAATATGAAATAACAAGTATTAAGAAAGAACACAAGCTGAACAATTTTACTTTGAATCTTAATACACAGGTGTAAACTCAGATGAACTGTAAACTTCATGAAGTTAAACTCAATTCTTGAGATTTAAAAATATTTCAGGATATTTAATTGAATAAAAAAATCCCCAATGCAGTTTTATTAGGCCACTTACTTATTTTAGAACACCTTGAATAAAAAGATGCCTATGTGAACTGAATGCTGCTATGAATACTTTTAAGAAAAAACACTAACTTTATTTTTCAGACAAATTTAGTTTCCTCCCAAAAATATTAGACTGCTGGAGAGAAGATGATATTGAAGAAGCAGTCTGCTCCATCGCATCAAATATGATTATTTGGGACATATTGATTAAATCACAAAAATGCATTAATTCATGGAGTTTTCCACACCAGATAAACTCTTGTAAAGTATCATTTGAAAAAACCTCAAGACTAATCTAATTTGATTCATTTTTAAAGCATGTGGCTGCAAAGCTATTAATTTTCTGTTTTGTGTGGTTTTCAGTCAATTCTGCTCCCTGTTACTCTACTGGTGACAAGGATGGGTAGGGATGACAGCTGGCCATTTTATGCAGAGAAGGACCATAGCATGACAGCAGTTCCCTAGTTTGACTGTCACCATGGTTCTTTCTCTCAGTATTTTTAAAGCTGTCCTTCTCCAAACTGTTGTGCACACCAGGGTGTTTTCCAGAGCAGGGACAGAAATGCTGAGTAGCTCACATGACAGCAGCATTCTCCCTGTGACCAATATTGTCCCCACAGCTTTGCAGAATGAGCTGTTAAATATCTACCTCAAAGTGCTCTAAGCCCACAGCAACTGTACAAAGCTGTAATTAACATATACTGAAGACAAACTGAAGAATCTGCAATAACCAGAATAAATGAACTTGAAAAGAATGCAATCAAACCCTGAAGTGCACAAAGTGTTACATCAAGTCTGTAGACCTTAATAACAAGCTATTTTTTTTAAGACATGAGAAAACACTCACACGAGAGATAGGATAATGCCAGCAAGATAACTAAATTTAACACGCAAAACATTAAACAGTTCAGGATATTTGTGCAAAGAACTAACAATTAGATCTAAGAAGGCAATTTTCTTAAAGAGGCAGACCAGACAACTTTACTCATTTTGCCCAAATAAAAAAAGATCTGTAGCAACATGACCAATAAAACCCAGCTCCCTTGCAAAGCTATTTGAGGAAGTTTCAGCACTTGCAAGCAGAGAAACCAGAGAGAGGTTCATTTGCTGAAACCACAGCACCTGGTGCTTGAGCTCAAGCTACCATTACAGGACAAGGCAGACAGAGCAAGGCTACATCTCAGTTCTGATACTGCCCTGCAAAGATCCTCTCAGGCATGACAAAAAAACCCACTAAATAGGCTTAGAAGTAATAAAAGCCCAGTATGAAAATGTTTGTCTCTTGCTTTCAGCAGAAAAAAAGTCAATTAAGGATCAACTTCAGATTCCACAGATCATTAAAAATATGCAGGAAAAATGTAAGCCTTTACTATTCATTTGCTTTTTTTAACTTATAATCAACCTTTTCAAAAACTCCTCCACTACTGTTTGTCAAAGTAGATTAACATTTCATACTTATTAAAAATGTAAACAATATAACACCCAATAATTCAATGGAAGAACTATAATCATTGAATATTTCAGGTTGGAACAGACCTTACAGATCATACAGCTCCAACCCCTCCCCCCCATCATGGGGGGGAACCTTGCTGCATACCAGGTTACTCAAAGCCCCATCCAGCCTTGAAACACTTCCAGGAATAAGAATTCCACAAATTCTCTGAGAACTCTACTCCAGTGCCTCACCACCCTCATAGTGAAGAATTTCTTCATAGTATCTAATCTAGACCTTTCCTCCTGCAGATTAAGACCATTCCCCTTTGTCCTATCACAACATGCCCTTGTGAAAAGTGCTCCTCCAACTCTCTTACAAGAGAACTGTAGGCTCTGAGAGCTGAGCCCCTGTAGGCTCCACAAGGTGCCATAGTAAGATCTCCCCAGAGCCTTCTCTCCTCCAGGCTGAACAGTCCCAATTCTCTCAGCCTGTCTCTTCACAGCAGAGGTATCCAGATGATACCAAAACATAGCCCTTGGATCAATTTACTGACCCTCCTCCAGACTTGTTCCAGTCATGGCAAAAGCACAAACATGATGCATAAACCCTTGAATTACCTGGGACAACCAGTATCTGTCATCAAGGAAAAGTTCTAAACTAAGTGATTTGTATAAGAAAGCACTGAATTTCATTCTTCTTTTTTATTACTGGAATTATATCATTAGTTCACCCTATTACTCTAAAAACTTAATATGGAAAACTGATTTTAAAATATTTCAGTAGTATTACTGAATTGATGCAACCTTGCAATTCTGACATCCACAGAGAAGTACTAAATTCTCATCTTTCACAAGTAAGCCCCTATTATTATACCTTCATAATTGCCAAAGAAATACAGGCATTAGCTTACCAAGTAAAGTTAACCAGTAACTCAAAACATCAGAAGCTGTGCAAGTCTCAAACAATTCAAGCTACTAAAACCAACATTTTAATTCTCTTTGTATGCTAACAACTTGAAGATAAAAGCCAAGATCAGTTTTCATTGGTTATGTCCCCTTTGGCTATGCTGCCTATCCAAGCTGTGCAAAGCACAGACAAGCATTCCCAAAGATGGCAATCCACCTTTTGTTCCCTTGCATTGTCTGATGTCTTTTGTCTGAAATACTTTAATAGGAAGAACCATTGCTTGCATTTTTGACATTCTAAACACTTAATGGCATCTCTTGCATTGCCATAAAACAAAGAGAGGCAGTAAATACCAAACATTTACTAAAACGTGGGAGGCTGACATTACTGGCTTTTTAAAGGGGGAGCATAATACATCCATTAGTCACCAAAATTTTGACTTCTTACCCGGGGAAAGTACCAAACCCTTTCAATGCTGAGCTCAAATTAACAGTATCATCAGGAAAGTAACAATGGCCTTTCATGTAAATAATCTAGGGCAATTCAGTTGCTTCAATCTAACATTTTTGTTTTACTGTATCACTTAATTCAGCCCAGCAACTGTTATTTTATTCAGATGAGACTTCCTTCAAATTCAGAACAAACATTAATGAGATTCAGTCAGAAACCTGTACACTTTATATGCTGCCAGTCTCCTTAATATTCTTTCCACTGGTCTTGCATAGCAGAAATAATTATACCAATACTCCTTCATTTCTGTAAAAATATTACACTTGCACATTAGGTTTATAAACACTCACTGAAGAAAAAAAACCCCAACTTCAAGAAGAGAGCTTGTCTTATCGACATAGCAACATTTTAAAAATAACCCCATCTATAGATACTTCCGTACTTTTTTCCAATTTGACTTTTTACATGTTAAAATAATCTGTTCTTTCCCTCTCTCACAACAAAGTTGATCCTTATTCTCACAGTTTTCTTTAGTTCAAACTGTCCTTAAAAGCTGATAAGTATTGTTTTTATAACATAGTTAGACTCTTGCTAAAGTTCAGTATTGGTCCTAAGGGAAACCATTATAACAAGGGATACTACTACTTTTTTAAATATCTGTGCATTTATCAATGTATCTCGATCCACAATAAAAAAGACACTCTTTGTAAACTGAACTTCAGATAGTTTTTACACTGCTGCAGAGTATGGTAGAATAACATTTCAGTTTGTTTGCTATCTCCATTCTACTCCACTACCACAGAGGAAAGTTAAGAGCCTATTACTTCAAAAATGTGTTGTTATTTAGGATCACACATTTTATAGAACCATTTGTTACAAGTCAATTTCACATTTTGCAAGTATCCTGGATAAAAATAATAAAAAAAAAATACATAAAAGATAAAGAATAAAAACCTGTTAATAAATTAAAAAAAACCGAAACAACTCAACAGCACCTTGAGAAACGTATGTTTGAAAACCCAGTAAGATGTAATGCTTAAGAATTAAGACTCCCCTGTCACAAGGAAAAATATCTTCCAAATTTACCAGTGGGTAAAAGAACAGTATATTGTCAAGATCACTTCTTCCCTATCCCCAAGATGTTTTGCAAGTCTCACTGAAAACCTTTTCCTTTAGATATTACTACATATTAAACAGTACTACAAAAAGTCTTCTTGGGGAGAATAACTGTAAAAAACACAGTTCCTTTCATAAATCTAATAAACTGCAAAGGCAGTATTTTTGCTTTCTCCACTTCACTATAAACATGAGAATGGGACTACAGTAAACTCATGTCTACGAATTTAGAAGTATTATCAACCTTTATATGGTTGACTGACCTCTGAGAAGGTAATGGTAAGTCAGGAAATTTACACTTCTCTAATTGTATGCCCATGCAAACTCTCATTCTTTGTACTTTGCTATAAAGCACATTTTTTTTTGTTAAAAAATACACTACTCCACGGGAAAAGAAAGGGAAAAAACCCACCTTAAAACAGATGAACCCTTTAATGCTCAAAGTAGTTTCTCATATTTAATGCTAATGGAATATCAGTAATTAGGTTATATTCCAAAGATAATAACAATTTGTGACTTAGCATTCTGTTTACACCTTCAAAATTTAAACTTCCAGAAACTGTCTCTGCACCACAACATTTAAAGACCGCAATAACAGACATGAACACACTACACTGAAAATTACCAGAGTGCATTTACGATTAACTGGCTGGTGCTTTCTTCCCTTCTTCCCATACCAGAGACGAGACATTTCCCTTCTAAAAATAAAATGAGACTAAAAAAAGAAATGAAACAAAAAGCACGGTTGAAGGCTGTTTGAAAGCATTCTCTGTACCTGCTGTCAGCTCCAGGCACAGGCAGAGCCCCACAACGCCGTGACAGGATAGTTTGCTGGACGCTCGCACTTGATTGACAGGGCAGGGAGCAAATGAGCGAGTGTTCAGCAGGGGGATGTATCGCAAATGATGACGATACACAAGGAGGAAGGCTTCCTGTGCTCAAGGGCAGCTGCACGGCACTAGTTTGTTAAAAAGCGAAAATATTTAAAGATACAGAACTTAATTGTTCATACACAATGTTGAAGAGCACAAAAATAATCCCCAAGAACTGCTTGCAGTATTCTGTTACAAGGTAATTGTTCATAAACAATTTCTAATGGTAAAATGTTTGCATTCAATATTAAACTAATAGTTTGCTTTCCTTATGCTGACAACCTTACATAAACCCTATCAGTAATTTCTCATAGTCCAGAAACAGAAGAGTGGTCAGTGAAGATTTAAAATATTATTTAAGGAAAAAAAAAAAGGGGGGGGGGGGGGTTGTGGTTTAAAGCATTTGCATTGCAGACATTTGCATTACAGAGTTTGTAAGCTACAAGAAGAAAATGAATCCTTTTGTCTATAACCTAAGTTTGCTGTATGGGTTAAATGCTAGTCTCAGTAAGAAAGTATTTTTGGAATCGCGATTAATTTTTTCCCTTAAGGATGTTTATTTAAACAGGCATGTGCAATAGTAAGAAGCATGACAACCCTGTAAGAATCTCCTTCTAGTAGCACTTGCACTCTTTCTAACCCACACTCAAAATGAAACAACCTCCCTTGCCCCGCAACATCCCCTAAAACAATCAAGCACCAAAAAACTCCACATCACCCATGCTCCAAGTTCTGTGTGAAAGTATTAAACTTTCACATGGTTTAATGAAAATGTGACGGGCAGCAAGAGAACATTAAATCATTGTCCACTCAGGCTCTTGCACTGTGATTTAAAAGCCAAGACAACCAAGCAGAAAAAACCAGGATCAAAACTTGTATTTTACTGCAAACTATGTATTGGAACACCTCACCTTGCACTTGTGTCTAACATTCTGATAGATAAAACGCTTTTCTTTTTAATAAAACCATTTTTGGGAGCTGGCATCTCTAAAAGTAAAAATCTTCTAACTTACCAGAACTATTAAGGTGTCAAATAAAAACATTTTTATCATTGGAATATTGAAGCTGGGATTTAAGAAATTCAAATATGTAACAATGATTTGACTAAATATATACTCAAATGGTGTATTATTACAATAATAAGCCATATGCCTATTTACGTGTTTGAGTGTTTTTGTTGGGTTTTATTTTCAAATAATAAGTGAACTAATACTGAGGGTTAAAACAAGAACAAAAACCAGACATCCTTAAAACTGCTTCAAATGAGAATTACCATTGATATAAAAATATATCACAAGCTACAGACATCACCCCCTTCTCTGCCAAGTCTGGGGAATCTTAAAGGAATGGAGAATATGCAACAAGAATATTTCAATTTTTTTCTGGAAACAAAACCTTTAAGGCAGGAAACAAAAGCTAGTGTTACAACTAACTCTTCCACAGCCTACTTTATCAGTCATCTTTGCCCTGCCCTTCAGGGCAAAAAAAAGTAATTCCTCCCTAACAAGAGCCAACATGTCGTTTCTCCAAAGCTGGGAACAGAGAAAAGAATCTGATGAACTGAATCCTTTTTTCATCTTAAACAATTCTAATAATTTGCTTAGAAGTTTCAAGCTTCTCTCTGAATAAAAATGACTTCCCAGAGCTTCTCAAAAGGATTTTGATAACTTGCTTAAAAGAAGACAGCACTAAAATTCTGTTCAATCTGACAACTCACTTTTTCCGCTTCATTACAGCTGCAAAGTTTAATGGGAATGAATGCACAAGTAATGTTGAGAGATACTCTGACAGTGTTTTGCTGGTCAGTCCTGCAGCAGCAGCTGCCCTCAGCTGGGAGCATCTACTGCACAGGGAGGACAGGAGAACCTGAGTAGCACTAAGACACAGCACACTCAGGAAAGTTGCAAAACTTGTCACTCATGACAGATCTCCACCCCAGCCACAGAAAGAAGCCCACACGAGAAATGTGCCCCCAGTAGCAACACCTAGTTAGAGATTAATAAACTGCCCTTTTACTTTTTCATGCATTTGGGGATTACAGTACTGATCTGTTAACTGGAATTAGAATTTCATATCTTGTTGCAATTAATGTAGGCCTTGCAATCAGTGTTCTTAATAAAAAATTCTACTGAGGAGCACCAGCTCACACATGGCATCTGTGCAGAACAGCAGCAAACCCTTAAGAGCATGCACCTATTTCATACATACACCATGGAGCAACAGAAAATGTATCTAATTACACTGAACATTGTTATTATCATTGTCCATTTAAACCAAGATAAAGATCTCTACACAATCAACATGCATAATCCCTTCAGTAATTTTACCTCACAATGTCATTTCTTCTAATAAATTAACCTGTCTCAAAAAATACTCAAGTAGCAGCAGAGAAAAAAGAGTGACAGCAAATAAAGGTACAACTTACAGAATGTCTTATTTCCACCCCAAATCAATTACCTGGTTTAGACTTTTTGCCACACCAGATTTCACATTATCACATGACAAGATTACATAACACTGAAACAGGGCAGTAAACATACTTTAACTTCAGTAGGAAGACTGAACACCAGGTGTGGGAAAAGGTTTTTGCAGCTGGGTAAGATGGAACTATTTCCTTTCGCATAGTCACTAACAACATCCTGATACCAACCACAGCAGCAGAAGAGTCGTGTCACTGAATTCTACAATCCCTACAATTAATATTCATGCTTTTTGACTGAGGTTACATCACTAGACAATGTATTTCCTGTGCTCCAAACTTCCTAAGAGACATTAGCCTAGAGGGAAAACAGGACAGGCAGGGGGACATAATTATTCAGTTTATTTATAACTTGCTGTTGATTCCACAAGAATAAGTGTCAAGTTCAGGAGTAATGAAGTTAGAATGAAGTTAAAATAAAAAAAATAAAAAAATCAGGTACGAGCTTCTCAACAAAATTACTACTGTCTTCTAGAACAAGTGGGTCTTAGTAAAAATCGTTGCAGGTAAAGCTAACACAGGATTACAGCTAAGTAAGGTTTGACCCCTTTTCCCTTTACAGATACAAGAAACACTAAAACATTACAAAAAAAAAAAAAAAAAAACAACTATCCCTGTAGTGTCAATACAACATGGATTGGCACAACTTCCTAGCTGGCTGAGAAAGTTTCCATAAGAAAGGAAGTCTAATTTGAGAAGTCATCGTCTGTTTCCTGTCAACAACTTAGGGAAAGGGAGGGGGAAAAAAGAAAGTATTTTTCCATCACAAAGTTTTCCTGAGGATTTTCAAAGGTATGCTGAAAGCCACTAAAAATCTCAAAAGCACAAGCTTTTTAGCTGAATGGCTCTGCTTTAACTCTTAGCAGAGGGACCATCCCAGATCCCTCTATTAGATCATGTAATAGCCATCAATTGCAATTGCACATTCATGATTCCTACTACAGGACAGCTCCAAGTCATCAAAACCTCCGAATTTCCACTTAAAAGTTACAAATACAAGTTAAAAATACATTTGAAATAGATTAAGTAGTGACAATAGATTCAAAATAGATTAAGCAGTATAGCAAAACAAGAAATACCCTAATGCATGAAGTTGAGAGACAGTACAATATCCCTCAAGTTAATTGCAAAAGCTAGAATGAAAGTTACCAATCTCTGCAAAGAACATAGGCTTATATAAATGGACAAAGTCCTTTTCTCTAACCACAACAAATTAACAGAAACATTTCTACTATAACAAATGACAGCTAGAATTGAAGAGACATCCTCCAGTACAAGAGCAAAGCCTATTAAACATCCTGTGGTAATGCACAGCAACACATGCACAGTGACACATCCAATCTCTTAACTGACAATACATGATGTGAAAACCAAATAACCATTTAGCTTGTATATCCAATTCATTATAATAGAGACAGCCTTTCCAGAAACATATCGGAAAAAAATATTCTTATTCTGAAGACTGTTAGCATGGTACATCTTTACGCATCCTGTGCAATGTTTCATTCAAGAAGCCTACAAGTTTCAGGCTTCCTCTTCTCTCTGCTGATCCAGTATTATCCAGCTTGTCATACTGCATTATGTTCATATCACATTCTAAAATGTAAGACACAACAAGCAGATGTTGTGCCAGCATCCAAGCACTGAAATACACAGTAGAGAATGGAAGCAAATTTATAGAAAGTATATGATTAGGAATACAAAAACTTAAGACAGCAGTGCATTCTAAAACTGCAATATTCACTTTAATATAGAAATGTAGGCTCCAGTCCAGGTCCAATAAAGAACTTAACATCTGAAAAAGGTTTCAAGATTGGGATATTTGACATAGGTGCTTATCTAACCGGGATACAATCACTGTTTGTGACTTTCACATTTCCATAAATACACAGAAATAGAATTTTGAGACACTCCAGAAATTACAGATTCTGGAGAATGTTAGATTGCTGAGTGTCCAAGACAAATAACATTTCAAGAAGACAGAACTTCAACTGCAATTAATGGTTTTATCTAGTAGGCATTTTCAAACCACATCTCAAGTTCGGAAATTCAGTTGGATAAAAGAGTTACTGCTTTCCAGGAGCACTGTATTCATGTTTTCTACAGACATTCAACAGGCCAAACCAAAGGTAATTACTATGAAATGCAAGTCCAAAACATGACCTACCATGTCTAGGAAAAAATATTTGCAATTATCTATCAAAGCAAGCTTCATTTTGGAAATTAACTTCTAGACAGTTTTAAATAAAACTAATTTTTGGTATTTCCTCCATAACGAACAAGTTAATAAATAAAATGAAACTGATAAGCTTCCAACTGCTTTAAGACCAGTTTGTGAGTCTTAAGACATAAAAATTCCTGTTTTCAAATATCTTGTGAATGAGTATTTAGACTTATATGGACATTAAGTATGACTCAATCTTGAATAATGGCAATGAGATCAAATGACAGGGAAGGGAAAGGAAGAATTAATGCTTTAAACAAGAATTATTTTAATGCTGAGCAATTCAAGTGTTTCCTCAACAGAGTTCAGGTTTAAATAGGAACCCTACTATACACACAACTTGAACTTAAAAAGGAAACAAGATTAGACCATAAATACCAATGGAAATTGCGTCTGAGACACTGCACAACAGAAGGCGTCAGCTTGCTGTCAAGTCTTGCCATGTTTAGATGCAAGTATAGAATATGCTTAGGAGAACAAGTTTGTTTATTAACACAACAGTATTCATCATTTGTGCTAACAGATACAGAAAGCCATTAGCACTTGAACTTAGACATATCAAGTAAAAAGAAAAAAAACCATGATAAATATACCTTATAGCTCAGTGCAGATGGTAAAAAAAGCCAGCACCAAAACAACCCCAAAACACAGCCAAAACAAAAACAAACAAACAAACAAAAAAAATAAAAACAAACCCCCAACAATCCCACACAATTCAAAACACCCTCTTTTCCTTGGTGTAAGCTAAAGCATTCACTAAAGTACAAGATGAAAGACATACTTGAGAAAAATGGGTGGGAATAACACAACTGAGAATTTAGCATCACAGTTTCATTTCTTAGATAGCATACTAAATAAAGTTATTGCCTATTCATTTCTAATGGATACCAGAGACAAGTCTTTTGCATGGGCTAATCTTAAGTGAAAAAGTATCCTTTTTATAAAGCTCTGCAATTGACACAGGCAGGAACCTCTCTGGAAGACAGACACTAAGCAACAACATCAGTAACAGCAGCTTCAAGGTGCCACAGATAGGTTGTTTCAAACTCTGTGAATTAGTCACCTTTACTCACAGTATGGTTAGACAGCAGTAGATTCACAGTTATTTCTATTAAGTCAGTTATCTACCAAAGGTTCAACACATAAAAAGAGAAAGCTATTCGCTGGACTTTTTTCTGACACTATGTACAATACAGTATTTGATCAAGGCAGAAGCAAGCAGACAAAAACGGAAGTTTCAGTAAGAGTTTGGTCCTATTCACTCAAACGTATAAACCAACACCTACTATTTGTTAAATATTACTGATCTTTGCCTTTGCATATTACTTATTCCCATCATTTCTTTTCCACTAAACAAACAGTTGCTCAAAGTCTATTGATAAAAAGCTGCACATGAATGTATTAACAGAACTAGCAAAGAAAGAAAAGCTGTTTCAGAGCACCACACCTGGGCTACCCATTAATCCTCTTCCCTGTTCTTCTAGTTTTAAAATACTGTACAATGACAGCAGGAAGAACATGCTTTGGAAAAGAAAGGTACCACCTTCACCCTGTGGTAGATCAACAGTACTTTGTCATGCATTTCCACTTCCCCTCCACCCAGAGTTCTCCCATCTTTGTGATCTGAAAAAGGCAGCCTGTTTTTCAGCCAAATACCCAGAAAAAGGCTTCAATTACACTGTTCACCTGCTATTTTAGATTGCACCTGGAGCAAAAACTGATAGAAGAAAAGCTTCTTGCATTGAAGGAGGTATATTGATTGAAAATAATGACTGAAATTCAGTGGAAATAATGAGTACGACAGCTGTAGCAAGGGCTACAATTGCCTCCATTTACTCATTTTCTAGCATACATGTTAAAATCTACTAAAATACAGTTTTATGTAATGACAGCTCAAGCCATCCAGTACTATCAAACACTTCTGAGTAGAAAGTTTTTAAGAGCTTTCAGATTTGTGATAAGTCAGGCATAGGAAGTCACATTACCCAAATTAAAATGTACAAAAGACCATATTAACGTATTTGTTGTACTTGCATAACTTTTTTATAACCTTATCCATCTCACTAATCACATTAACGTGTAAATCCAGGAAATTATTATTTGATAATATTAAGAGAAACAAGTTTGATAATTTCACATAACGCACAGAATAATATTTTCGAAATGTTTCTTATAACTGTTTCCAGAAAAGACCTAAATACAGGCTTAAGGCGTGATCATATTCTGTGGTAAATAACTTACAAATTTTAATACTTGCAAAAAATTTATTGCCTCAACTACTTTCAGAAATAGCTTCTAAAATCAACCACATTCCACCATGAAAAAAACCAACATTTTAATTATATTGTGTGGAAATTATTCCATAGTTATATTAAGATGCAAAATTATTGAAGAGCTCACTAAAAGAGAGCTATATGGTGCTTTAAACCACAATATAGATCACTATCCACTGATCCCCATGCTACAAAAGGCCAAATTTTAAAACTCCAAATACTTATAAAGGCTTTGAGCAAGAGTTAACACCAAAATACACTGCTGGTAAAAACTCAAGCAATACACATGCTGAAAATACAAAAGTTAGATATATGTTTTTATGATGCTAATTTCAATGTCTCAAAGCAAAAATGCGTCATGCAATATCACTCAGTTGCAGGGAATGTTTTGCAACCACAGCCTAATACTTCAACTAGCTAGACTTCAACTCTGAATTCAGAGTTCTATGGTTCTAAGTTTTGGAGCTAAATAGAAAACTACTACCTGTAGTTTGACTATGGTAGCTCTTTAAAATTTCTTTTACGCGCTACATAAAACAGTGTTGAATTCCTTAATTTCAACATGTTCTACTGCAGGGTAGGGGCAGGGGGAAGAAAAATGAAAGAAATCTTACAGTCAGAGATTGCAATTGTTGTCCCAAGACTCAAATTAAACAGTGCTGATGGGAAACTTCTACAATATATATATGACAAGAATCAAACTTTCGACCAACACTTGAATGTACAAGACTAGAAGTGCTTTAACTGCACGTAGACTACAAAACAAAACCACGTAGACGTGTAAAGATGTGTCCATAGAAACACAGTGGACACAGATTCACATGAGAGAAATGCACTTATTATTATTAAAAAGAGATAGTTCCAGTTACAATATATTTCTAAAATACACTCAACAGCATTTTAATGCATAAGTTACAACTGAAAAATTAATTACTAAATTATTGAAAAAGACATGTCATTAATAGCTGTTCTTTTCTGCGTTTTTTGTCCCATCCCTTTAGAATCTTACCAATAAACAGTGAACACTCGAGATACAGGAATAATAAATATCAGAAAACTGTCAGTTTATGAGACTCAAAATTAAGTCTTCTTCACCAAAATTCCAACTTTGTTGCTGTACTCACATTCCTTTCCCTAAGAGTTTTAAGTTACAATTTGCTCCACGTAAAAATGAATTGGAATTGTGAAATGTTGCCCTGATCTGATGTTAGAGCAAAGCATTAGGATGGCATAAATTGAATAGCCATGATCATGATAATCAGACTAATAAAGTGTTTAGTTTTTTCTCTTGGAAAATATTTAATAATATTTTAATATATTCTTATGAATGTTTTAAAAAAATGTATGATACTGCTCTTCCTTACCTCCCATTCTTTAGCAGCATCTTCAGTACTTGATTCTTCAGTAGTTTCAGGCTCTTCCTTCTTTTTTACCACTATAAATCCAGGTTCTCGAAGAGACTCCCCAGTATCTTCTGCATATATTTCTGGACTCCACTGGATAAAGAAGACATACAAGTGATCTGTCCTAGAAAAGTCAAGTTACGACAAAGAAAAGAAAAATAAGGTAAGTTTGTGATCTTTACAGTCACAGCACTGCTGAAAACCATCATCTGGTTGTCAGATGTCTTTTTCTGCATATCAAACTATTACACCACTCCTGCCCCT
>JAOTQP010001286.1:132354068-132368729 GCA_026413545.1 Cichladusa arquata | reverse complement strand
GGATATTAGAGAAACATTTTGAAAAAAAATCTAGCTAGGTTTTTTTTTGTTTTTCTTAAATTTTAAATATATGAAGCTGACTCTGGAGAAAAAAAACAGGAAACAAGTTGGCAGTGGATTAGCTGTGATTTCATACACAAGTATGGTCTTTCAACCACTTCTGACCCATTGGATACCTCTGCTTAAAATTGAAGTAACTCTCAAAATAAAACACTAAGACTTTATCTTATTTAGAAAGAGTTACATAAAACCAAACAAAATTAGAATTTAAAAAACGTCTGCATGTCTGTTTTCCCCACTCCTGAAGAAGAGCTGAGCACCTCCAAGACATAATCAGAATTATACAAATTATGGGAAGTACTACAGATGTAGGGAAATATGGCAGAAAGCATGCACATATATAAATCATAAAACCATAAACTACAGACTAATCTAACTACAGCAAGGACCAAGATTCAAAGTTGCCTCCTTTTAAGTTATGTGCCACAAATGGCACTGTTCTCCAGTTTAGAAGAGCAAAATCACCCAAATTCACAGGAGGAAGTTATTTGCATTCCTAACAGATGTCAGTCTGCCCTGTATTTGCTGCAGGTGCACAGAGCACTCAGGAAAAGGACTTGCAATGCACCCAGTAGTATTGCTTGATCATGGAAAAGAGATTCAGAGCTAGAGCTTCATGGCTCTGGTTACAAGAGTCTGAATAGTCCTTGTGTCTTACTTCAGAGATATTTGCTATATCTGTGCTCTGTATTAGCATGAAGAATAATATTTGAGCCTTTTTTTCTCCCTTCCTTAATAATCCTTGAAAAACTGAACACTTGAAGAACAGCAAGAGATACAGAACTGCAAAGTTTCTCAAAAGTGTAGCTATATTTTTCATGTGCCTCCACCTAAAAGAATGCTGCACACAGGTATGTAGTAACAGTTTCTGAACAGGGTCAGTTATTTAAAGTCACCCTTGTTAAGACTGAGGTTTGTGAATAACAATGTTAAAAGGGAAAAAAAAAGGAGGCGGGCAAATCTTTCTCTGGCAGGAGGAAAGAATAAAACATTCTGGATGCATAAGGTTAGATAAATTCTGTAACAGAAGTCCAAACAAGAAGCTGCAGACTCCTCATGCACTGAAAAAGGCATCAATTTTAAGTTGTCACACAAGTATGAAAGTTTAAGTTCCGATTTTAACTTTTCAAGAACTTGCAGTTATGTATAATTATAGCAGTTAAAAAAATACATGAAACTTGGTGCTTAAGGAACTCTAAGATACTCCTTCCCAGACTGGCTCCTTTGAGACTAAGAACACTGAAATAAAGCTGGTTTGCCAGATACCTACTTTTCTCTCTTTCTTCCTACTCAGTGACAAAGATTACTGGATACTGGCACTAAGTATTTTCACCTATGCAGACTAGCACTCAGCAAGACTAACACCAAAATAAGGAAACAAACACCCCACTATGAGGACATAGCTTTTTCTTTACAAAAAACATAATACACATGTTGAATGAATAAAGAACTGATACTGACAGTATACTACCCCATTCAGTTAGAGACCCTTCACAGATGAAATCATTCCCAAGGAGATCAGTACAGATTGCAAAATCAGAACCATTTATACCAAAACAGGTGATCAATCTGCTTTATGCTGAAGCAAAGTGCTTGCTACATTAAAAAATGAACCAAAGAGACAGTAATCATTTTAATCAACTAATCCAGACATCATTGCCATATATGAAACATTTATCTGTTTACAAATTAAATATGACAGTACTACAACAAGCAGATTTGAGTTGACTGTAATCACAAGAGAACTCCTGGCCCAGACAGGATTAACACCAGCAAAATTAGTGGGACAGACCTTTGACTCAAAACTTGGCATCCTATCTACCACTTAAGAGGTGTCAGGTGGGATGTTTAAAAGCAGGTTAGTGAAGCACTACCATAGACTCAATTCTACCTGTTGGATAAGTATAATACTTTGATGCAATTTCAGTCCATCACACATTTCCATCCACAGTGGACATAAAAAAACCCAAACAACTGCATTTCTTGTTGCATCCAACTTCAGTATAAAATAATTTTATGTCTGTATTCAACCTTTTCTCCTTTAAATTAAAGGACCCCACTTACTTCTAATTTTCTTTATATGTTACACTTTCTAGGCATTAAACAGTCTTGCTGTTTTCCTCTGGACTCTCTCCAATTGATCCATATCTGTCCTCAACTGCAGTGCCCCAACTGGACATTCTATGTCATTCAGCTCAAAAGAAAAGATGGAAAAGTGACTTGAGCATTGTGGGTAGGTATTTATACCAGATGATAACTGAGTTTTTTGTTTCTTTCTCTTCCCCCAACTCTTTGACAAGGATGTAACACCCCTGAAAACCACTTTTGGGTTGAAAAGAAGTCAGAGTCTCCTAGCAGCAAAGATAATTTCAGAATACAAGACTGTACCAGTGAGCGAGCACGAATGAGTTCAACAAATTTAGGTATTTTTCCAGCAGACATGCTTAAGTAGATTCATGGAAAAGTTTCATGTTCCATGCACAAAGATAAGACAAAAGAACCCCAGGTAGCTCTTCTGAACTCAGAGAGGAGTTTTAGAAAGTTTCCAAATAATGGGAAGCACAGATAATGACAAAAATTTTACTGCAGAACTTACTTACTCCACCAGATAGCACTCGAATCTTTCTTTCATTATTTACTTGCGATAAACAAAAGCCTAAATAATATAATGAGAAAATACTTGCCAAACTTACAAGTAACTCAAGTAAATCAGTAAAATGCCAATAAGGAAACGAGATACTCCACTGGCAAATACGAGCCAATCAACAACATTCTCAGACACTGATCCTTTTATTTAGAGAGATACAACCACTGCAAAATTTTGAATGGTGCAGGAAAAATAAAAAGTTCAAACACCTGCTGTCAACCGCTGATTTTTAGAGTTTACCTATTTCTTACCTTTCTTGTGGAACAGCAAACCAGTACTCATGCTTTTTGTCCCTTTGTGCATACTGTTGCATTGTTGCACTTGCTTGAGAAACAAATGTTTTTCTCATGGGTTTTCCAACCCTGAGACACAGAAACTTGTGAGATCGATGTCGTCTTTTTTCTTTCATAACAGAAGAACCTATTAATAAAGACAAAGTAAGCTGTCCACAATGTACTAGAGAGCTTAACAAAATCATTACCTAATTTTATATTAGACAATTGAGGGATATTGGACTTTTATATAAGTAATGGGAGATGGGGTAAGATAAGTAAGTAGTAGTAATAACCTGCCCTTTTTGTTATGAAAATAACATCGGCAGAATTAACTTCAGAGTACAACATACTAAATAATTCTAACATTCATTTCTGCTTCCAGCTACAGACCACATTATTGCAGCATTTCATCCATGCTTGGAAGCATTCAGAAGGTACTCTTGATGCATACTCTCAATACTGAATCACCACCCTCCCACTATTAAACAGCTATCCCACATACATGAAAAAGATACAGTGTGAAATATGCATTTTGGCTTGATTTGCATGTGTCAGACCTGTTTGTTAGTTGCTTGTCATTTACAAGGGAAAACATTCTGGCCCCACGGATACAGGATTAAGATGAATTTTGTTAGCTATATCAAACACCTCAGTGATATGAACACCACCTCAGGATGAAGTATACTGGATGTTGCAGTACAGGATTTTTCTCTCTGGTAGTATATTCAATTGAACTAATAGAATTATATGATTACCCTCAAGGTCTGAATTGTGAAGTCAGCACAAGGTAAAGGAAGAAGCCTTCTTAAAATTGTTTTTTTGCTATACTATCTGCCCAATTCTCCAGTCACAAGAGACGTTTTTTAAAGCAAGAAAGAAAAATGTAAATTTAAGAGTTATTATGATCAGTTATAACACCAAAGGGTTTATCCTAGCTCTGGTAATACATGTACATACAGGTAAGTTTCAGCTTCCCAGAACAAACCTTTTCTTCACAGCTGAAGTTCTCCTTCAGTGTTTATGCAGACTTGATCCACTAAGCACAGAAAACATCATCTTCTTGCTCTATAAACATTGCAACTATGTTTTCTCAATGAGATTTTCACCACGAAACTCAGAACAGCACTGTTCCACGAAAGTCTTTTTTTCTAATAACTACTTAAATGCCTGTCTCCTAATTTTCAGTCATGTTTTCAGTCAACATTTTAGAATTATACTTGCAGCATACAGTATAGTAAATTAGCCATAACATGCCTGATTTGGAAGTATTCTATTAACGTGTAAGCTCAAAGGTAAATTGTCAGTTTGAAAAAAAAAAACACAGTGAAAAGAAACAAAAAATCCTGTTTCACTGGCATGCAAACTCTGTGGTAGTATTAGATAAATACTCTTCAAATTATTTATTTGTGATTTTGGTCCTTCAGAGGCAGCAGATTAGGACTTCCCTGAGCTCAGAGAAGTGGGATTAAGGTTCCATCTATCAGATAAGATAAAAAGCAATTTAGCCCTCCCCCAAGTTTCAAAAAGACTATTTCAGATGCCTTTTTTTTGTGAGTTCTCAAATATCTTCTTGTATATTTGATATAGAATTAATGAGAAAAGATTTCAGCAATGACTAGTGTCTCATGCTTCCTGTCTTTCTTTTCAATCTGTCAATATTCAGCTAAGCAGCAAATATTTTGACATGTTATCATTAATGATATTTTAGCTTGTTTATACACACACAAAATTATAGACTGTTAAAATTTCCCCAAAGTATCAACCCCATCTAGCTTTATTTCAGTCCAGTGGTTAACAAAGTGTCTGTAAAAACAGAAGGTTGGGCAACAAAAAAATAAAAGTAGATACAAGCAAGATCTTTTCAGTTACTCCAGTCTACTCATAAGTATCTATTTGCATTGCATCACCTGTTCAACATTCAGATCATTAACTTCAAACTCAAACATCTAACCTCTGCAAAGTTCAAAAAACAGTAGTTTTCAAAACTGCCCCAAATGAGAAAAAATTCAACTAAGTTCCTGCTATATAAAAGAGACAAAAAGACTGTCTAGGCAAGTTATTGATCCAAAACTCATTGTATGACTACTTCAGAGTTTTATTTTGAGAAAGGCTACTTGAAAATGTTTACTATATTTCAAATTTTAAATGACTTGGTGTTTTTAGTGACCTACTGTTAACAGATGTCATATTCAGTCTGATAGTTTTCAAGAGTTATAAAACAATCTTTTACCTTCTTTCTGTTTAATCGTGCCTGTAGAAGCATGTAGTATCTAGGCTGAGAAATATTATTTCATAGTTTACTCGTTTATTTGCATTCTGCTAATACAACGTGCAAGAATAACAAATGTAATAATTCCTACTGAAGTTGGATTTAATTGGTACAAATCTCCAAAAAAGGATCTTGTGCTCTTTGTATTTTTTTCTTTGTACTTTACCCCATCAACCTTGAGTGAGGCAGCAGCAGTATGTGCATATAAGGTTTCTAGCCATCATCCTTCTGTAGGATTGTATGCAGACACTGTTTTGGTTATATATATATATTTACTCTGCAAATATACAGATCACAACACACGAAATAACCCGCAGTCATTCAACGATACAATCTTACAGAAAACCAAAACTAAAGCATTTAATGCAACTGAATTACAAATATTCATTTGTAAGAAGAGCAGCAATTGTGCCAGAGTACCTGGATTTCTTTAAAGTCACAACCAGCAACTACAGCTAGCTGACATTTGTCAGAGGACTACTTGTAATATTTAGGACATAAAAGTCAAACTTAGCATAGAATGATGCAAGTATTCATCTGCTTCAAATTTCAAAATTCAGCTATTTCATTAAAAGAAGAATGAAAAAACCAACCAAACCCCCCAAAAATCCAACATACAAAAACTATTATATAAGATTTTGAAGTGTAGACAAATTTCTGTTAACCAAAGAATGTACTTCAATATAATTTCAACCTTAATAATTAACATAATGAATTTAACCTTCAAATGCACTTATCTTTAATGCCTGTCACACACTAAAAAACTCTTTTCTAGTACCCCAAATATTGCACAATTAAAACATATTAGTTATCAGTTATCTCCATTAGTAAGATGGGAAGACAACAGAAAATAATTTGCAAATTTTTTAGAAAGCAAAATCAAATTCATCCAGAAGCACATTTAAGTTATTTAAAGGCACAGCATATTTCTATACGATAAAAACTTTACCAGACCTTAAGTGTAACTTCCAACTAATAATCCCAGGCTCTGATCTTTGCAGAAGAATCAAGATACTCGAGAAATAAAACTTAGCTCTTCCCTGTATCCACAGCACTAGTTTCCTAGCATCTCGCCCTTATTTGTTCTGAACTGAGCTTTTTGGATCCTTAACCTTGTTCTAGTCAGCATCAAAGTATGACTAGATGCAAGTGAAAGAACACTCTGACAGCATCAAAGAGTGTTAAGACTCCAGTGTTTGCTGCTCACACCATAAACGTAAACCACAAAGCAGACATGCTACAAATAACATCAAATTAATTCCCTAAAATTCATTCACAAACATATACACTGGGATCAAAATTTAAGCAACAGGTAACTGATTGCTAAAGAACACTTTTAGCAAGTCTTCTACAAAGATACTGTGATTTAATATGATCATAAATATCATTTCAATTAGGAAGAACTACAAAGTTATCTATGTTCTCAGCTTCCTAAGCAATTTTCTCCAATAGTTTATGTACAATTTAACTTTGGAGTATCTTCAAGTCAAAGATAATTTAGTATTATCTTCATTGAAGATTATAAATCAAGATAATATAACCAGCACATGAAGAGATATGTTGTACAGAAAAAAAAAAAAATTCCATTAAACTGGAGGGTGATACATTGCAAATCTGAAGGATAATACTGTGTCCATAAATGCCCATTGACTCACCTTCTAACCGCCCATCTCCTGCAGATACTGCTTTCTGACTGATCTCTTTTTGTGAATCCTGGTGCATGTTCTCTCTCTGCTGTTTTGTTTGTTGCATAGTGTGAGTCTTCCAGAGCTTGCGGAGTTCTTCAACCTCTGCCTCTGAAGCTGAGTCTTGACTTTGCTCTCTCACTACTTTTCTTTTGCTAGCTGTCTCTTGCTTTTGAGAGTCTGTGGTATCGTCACAACCTGGACATTCCTCTTCCATCTCATTATCTGCTTTTTTTCCTACTGAGGAACCCTGATCCTTGGCCACTTCTGTCTCCTTGCTGTGCTCCTCACTACCTTGTGATCTTGGTAAAGACTGCTGGAGGACATCTGCAGTATTTTGACCAGGTTCTTGTCCCCCCTTTACAGACCTTTTATGTTCTGAACTTACGTGGGTACCAAACTGTTTAACATCTCCAACCACTTCGGCACTGGGCTTTAAGTCACTGGCAGCTTCATTTGAGTCTGAAATGACTGTTAAACATTCAGCACTAGTCTGGTTTATTGTTTGGACAGATTCTGATGATGCTCCAGAAGATTTATCTTGTCGAAGCTCATCTGAGGAAACAAGTTCCTCACGTATTGGAGAGAGTTCTGATTCTGTGAAAACATCTTCTGAAAGAGACTCCTCTGTGCTTCTTGGGGCAGTACTAGCACTGTCATTGCCTGTGTCCCGAACCCTGGAATCTGTGTCATCTGTATTGCTCTTTGCAGCTTTCTTGGAATGGCCAAGTTCCCTTACCGACAGTTGTTCTACATCTCTGTAGAGCAAAATAAGAATGCTGTTATAACAGGTACCTCTGAAGTATCACGCTCTTTTCTTCACTATGCTTTTTGTTCAAGCTTTTAAACACTCTAAAAACCAACTTAATCCAGAGCATTAGTAATAATCAGTAATAACAAGCATAAAATGTGATAGCATAATGGTAAACATGGCTGATCTTTTGCCAGCAGAACATAGCTGCGACTTCCCAAGCTCATGACATGACTTCCACAAGAAACTCTCCTATGAAACTAACAAGATTGTGAAGGGCACTTAAAGTGTAAAAATAAAATAAAAACCAAAGTAAAACCAACAAAAAGCTACACACAATCATAACTTCTAAAGGTAAAAACCACCCAGTCTTTTAAGTTTTGTCTCCCCAAGAGGTCAGTACAACTGTACAGACATGTCCCACCCTATAAGGAAGCTGACATCTAGCTCACAGGTAAGAAGTGAATGGCAGAAATCATCTGGTCTAACCACAGATATCCAGGCCAGTAAATGCAGAACAGTAGGAACCATCAATGTATGTCTCACTATTCCACCATAGAAAATACTGAAACAGTGTTTAGTGTCTTCAGCAGGTACCTAACTTTGAGGCTACCACTGTTTGGCAAAACCAATTCCTAATTACTTGATACAACTGAAGATACTGATAAATAGTGTAAAAAAAAAAAAAAAAAAAAAAAAAAAAAAAAAGGCAAGCAAAAAAATTTATTTAAACCAGAGGAAATACTCTTGCTTAAATCTGCCTTTCAAAATAAATTAACTAGAAGTTCTATGACTTTTAGAAGAGGAAGACTAGAAAGGTACTATGAACATGCTCAGGTAGACCTATAGAATTCAAGCTTTTCCCTGCTGTCAAAAAAACCTGGGCAGTACACAGCCATCACAAAAAATTCTCATATGGAAATGTGCTCTTGACTAGAGTTCTGAACGTCAACTTCTCTGCTATCAGAAGCACACCAACTCTCCCATTACCTAGTACTAAATGCTTTTAAAAAGCTTGTACATTAATCTGTTTTGAAGGACAAAAAATTCACTCCACAGTCTCACAAAACTTTATATTCAGTTGCACCATATTACTGACATGCTGCTAAAATTCAGCAAAGTATTTGCAAAGCATATATACCCTCTTATTTAAGGGTTAACATGAAAGTCGTAATAAGCTTCAGCTGACAGAGTAATTTTGCTTACAAAGCACATGGATTCAGCTTTAGAATTAGAAGCTATTAGACTAGGCCATTTCTTTAAGTTTTCAGGATTATGCTCACTATAGGTGCCCTTATACAAGCACAATGGAAGGTTTATGAAATCCATAAAACATCTCCATGCCATCAGACTATCTTTTGTCCAGTTTCAGCATAGATTGTGGCTTATATATAGAAATCATACAGCACAAAATTTCAGTTTTAAGAACCAAAGCATCCATTGGGCTTATGACGATTTTCCATATCAACAGTCTGAATACTGAAAATAAAATTGCTTTCCCAAGTTTAAGCAGGTTTGACAGCTGGCAAATTTGGGAGAGTGGAAGAAGGTTAACTACAACAGTGGAACATGTAGGAAAAAAAAAAACAGTGAGAAAACATGATTTAAGTATCAAATACCACAAGAGACTTGGGTCTTGTCAGATCTAGTGGAAGCTGTTAGGACTTCTGTTTACAGACTTAAAATATTTGATTTTTGTTTTCCCCAAAATTTATGAATATGCCTTTAGCTAAGGCACAAAAGTGCAGGGACTGAAGAAAACACTAGCAGCTAGTGTTCCATCTACTAGTTTATAAAGCTGACAAGAAAGATAAATCAAATTGGACATCCAGGTCTCTGAATGCAGAGTGTGACCTTTTATTAGCAGACATTTTAATTCCATATGCATTCATATTATAAACAAAACAGAAAATGCATGTGCTACAGGAACACAAAAATCAACAGCATTATTAAATCATTAACAAACTAAACATTTTAGAAAAATACTTGTTTTGCAACTGCAATATCATGATCCAAGCATAGAGTTACCTAATTCTTTCCACTGTGTATCAATTGAAATAGGAACTGTGAGCAACTTTTAAAAACTCAGTCTGGAAAATAAACTTCCAGAAAGAAATCATGCTGAAGGCATCCTCATTCTACATCAAAAGCCCCAAAAGTACTGTAGCAACATGTACTTCAGCTGCCCTTTCAATAGACATGTGACATCGGGCAGCAAAGATACCAATTCACTCTCAGGTTTATGCCAAAACAGAGATTAAAAATGGTATGAGGCAAGTTACTACTTCTGAGTGTCCATATAGTTAAGACTATCAAGAAAGGTAATCTTAGGGTACTACCTATATAAACTGTATGAGGGTATTTTTAAGAGTTATTGAGTATCTTACAAAATGCAGCCATTTTAAGTAGGGAATAGCATTACATATCAAGCAAACAGCTTTACACTCTCTTGGTTAAAGAAGCCCACTTCCCTGCAGCCAGATAATCGAGGCAGTCTGCAAATGTCTGTGCTTTATGGGCTGTGATAGGTAAAGGTGGCGTGATTTTTTTTAAAACTTTTTGGTTTTCAAGACAGAATTTATCTTTTTCTGATGACAATATCAAGCTCAGCATAAAAAACAGAACAGAACAAAGATTTCTCACAATGCTTTTCGAAGTTGATTTTAAATGCCTGCTGCAATAAGCACCAGCACTTAGAGCTCACCAATCCAAATTCACCGTTTACTCTAAAAAAAAAAAACTACACCTAAAAGTGACTATGCAGTCCCTCCCCTAGCTATAAAAGGAGAAAAAATATACTCCTAGGCCCATTATAATACACATAAATCTTAAAAAATGAATTTAAACCATTTGTCAGAGCAACTTGGGAACCAAGTGAAAAATGCTAAACAATAAAAATTTATACCTAAAATTGTCAAAGCTTTATTATTGTGAACACCAGTTTTAAATTACTGAAGAACCAAACAACACCTATTACTGTTTCCACAGTGGGGAAGGGGCAGAGGAAATGATGTGGCACCACAGATCTTTATAAGAGACAACTGGAGGAAATTAGAATCCATGTATACAGGATAAGTTTTATCCTGTCTCATATATAGGATGTGAGAACTGAAGGTAAAGCAAACTTTCTGTAGGATCTTCCAAGCCAATCTTTATATTCTTTCCTAACAAGAAATAGGAAAATACTGGCTTGCTAGTTTTGTATGGTCAACAACGTGGCTACAGTTCAGATTCACTTAAAGCTTTACAAATACTGTTCTATCTTACATGCTTAATGACTCCTTAATTTTGCTGTCCACAATTTCCTTATACAGAGCAGCTGACATCACTTCTTCCATTGGACACATGATGCCATATTCTTCACAGCCATTCTCTTGGACCAGAGGATCCATTTTATGAGGATCAAACATTATATTATTTGGCGTCACTAGCAGCACACCATTGACCGTACCCTAAAATGAGAGGGAAAAGAAGTGGTAATTTTTCTTCTTCAAATTCCAGCTTATTCTTCATTTTTCAGTAGGAAAAAGGTGCTGTGTTTTTTGTTTTTTTTTTAATAAAGCCATTTTTAATTTATATTTAAGCAACCTGTTATATTTCTAGGTCACTGTTAAACCCAAGAAACTAACTTTTTCTGGGGAAGCAAGTTAATACCACCTGCTTTCCTAAAAGAAACAGTTTTATTCCTCATAACTAATCAATAACTGGTATTAGTAAAGTAAGAGAAACCCTTACACACTGAAGCATACACTCTGAGATAAGGAAACATCCTTCCCAGATAACCACAGGGCTTAATTGGTAGTTTTGAAAGCAATTTTTGCCTAAAACTAGACTCTTAACTTTTCTCTCTCACTTTCTAGTATTTTAGAGAGACCTTCAAACCCTGTAATTTATCTTAACTTGCTTTACACAAAAGTAACAGAGAGACTGATACCAGTGCTTCTAACTTAATGGACACGTTGACTGATTGGATAAACACATTTACAGAATGAAACTAGAATAAAAAAATACTCAAGATGATCAAAGATGAAACTTTGGATGGTTTTAATTACAATGATACTGCTGCAGTACATGAATGCAAGTAGAGTTTAAACTTTACCTACGAAAAACTTTCAGGTTGATATTCATGCTATGAATTGTAGGGTTCTTATACAACACAAGTATAAAAACAAAGTTAATTTATAATATGCTGAACTTTTTTTGAACAAAGAAGTTAAAAACACATGCAAACAGCAACCACCTGGTATAGAAATTCATTTCACTGTCAGTAGAGTTTGAGCTAAAGAATACTTCAGTTACAGATCTTAACTCCTGAAGACTTGACAAATCTGGATATGCCAAACTTTCATGCAAGAACTCAGTTCATGTGCTGTTGAAGGAATTAAATATTTATCTTACTGATAAAACAATCAGAACTATTATAAACAGTGTGTCTTGGAGAAGATTGTTTTCAATTTTGTTTCAAGAATACATTAGCACTGCACAAACACAGATACAGTTCTTCCTAACTCAAGAAATTTTGTTCCCACATGATGGCTGATGACCTTCACAGCAGGAAAACAAAGATCCCAAGTAGTAAAAAGAAAAGCGCAAGTTATAAAAAAATCCAAACCAAAACAAAAATACTAAAGTCTACAATAATGACCAATGCTATTTCTAGAATGGAAAAATGAAGACGTGTCTCAAAAGCAGCCCAAGCATTTGTATTTGAGTCTCTTAGTTGTTCATTGCTTAATCAGATTTTACATACATCTTTTAGAGTGCAACACATGTGCTGAAGACTTTGAAGTCAGCAGAAGACATTTACATTAATTCCAAGGTGTTTGAAGTACTGAAACAAGACTGTTATGGGCATTTCTTTTCTAGCACTGTATTGAGGAAATGGACTTTCAAGGTTGTCCTCCAAGAAGACAGTTGTCAAGAGAAATCAACATTTTTTTTTTATATCTATATAGTCTAGAAAACAAATTTAACATGACTGCAGAAGTCAATGAGTCTACTAGAAGAACGACTGCTTCTGTTTAAATATAACTTCTGTAAATTCAGTACATAATTAAAACAAAAAAGGAACAGCTTTTCTACATCTGACCTCTTTCATTAATGGTCATTTTATTAATACTCTCTAGATCTGACCCAGAAATTGTCCTAATCTTGATAGCAGTTGGATTAGATGATCATTGTAGATCCCTTCTGACCAAATATCCTGTTCTATTCTTTCCATGCCCATACACTGCATGCAGATCTTCAACACAGCCAGGCTGAAGAGAAAATGGTAAGAGTGTAAGACTGCTCTATCTGAAGGATTTAAGCGTTCAACACCTACTTCCACCATTACGTATTACTTAGTAGAAAAACCAGTAATTGAGTTCATTAGGGAGCTCTTAATTTCTAGAATAATATTGTCTTCATTTGTTCACTATCACATAGATCTTCCTTGATAAACTAAGTACACAGGAAGTGCTAAAGCTTTTGAGGCAATAAAGAGATTATATTTTTCTGTCAAAGGGTGTGCTGTCATAACGGAGATATCATTCATGTCAACAAGCTCCAATGCTTTATAACTTGCTTTCAAGAGCACAGATAAGACTGCTTCACCTGAGAGCACAGGCAAAAAATTGATTTAAGAAATACAGCTTTGTACGTTTGACATTGCTTATCTGAATACTAGAGTCACATCATCAGAACAACATGTATGAAGAACTATCAGCCACTCATTTCAGTTATCTTGCTTCAAACTCAGTTTTAGCAGTCAAGAAAACACCAACTTACCCCTCCCAAAGCCCACAAGCCAGGCTTGTTAATATGATGATGTTTCCTTAAGATACTAAGGAAACATCATGATATTAAGGACAAATATCTGTGCATGTGCAAGGTTACTTACTACATAAAAACAAGCTTAAGAGACCTCCCACTGTAAACAGAAGCTTCCTAGAGAATTCTGAGAATGATCCATCTAATGGCAAAGAATCCCAAACCGATACACTGACATAGCCTTAGCACATATGGAACATCCTAAAGCCTACCTCTAGCCTCGAAGACACAGCTAGAAATAATAAAAGCTTATCTTGACCTGAGAAGAAACCCTCAACACCAATAGGCAGACAGGCATTCAACATGAAAATTAATCAGGAAGTGTATTCCATGTAAAATCTACTACAGCAATAGAAATCGAGAATTAAACACTCAGACCTATCAGACTTTTATCTGTATTTGACGACATAGCTGATCAAACACTTCACTTGCAATTACTATAAGGAAGTGAAATATTATAGAGATAGCTTCAAAACTATGGATTTATAGCATCTTAAAATATGACCTTTTTCATTTTTATCTATTTAAAAAACATAATGCAGCACTTCTGGCTCACAAGTTACTAGACATGGTCCACAGTTACATGAACACTTTATGATACTTCCCTAGAGAAGAACTGCTTCTCCTAATGAATAAAAAGTAAATTCCTAATAATACACTAATTAGCATTAGTATTTCTGTCACTTTTCATTATTACCTCCAACGATCACCAAATGTTAACCTAGGTAGTTTAGTAATGCTCTGGTAAGAGCCAGATAAAGAAACATTTCGTTTGGCTGCAGATTTTAATTACTCTTTTTCAGACAAGCCAACATTTCTGATGCTTTCTCTTAAAATTTCTGTGACTCGTACAGGACAAATACCTTCTGTCTTTACTACCTTCTAACTTGTTTGCAGGAGTAAAAGCTTCCTTAAAACCTATTACTCAATAGATGTTGTTTCTAGCGTGGACAGAAACCAAGTGCAATTGATTCTGGGAGGAAAAAGGGTAACAGCAGAACAAAAAATACAAGTGGGAGCACACAAGCTTTTAGCCAACTGGTGAAGAGCAGCTCATTGCATTACGCTAGTCCCTCCCTGAGTGTTCTGGGTTGATGTTATGACTAGCTCCTCTCCCCCTCCATGGAGCTGCCGGCCGCCGCGCGGACACTCCCCCGAGCTGC
>JAOTQP010001286.1:132322747-132353968 GCA_026413545.1 Cichladusa arquata | reverse complement strand
GGGGGGAGGGGAATACACACTCCAGGGGAACTCCTTTGGAGGTCATTCTTCCCCAAATTTGTCTCAAACTGTGACACTGAGACAGAAACTGCAGCAACTCCAGTCTTTGAGAGCTAACACCACAGCTTTGCATAAGTCAAGAAAAAAAATTGCTTCTTTATGTACCTGAAACTTCATTTCCTTACTGGCTTGCCATTAAAGATCAGACACATTTTTATGTTAGCATTCCTAAAATATATATACAACTGTTGTACCAAGTATGCAACAATGAACTCCAGAGCATTTTATTACCATGCACTGATTTTTAAGGTTCTAAAATCACTTTTCTGGTTATTCATACACAGTTATGCACTACGGCAGCAGATGTCACACTTGTCTCAAAATACCCAGGAATGGGTGATGACGGTGACACCAGAAAAAACACCTAGAGCATTTCTGCATCAATAGTGTGGCTGGCAGAACCAGGCAGTGATTGTCACTCGGTACTCAGCACTGGTGAGGCCACATGTCAAATACAGTGCTCAGTTCTGGGTGCCTCAATTCAGGAAGCACACCAAGATGCTGGAGCAAGTCCATAAAAGCCAATCAAGCTGGTGAATGGTCTAGAGATTAAGTCCTGTGAGCACCAGTAGAGGGATCTGGGCTTGTTCAGCCTGGAGAAGAGGAAGCTCAGGGCGACCTTATTATTCTCTACAACTACCTGAGAAAAGGCTGCAGCCAGGTGGGCACTGGCCTCTTCTCCCAGGCAACCAGGGACAGGACAAGTAGAAACGGCCTCAAGATGTGCCAGAGGAATTTTAGGCTGGGCATCAGGAGGAATTTCCTCACAAAAATGATTGTTAAGCATTGGGATGGGCTGTGCAGGGAGGTGATGGAGTCACCATCACTGGAGATTCAAAAAATGATTGGATGCAACACTTAGTGCCATGGTCTAATTGACAACATGGTGATCAGGGAAAGACTGGACTCAACCTTAGACGTTTTTTCCTACCTATATGATTCTGCAATACTGTTCTTGGCAAGTTATTTCCAACAAGCTAACTCCCCCTGCTATCTTATAAACACCAAAGATGACTGAGAGCCTAGTCTGCTCCCCATACAATTGCCGTGTTTCCTTGCTTTTGGAGCAGAAAGCTCCCAAGATCCTTCTCTGACCTGGCAGATCTACTGAAAATATTTTCAGTGTGAATATACTCTTCAAAGTGAAGAAAATACCATGGGGACTTATTTATGAAAAACAAAGCCCTATGTCCTTGTCTACCAATATTAGGACAAGAAGATGAACCCAGCTTCTCCTTTGTGGACTATTACATTGGGTCTTCAGTCCAGATCCATTTAAAAATAAATCAAATATTCACTGAACACTTCAGAAACAGCTCTTCGACTTTATTTTTTACAAATTCAATTTTTCAAAATAGCCACAAGAATTATTTGTACTAACAGTGTTGTTAGAGAGTGAGGTTTGCAAATCAGAGTACAAGTTCAAGCAAAAACACAGGACAACAGCATGCACACTACCAACTGCTCCAGTATACTGATACTTACTCTAATCTCCTAATTTTCTAGTCCTTGGGGGAAAAAAATTTAAAAATTAACAACTATAAACAGCTCCGTTGTTGCTACAGAATCTTGGGAAACAGCTTTTTAGGACACCTCCACTAAATAACCAATGACTTGTTTCTCTTGGACCATAATTACTAAGTAGTTGTTGAGAGTAAACTAAAAATACTGTCTATGAAAATGAAATACGAATTAGACTCTGCATGTAGCTACTAAGTAGTTCAACATGATACTGTTACAGGAAGTTCTGGTTCTGGAACAAAACTCCCCAAAACAGCACTTGTAGAAGTCAAGTTTCCTTTACGCAATAGATTTTAAAGACATGAAGTAAAATTCTGCTCAAGTGAAGTTCAGATTTAAGATCCTCAAAGAGAAATGCTAAGCCACTCTATAACTAAAAACCACATGGACATTCTAGGTTAGTAAAAAAATAGAGCCCTTGAGTCTTAAAGCTGGTCCAGAAAATACTAACTCAGATATATAAAAACATACATATTGAAAGTAGATTAAACTGCACATGCAGATATTCAGCTGTGAATCAGTTTTGTCTTCTTACCATTAAACCTCCCTACACCTCAGGAAATGGAAGCTCCAGCTCCCATGCAATACCTGAAATGGAAATCTGAACAATCCTTATAAAGGGAGGTTTAGAGCTAAACTACCCCACTGTAGAGCCCATACATTAAGATTAGGCAGTTCAGTAAAATACTTCTAAGAAAGTTTGAAAGAACTCCTAACAAGAAGTTTTCAAAGAAGTTCTCTAAATAATTCCATTACATTCTTGAACACACAACGGTGAATAAAAACTGTAATTTGTAATTTATGAAACTTTTATCATGAAAATAACATTTATTTTATGTTTTGTTTCTTGTAGAAGTTTTGAACCTCGTCAGTGTCCTCCTCACTTGAACAATAAATGTGTGCTTTCATTTCCAGGTCAGTGGTTTGGGTATTTTCAAGCCTCAGTATTAGTAATTTTCTTTCACCTACTATACTTCAGAACAGTTAAGAAAGTTAGCAAAAATAACAAAGAATTCCAAACACCCCTTACTACTTTCAGTTACAATCAAGCAGGGTACTTTTTAAAGTACCTTTTTTTTGCCTCAAGGAACGGTGCAACAAATGAGAAAACCCCAGAGCAGCACACTTTTCTACAGCAGAAGCCAACAGTGCAGCTGTAAGACAGGACACACCTACATATGCAGGAAGCAGTGAGTCAAGATGTGACTGCAGCATACTGGTTACACTGATTTATTGTCTGTACAGAATGTGGCATATTCACAGGACCCTGTCCCTTACTGTGCTCAACAGGCCTCTATCAGTATATAACCAGTCAACACAGAACAAGTACAATGAACTTGCATTCCAGGTTCCAATCACTGCTCCTCAGAGAATTCCTCTGTGCTTGTCCAGAAAGTCACAAGTGTGACTAAACCCACCTCCAATCATATACGGAAGCAGTCTCAAAAAATGAGAAACGAGACAATCTTACCCTAATGAAAGCCTTTTTGCACAGACACTGAAAAACAGGCTTTCACTAGATTTCAGTTTACAAACAGCAGTCACAGCAATGACAGACATCACAGCTTGAGCCCTAAAGAATGGCTAACTATGAGCTTCAAAAAATCACTTTCAGAAGCAGAGCATAAGTTTTTTAAGCTTTCTCCAGAAACCTTTTGAAAGTTTATCATCCTGCATCATGAGAAAATGTATAAAGGAGAGGCAAGACAACATTCAAGAGGACATTCTTACCATATGTGGCACAAAGTCTAAATTACATGCTAAATTTACAAGATCTGGCATTCAGATCTGAGCAAGTCAGAATGCATTTTTCTCCCACCCACCTCCCCAAATATGGATAGACACTGCAATGGGTTATACAACTTTTTAGAAATAGATATCGCCCTGAAGCTCTTAGAAAATAGGCTGTAATGCTGCAAGTCAAAGACATATGCTGTTAATACTCCCTGTAATATTCTGAGGAGAAATTACAGCACATAAATATGCTGTCAATTTTAACCCCAGATTTTTTCCAGTATATCCAATTTCTAACAAAGGCTCACAGCTCTCAATTCCTCTGCATAACAGCACTTAAAACTGACAAGTAAGCATATGTCTAAAAAATTCACCTACATGAATGCAATGAATGAAGAAAATCACCTGCAAAGTAGAACAAAGTAAAAAAAAAAAAAAAAAAGTTGTTCCAATATTTGCCTCACCAACTTCTAACAAGAGGCTTTTGTCAATACACATATATTGCCAAAAGGCTTCAAGCCTAGACATACATAGATTTGCAATCCTTTCCCCATCAGCCAAAAAACCAAAAATGGCAGTTTTTGGAGATTCTTATTAATCTGTTTATCATTAGTGTACCTTATCTGCAAACCTATTGCTGAACAACACAGAAACAGTGGTAGCTCTGCATACATACCTGAACTTCAGGCAATGGAGGAGGTATTACAAGTACTTTGAATTTTATTGCATTCATTGAGTGAAGGCATTTTTCATAGATAAAGTGTCTAATAGTATTTTTTCTGCAAGGTACGGGAACAATAAATTTTGGTTTTTGGTAAAGTGTTCTGAGATCATGTCAACACACTTTACCTCAGTCCCTAGAAGTTTGTTCAAGACTTGTGAACTTATGAGCTGAACAGAGGTTAATTAAGTGTCACTAACTTGGAGGGATTTTGTGTTATGATACTACTGAGAGAACTGTAACTGCTTCAAAGAAAAAAACAAAATCAAGGTTTTTACCATACCACACCAAGTCAAATGGCAAACAATACAGAACCTGTTTGCAGAATCAGGTTTCTTCTGCTCACCCTGGTCTGCTTTAAAAAGATTTCAAAAAGGAAGCAAAGCTACACAACTGTGTATTTCCTAGTATTTTCCTATCTTCTACTTTATTGCTTAGTACAGTTTAAGGCATGTTTTTCTCCACTGTAAGTAAAGAAAATTACTTACAAGAGATACTAACAAAACGAACAATCAGACTGCATGCCCTCAACATAAAAGAATTATGTAACAGTACAGCATTGGGGATGTCTGTCACATTATTAACTGCTTGCATCATGTCCTGAACAAGAGCCCTGGAGAATCCAAAGGAAACAGTAGGTAAAAAAAATAGTATATATATATAAACATATGCATGTGAGTTGATTCATCTATTCATCCCTGACTAAAGTCTACTCTATGTTTATACTTTAAACATGCTTTATTATTACATCCTATACAGTAACAGTAAAACCTGAATGTTTCAGTACCTTGCCATTAGTGATGTACTTGCAATTAATTTTTAGAAATTTCTCTGTAAATGCTTCCTCCTCTTCGGAGGTAGACGATACCACTCTTGAAGGACGAACACATGCATGTGCTGGTGAAACAGCTGACTCCTTCTGTTGGACTCCATCTGAATCCTGAAAGGAAATACAAAGAAGCAAAGAAGAACTTAGCAACTTAGTTTTTTAAATATCAATTTCTGGAGATTTTCTGCTGTGTAATTTGACCATAATCTGATGGGCAGATTATAAAAGAACTGCCCCAATAGTGACTCTCAAGGATTTGAAACTGACCTCCATCACCACAGTAAACAGTGCCCAAGGCGAGGCTGGATGGGGGTCTGAGTAACCTGGTCTTGTGGAAGATGTCCCTGCCTATGGCAGAGGGGCTGGAAGGATATCTTTAAGGTCCCTTCCAATCCAACCTATTCTATGATTCTACAAAAGATTTCGTCAAAAAAAAAAAAAATCACATACACAAATGCTGAGTAAGTTTGAACACAATGATCCCAGCAATTTTTCTGGCCCATGTTCTGCTCTACCCATTCAGTTCACATTTTCCCAGTATTTTAACAAGGAGCAGTATCAAGGGCCTGGCTCTAGTCAGGGTAAGAAACATGCATTGCTCTTCCCCTTCATCTGCTGAGCCTGTCATTTCCTCACAGAAAGCAATCAGTTTTGTCAGGTATGATATAGCCTTGATAAACTCTCTCTGACTGCTTTCAACCACCTTTGTCATTCACATGTCTGGATTTAACTTTCAGAGGATTTCCTTCAAGCCTTCCCCAGGAAGATAACAGAAAGAGCTACCTACCTCACTGTCTACTATATCCAACTAAGGAGTGAACATGGAACCCTACCAGGGACAGGACAGACAACAAAAAACATTGTTTTCAAACTAAACAGTAGACAGAGTTCACCAAAGCCTATTTTGTAGGCACAGAAACCCTGTTTTGGAGCTTCACCCACATCTAAAGACTTCCATTTCATACATAATTGCTATTTTTTGTTACTAATAAAATATTACTACTTTTAGAAAACAGGAACTCCCATGTTCCCGTTGTTTTTCTGCTTTCCTGTTCAGTTCTATTCACTAGTACAGATTGCAGATAAATGCCTTTAATCATATCTAGGAACGTTATGCACAACTGTTTTCACTTCATTTTGCTTTGCCAGCATCTTTCAACCTTCATTACAGATCAACCAAAAAATCAAAACAACATACAAAACACTAAACTGAATTCTGTTGAAAAAACTAATCAAGGTATAATTAGGAAACAAACCTCCTGGAGATTAATTATCCTTCTACAAATGCCTTCCTACTGAAAACTATGGGGTCACTCTTGTGACACAACTCAGCAAGTGGCTCTGAAAGTGCTCAGGTGATATCCAAGCCAGCTATTTCTCATCACACTGCCACATGACAATCTCAGATCCCAGTATGGCTTAGGAAAGGGAGGTGCACAGGGGGATGCACTACCCCAATGGCAGACTTTCCAATTTAATGATGATGTCCTTGTCACTACATATTCTGAAGTGGAATTTAAGCTTTATAGGTAGCAAAGCATATAGGATGTTCTCAAATATGTGCCTAAGACTGCTGAATGAAGAAAGCTTTCAAAAACCCTGTAGCAACAGAAAAGCTTCAAAATCTAAGCTAATTCTTACATGCACACTGACAGCAACAAAATTATTGAAATTAAATATTATTGAAAACACTAAAATCTTACCTTAAGTGTAACAACATTATAAAAAAAATACAACAACAAAAAAACCCAAACAAGCAACCAAGCAAAAACCTATCAAACTCCCCCCAACTTTAATAAAGTTATGCAGATATTATATCAGCTACATGCTGGTTTGTATCTAGCCACATGGCTGTGGTAAGCTGCTCCAATGTGCAATAAAATAGTAGAACAAGAATAGAACATGACAGATTATTTTTGACTGAACAAGCATTCAGATATTTTTTAGCTTTCTTATTAAATTGTAACAAGAAATCACTAAATCTATTGACCAGAGAGAAGACTCCTTTACATTATACACACAGAGGAACACATCTTTACCTTGAAACATATTCAAATTTAAACAGCAAATGAGGAGTCAAAACCAGAGGACAGTCAAAGACAGACATCAAGAGAGCACTAGAGAATGTATACTAGTATTTCTTCCCTTCACAATGACAGCAATCAGCAAAAGAGAAAAGAAAAACATGAAAGACAGGTGCTATGATGAAGCACAAAATCCTCCAGCTTTAACTGCTCCCATAGAAGCTGAGTGCCTTTTGTGCTGCTGGAGAGACTGAAAACAAAATGAAATGCACACAGCCCACGCTGTGATTTCTGTTCCTTGAGTTTTTCACAAATATTTCTTCTTTCCTTAGATATACTTTAAAAAGCCTCAGAAACAAAATAAACACTATTATATATTGTCTCATTGCTAATCTGACTTTCCCTGAAACTTTTAAGAACTGCTTGTAATGATCCACAACATGTAACAAGATGCACAAAATCTTATGTAAAAATAAAGCATCAGTTAAATGAAATTTAACATTCCAATTGTTGCTAGCACAGGACTGACTACACCTCTTTTGCAGAGGAGGTTTTTTAAGTATTTTCATTTACTTTGTTTCTTCTACACTTGCAAGTTTTTATCTCCGATATGAGCATACAGTCAAAAAGCCCTCAAATTACAGGTATCTCCTTATCTACTTTATGCTAAGAGATATACAAAATAATTTACAAAGGAAAGAATAAGGTATTTTTCTGGCATGGAATCTGTAGGAAGAGCTCTAATTTTTAATAGCAAAATTGAAATTTTTTCTCTGGAGTAACTTCTCACAATGTATGTTACATGGGTAGGTCTTTCTGAGACTGACATAGATCCAAGCTATATGATACAAAAATGTATTCTTGCAGGCAAGTCTGTTTACTGTGCTGCACCACCCTCAGTTTGCCATCAAACATAAGAGAAATTTTTCAGCATAAATGACAGCAGACGTAAGAACTGGCATACAAAGACAGAAAAGGTATCACAACAAAACCAAACAGTAATGTTCAGTAGAAGGGCCATCACACTTTGTAATGCAGTTTGGGAACTGCTCAGCAACAAAGCAAAACCTTTATATTTAAACCCATTTGGACCAAGTCATTTAAGCAAATAAGTAAATGCTTTAAGTCTCAAACTCTCCTGAACTTTGAGCATACAGAATTCTGGAATAGATGTTTGACAGCTTGACTGAGTACTGTCAAAATATGCTACCACGAAAATTTCTTATTTGAGAGGAAAAGATAGTAACTGGGAAAAGAATAGTGGTGATGCATGAAGAAGCATCCAAATAAGATCATAGCTGCAAAAACTGCAGAAAAGCTCAGGCTCAAATACTGAATCTTCCTGGTTGGACTGCTCCCCAGGAAATGCTGCTGACAGCAAACCAGTGTTCCTGGAAAAACATGCTTCTACAAAGCCAGCTCCCACCCAAAAATCTACATTTCAGCTGAATTACGTGGATGGCTAAACATTTTCAGCATTTTCAAAGTTTACAAATCTAAAACTACTGAGTAAAAGTCAGCTACAATTTATTCTGTATTAGTCCTTCACCAAAACCCCCTTTTTTTTAAAACTTCATTTTGCAAAATTAAACTAGAGAACCCTCTCCTACACTCTAGAGCAAGCAGGGGGAACCTGAGCATTCCTGCCAATACATCTTTTCTACAAAAATTATCAATAAGATTACAGACAAATGTTTGACAAGCTCTGAAATGTAACAAATACAGAAATGCAATAGTAACTAAGATTTCAGAGTGCAATGACAATATTTTGTTGCAAGTAATTTGCCTTCAAATCAAGTTTTCACATTGAGAACTATAATTTACAAAGATAAAAATCTTGTATTTATTAATCTTTACTTTTAAAAGAGAACTATTTTACTTTCAACTCCAAGCATTGTCTAATACTTTCTCCCCAAAACAAAAGGAGAGTTTAAGAAGAATGCATAGCATCTGTAACATTTATCTTGTCAGGGAAGATTAATTTTAAGGACAATAGGTATACCTACATTTACTGTAGCCTTGTCAAGCTCTGCTTCTGAAGATGTAGGTGATAGGGGACTTACAGGACTTAGGGAGGGGGAGCTGTCCACACTAGAAATGTAGTCTGGGTCAGGAACATACAAAATCTACAAAGAAGATACAGTGTAGTTAGAAGTTAGTTATGTTTTCAGATTTACTTTAACATTTACTTAACATCAGTTAAGGTATATTTACTATGCTTTCTCAAAATAAGCTACACAAAACCATTCCTGTTCCCATCGCTTTTAAAAGAATTATGAGTTGAGGGAAAAAAAACAACACTATACATATGAAATTTTAGCATTTAAAGTTTTTAAAAGCTATATTGATATAATTTTGATTTTCAGTCATAGTAACCAAGGAAGATGTTCAGATAGAAAGCATTGAAAGTATACAGCATGCCAGAAATAAGAGTGTCCAATGTGTCCAATTATTTCTCTTGCTATGACTCTACTATTTGAGCTATGAGGAAACAGACTCACTGAATACATTTTAAAAAATTCAACTGAAGGTATTCACACCTTTAATACATTATTTCAGCCATGGCAGGCATTCAATCTATCTAGAGGAAGTTCTGCAGCAATCAAAAACGAACACAGAACTTTATCAAACAAAGAGCAAATACCAAATGGCCGATGGCTGATACCACAGCTGACCTCTCACTTGTTTCCAGGCCTGTCTTTCAAGGAGAAGTGAAAATTGAAGGCAGAAACAGGAGGGAAAAAAAAGGCAACAGTGACCTATATTAAGTGAATGGTAATTCATATACTGCTAGTAAAAACATCAAGTTTCCAGAGCAAAAGAGAAACATTATTCAATTTATTAAAACAGAATTGCAGGCAGTAATATGCAGTCACAGAATGTTGTTTGTAATGTAATAAAGCACAGAATGCTGTATCCTGAATGTGTCTGCTGAGCAAGACTTGGTAAACAGCCTGCAGTATTGGCAAAGTGTTATTATTGTACCATTTAGTACATCTAGTTTTAAAAGCCCTCTGATCTTAAATAAGGGGCACAGGTAGCTTCCTTTCATGTTTCCTTTTAGGCAGTTATTTAACAGGCACAAGGAATAGACTAGGGAAAAAAGAAAAACTCATTTACAAAGCCAATAAGAAAATCAGTAAGAGAGGTACTTTAGCACTCTAGTAGGAATGGGAAATATAGTAAAAGAAGACTTTGTTATATAAGTAATATATATAGTGTAATAGTACCTGTCCAGGAACAACTGCTCTGGAGAAAAGCTTATTTAATTGAACCAGTTCATTTGGTGTTGTATCAAATTTCAAGGCAATACTGTTTAAAGTATCTCTTGATTCCACCTGTATTGATAGGGGGAAAAAAAAAAAAAAAAAAAAACCAGAACAAAAACCTGTAAGTAGTTAGTTCAAATAGTGGCTTACACATTTTAGCATGCGTAGAGTTACCAAGATTCTGATGAACTTTAATATCTTAATTTCTGATAACTGCCCACCCTGTAAAAAACCAAAGCCACCACAAAAAACATACCTACCCCCTAAATATTAGTCTATTGCAACCCCACGTAGAAGTACATGCTTTCTCACTATGTTTCCAGGTGGCCAGAAGTGTCAGTCACAGTTTAAGCTGTAGGCTCAGCTATTGCACCAGAACTTCAGGTCTACAGATTCACTGCTGGTTACCACTGGGTAATAAATATGCAATTGACTGGGTTCACAGAATAATTCATTCCCCCTCTTCAACTGCTTTTCTCCACTCCTCACTGACAGAAAAGCTGAACAGTTTCCTCTACAAATATAAACATGCCCTCTTACTATTGAAGCTTGTTAAGACTCTGACTTTCAAGTAAAAGCCATCACCGAGAAAATGCAAAAATGCTGAAGCAAAGCAGGTCGACTACTATGACAGCAGATGGAGCATAAGCATTCTGAGAAAGTGATTCCCAACTAAGGAAAGGATTTTTTTCAAGCTCAGATTCTTGGGAGACCTCCATCTCCCAAAGCATATTCAAAATGAGCTACGAGAAGAAAGCAAAAAGAAAAAAAGTTTTATACAGAAAGATTATTTCAGAATAAAGAATTCATAGCCTTAGGAATAATGGTGATACAAGGAAACAAACAATCAAACAATTTACTGTATAATGGCACAAGGCTTCATAAACACTGTACCAGGAAAAAATAGATTTTATCAGTTAAGATGAAGCTATATAAGCTAAGACACATTTGCAGCTAAATGTAAGCAGAGTTAGAGAATTCTTTTCCATATGATCTTGTAAAGGTGCACTTGTCAACCTAGATTCAAAAAAGATATAAGCACTGCCAAAGAAAAGGCAATTAGCTTTTTTAAGACAGGATTAGAAGCCTATTACGAGAATTATTTATACAGGAAGCCAATACACTAAACAAAGCAGCAAACATCTCCCTACACTAGTATTTCCAGTATGGAAGACTATTGTAGTAGCTCTCAGTTTTCAGTACTGAATGATCAGAGATATGCAAAAAAATAAGAATATTTTCATATGCCACATTTAACTGGTACTAAAGCAGAAATCAAAACAGGACTGCAACGAGACCAGATCTGTACTATGTGCTTAACAGACCATAGCAACACTAATCACCAAATCACTGAACAGCAAGGTTTCCATCAGAGGCTCGACATAATACAGAAAGTTTGCTAAAACAAACTGTAAAGTGAAATTCAAAAATTTTGCCTAAGTATGCTCTCACATAAATGTTGAGGGACCACAGTTAGCTGCTGGGTATTCTTCTTATGTATCACTTAATGATTGAAGCAATTGAGATTTTAGACTAACTTATGACATAAAACAAATTATAAGCATTCAAACCACAAAGCTTAAGCCCTTTTAAGAGTGCATTCACTCTTTACAGCTTCTGAAATATAAAAACATCTTGTGAGACACCTTGGTAACTAAAGGGTTTATCTCACTTATGATAAACACAATGGCAACTATAAGCTTCCTTTTTGTTTGGCTGTGAAGTTTGCACAGGCAAATTTCCACACTACATGGGACACACTCAACACTTCAGGGACCAGCAGAGACACCTTTTCAAAACAAAGACACAGCTCACGTAATGGAGACTTCCTGAAGTATCTTCCTAGATTCAAAGCCTATTTTCTCAGGCCCTCTACCCTTCTAAAAAGTAGAATCCCAACAGCCAAAATCTCAAAGAATAACTTTGTAGAAAAGCACAGAAGTAACAAGTGCCACTGAATAGTGCCACCACACACCGTGGATCCCCCCAGCTTTTCCCCTATCATTTCATTACTGTAAGAGAAGGCAAGAAGTTATTCTTTCCCTTTCAGAAAATAAACTTTCTATACATTGAGGTAGCTACTTAAATGCTAATCTGAATGTTAAAAATCTTATATAAATATTTGAATATTAAATCTTCATTGAGAACACAGCCATGTCTCCTGGGTGTGCTTATGTATACAGCAGACAGAGAACTTCAGCCACCATTATCTCTGGTTCAAAATACCTTCATTTCCCTCAGATCAACAGCTGGCAAATTTATTTAAAAACTTTATTTTAAACCAAATTCTCTACTGGTATTTTAATGAACTGTACTGTAATTGTATCTCAACTGTCAGAATTCATTCATTCCTCCATTAAAAATAAACATCAAATACATACGAAACAGAGCGCAGAAATAATTATTCTTTTATTTCAGCACAAGGTGTCCAAGACCCAGAAAACAATCAAACTGTATCTTAAGGGCACTGAAATAATCTAACAAATTAAACAGAGGGGAAGACTAAAAAAAAGGGTGAGAACAAAAGGGAGCAAGTAACACAACTGTGGCACTGTACCCAAGCCTTTAGAAATACCAGTTATGACTACAATAATTGTTAACAGGCCTAATTTATATAATATGCAACATCAGTAAAACAATCTTGTAGATATCATAAAGTCAACTTCAAAAATAATTAGCAAAAGACAACAGATGAAGTAACATCACCATTATGATCTACATTTCCAATATTCCCTAAAATTACTTAAAAGACATGACAATGGCATGCTCAAAGAAAAGTGGAAGCCTAAAAAGAACACGCTCCTTGGATTTGAAATGGAAGAGCCAAGAAATTAAAAAAAAAAAAAAAACCAACAAAAATTTCCTAAGTGTATAGCTTTCTATATAGCACGTAAAGGCCCACAGTGGCAATAGAACTAGTGGCACCAGAAGAGAACCCTTAGCACTCTCTATATACAGGCTGAAAACTCAGTCTTGAGGCTATGGTCTACTAAAGGCTTCTGTGACCCTCAGGAATAGACACTGGGCTCTTTCCATAACCTGGACAACATAATCTGTGTATTAAGTACTTATTCACTACTTCAGGAGAGCACAGCCTTCAATTCCCAGGGAGATAAAGGGAAGTCTTACACTAGAGCCTCCAACACTGATAAACCAGATAATCCATTTCAACTGCTCACTTATAAATACGTTTTTAAAAATACCAAACCTATCTGTAAATAACCACAGTTATCTCTTTCTTCTCCTCAAAAGGAAGAGCAGTAAGAAGGCTTTCACTGAAGTCACAAGACTGGTAGCATGCTACAATCACTGATGATTAGTAGGCAATACTCTGCTCATGCTCCATTATTCACCCATAGTTGGCGCTTCTGACACCTACTGGAAGGCACCAGGTGTGTTCCTAAAACGTGGAATACAAAAGGCTGAAGGGGAAAACATGGCTTGAGCAGCAACTGCGAATTCTGAAATAACAAGACAATATCAACTTACATCTACTATGCTGACTGACATTGAGAAAAGGAAACTCTATTAAAAGATATCTGCTCACTGTCTAAGCAGTATCAGCAAAAATGAACTTGTTTTTTCTGTATCATTTAGAAGCAGTTCAGGACTTCCATTAATTAGTACCATGTATGTTGACATCTGCTGCTGCTGCTGCTGCTACATACAGAACAGCAGGTTCAAGTTTTCATGCCTTGGGAATTTTACACTAAAATCTTAAACATGAACTGCATTCTATCTTCAGCTTTAAAGAGAAAATTAATTTTATTATTTGTCCCATAAGTAATTTTTTTTCCTAAAAAAATTCTGGTGTGAAGTCTACTTCATATTAAAACCCTACAGTTTGCAAAAGTGAGATGCCAACTCACGCCAAACTTCACAAATGCAACCTTCCCTCCTAAAACCATTTAGCCACTGGAAAAACTAACATATTTAATTATTACATAAAAAAGGAAAAAATCCCCACTAATTTCAACAATGCTAGAAGGTGAGGGGGAGGCTGGCTTCTACCTTCATTCTCTACTACTTCTCAAAGAAGCAACACATGCAGGCATATAAATATGCATGTGTACACGTGCCATCATTGTGACAGGAAATAGGACTAAGTCAGAAGCCAGACACAAGTGCACCTCTTCACATATAATAAAGTAAGAAATAACAACAGTAGCAAATTACCACAACAGCTACCAGACCCCTCTTACAGGGAGCATAAGCTCAGTTCCCAAAGGTTGGTTATAACCATGTATTTTATTAAAATATACACACACACAATATTAACCAAACACAATGCTACTCAAGAGCTTCATGAGTGAAATGTACAGCAAGACCTAATAGAATACAATATTTGTGAAGCTGAAATGCACCATGTTCCATGCAACAGGCTCCTTTAGAAGGTGGACTAAGTTTAACGACAAAAAGCCTTTGATTCCTGTGAATCATCTTTTTGACTCACAAGGAAGTGATGCATACTTCAGTATGTATTAAGAAAGCTATTTTTGGATCTAAGACTCCACCTACTGGAACACAAAAACCTGCAAAAGTACATGGCAACCTGACACAAACACACACCAAGTTAAAAAAAGGAAAGCTCATTGCTTTTACTTTGCCTGGAATGCTACGTACCAATGTAAAAGCACTCACATGGCAGCAAGAACCAAATTACAGAATTTACTGAGTTTGGATACCAGCAATACAGAGCTACACCAACTGTTTTTTCCAGGTATTTCAGATCAAATGAGGTTAATATAACAACAACAGTCACAGTTACATTAACATTCTTCAACTGCTAGAACCTAAGCAGCAAGAATTTGTTTTTAATTTCAACTTCAAGGAAGTCTTTAGAGCAGGCTAGAATTATATTCAAATTCCAATAAAAGCCATGCTAATGAAATGCTTCTTGCTCAACTATACACATACTCTGTCTCTCTCCAAAAGACTATCACAGCCTTCTCAGTACTTAAGCAATTATCACAGCTTGGCTTAATGTAATAGAGTTAAGTCTTCCCCATATCTCTTATTCCTGGAGTAAGAGAACACCAAGAGGTCAAGTGAAGACTTTTCATAAAGAAGTTCTCATTTTTATTTATCATGTCCAGCTTCAAAAGCATTCAAAGATAACTATGGCAGACTTCCCCTATTTTAACATCAACTCTATAAGCATTATTTATAGGCTTAATTATATTTCCAGTACATAACACAAGACAGATACTTCTCACTTCTGTTTCCCTTAGTAACCACAAATGTGAAGGCTGACTGCAGCACAGTTTGAGGGTCATTTCAAGAACAGAACAGGGAGAGAAAGGCTCCATTTTCAGATACCAAAGCAGAAACAGAGTTATACAGTAAAAGGCTCAGATCTACAGCAATTATTAGAAGAATACCAGAAAGTCAGTATCAAGATACAGTTCCTTTCCCAATTTTATTCTGGTATTTCCCCTGACAGCAATAGTTTATTAATAATGCTGAAAGCAAAGAATGTGTACGTAATTATATAACCATTGTTACTTGTTTCTAACTAGTTACCTAAAAGTGAACCAGTGAACAGTTGGATTATCTTGGGATTTCTAAGACAAAAAAAAAAGGCACTTAAAGGGAAACAACAGTATTAGTACTACCAGCTAATTCCCTGATTTAATTTCTGTCAAACTAAACTATCAGATACACAGAATTCTAACATTTAAGGCAATACCCGTTACAGTTTTGCTTATATTTTGTAATGCAACTTTTTAGCCTGCGCCTGCTTTGCAGTAACATTCTAACAATAAAGCAGCAACTTACAGAATATTCAAGAGTCCCTCTAGGTCTTTGAAAAGACATTCGTCGCCCATCTTTCTTGTCTGGGGTCTTCTTCTGGCCAGCATCTGAAAAAAATTGAGGCAACGTGTGTGTTAAATTCATTTTCCTCTCTCAATACTGTCACAGGCTGCTGACTACAGCCTCGTGGGCAGACATCTAATCCACCAGTTACACAGCTTACTCCTGCTGATTCCAACAGACACCAACTGCTAAAATAGGGACTTCATATCTCTGCAATGCTTTAAGAATTTGACCAATACAAACAACTGATAACTGGAAACCAACTAACTGCAAAAGTACCTGCTGCTATCCAGGAAGCGATTAATGAAGACTAAATAGGACATTGACTTCATCAGGCAAGCAACATTTCTGAAATTGCTGTGTTTAACTGATTTTGTATCACACCCAGTGTGCTTTCATCTGAGGGGAGATGATCTAGAATTCCTGTATGTTTTATCTAATCACTGGAGATTTTTTTGTCACTGTTTGATAAGTACAGAGTATTTAAAGCTTTTCTTATATAAAATAAAGACTATTAGTATTAAACTCATAATTATCCTGTCTGTTGTAAACACACAGAGCTAGTAAATAAACACTAAAGATTCTACATAAATAATGCAAATAAGAATGTTCATTTTATTGGGGCACTGTATTTTGATGACTTGTTTCACAGGCCAAGAAAATAACTATTTGTAACTAAAGCATACTCTCTTATTTTATACTAACTGGCTTGATATTTATGATAATCACAATGCACCAGTGTAGTTATAGAGTTCAACAAAAAGCACATACATCTCTAGAAAAGTCACTGTTTTAATAGCTGCATATATACACACACAAGGATTTGTTAGATGAATCTCCTTCACCACAAGACCTCCACCCTCAGCAGTTAAATATCTGCTATTAAGGAACCCAAAATACTTATGTGAATACTTACATGAATGACACATTAAGTCATGCTACAATGGGATTAATTATAGGCCCATCTTGATACATTCAAATTTGTTATCATAATTTGCTAAAATATTTCAAGCCAAATTGAACAGAAGCAAGACACTAAAATGCATTAAATGTTACAAAATGTATTTTAAAAAATATTTTAGCATGGCTACATTGAGAATTGAAAACAGTGTAATCCATTTAACCCTCAAACATGCTATAAACCAACAGCATCTTTAGTGCACTATTAGATTTAATTAGGATCATGATTCCAACACTGGAAAAGAGACTAGACAAGTATCAGCAAAACTTTCATACACCCACTCTCAAATTTCTACATGGATAGCCAAAACTATAAAGACATACAGGGCAGGGAAATCACAATGTAAAATACACAGCAAGTTCTGCCAAAAAAGAAGAAACAAAATGAAATGTTAAAAAAACCCAGAAGAAGAAACCTAGCTCAGAAATCTTACATTTGCTAAATAGGACAAGCTGCATAGGACAACAAAGTAGTGATTTCTAGGAGACCCAACATAAATAATCTCCTGTGGTACTCTTCATAGAGATAAAAAATATAACCTTTGTCTAATTAGTCCTTTTTTATAGACTGAAAAAAGCCTGCAGTAGAATACACCCATACCTAAAAATGATATATAGATGGTAACAATTACAGTAAGTTTTTATAGCTATGAAAGACATTTAAGACTAAACCTACTTCTAAAAAGCTTCTAGCAATTCTGAAAACCTATACACTAATTCTGCACACTGCTATCTTCATTCAATAGATTAGAAGGTCTTATTTACTAATAGCAGCTATTTAAAACTTAGCTGGAAGAAACATTCATTTCTAATTATATTCTTAGAGTTTAAACATACTACAAACGTCTGAGGGAAATGAAGCCAACTCAGTAACAATAAAATACAAGTTTGTGCATTGGCTTAGCAGCAGCCAGTTCTCTTCCTCTAGGTCAAATATTTTGTTACCAAAGTTTTTACCTGACCTTGCAGCACAACAGGTACCAGCTCAGCAAGCTACAGAAAGCCTAACAGTTGCTTGACTGTAGCTATTCCAAATTTTTCAGCCCTCGTCAAATTTTTGCCAATAGCCTAATAACTTTCTTTCAAGAGCAGTCCGAGTCAAAAAATCCTAAGAAAAAGTCCAAGGATGCAACTGAAAACAGACTGATCTCATCCAGGATCCCATACATGCCTCTGTGGGGGTTTGTCCTTGGGGTGGACGGTCGCTGGACAGACTCAGGAGCTCTCTATTTTTTGTTCTTCAGGTTTGTAGTTTATTATAAGGGTGTGGATGTAAGAGAGAGTGTAGAGCATGGAGAGTAGAGAGAATATAAGAGGGGTAAGAGTAAGAAAGGTAAGAGCAAGAGCAAGGGGCGATTTCCCGTTTACAGTACAATAAGTATTATTCTACGATGAATATTCTGATTTTCATTTCCAATCTAATACAATATACTAATTTCCTAATATTTGCATGCAACCTATAGGAATCACTAAATGTTTTATGGCTTTCTTATCTGTAACCCTTATCTTCAGGCCTTTCCTGCCATACTTGGGACAGGATGTCTGTTGGTTCTTTGGTATTTGTGGCATTTGACATCATCTAAACAAAGGAAGAGGCCCTATACCTTCACATGGCTGTTTTTAGCCTCTATGTCGAAAAATGCTAACATTTCTATTTCATCTATTGTTTCAGAACTACTTGCTAGGCACTCATATTTATAAGATTTTTCTAACTCCTTCCCAACATGCCTCAATCTATAAATGAAGAACCATTACTTCAGAAGATGCCTTCTATACACGCTTCAGCTGTATATAGCCAAATGTAGTTTCTGGGGCATTTTTCTCAATCCAAATTTAATTTTTTTTTTCTTACTAGTTCAAGTGTCTGAAGAGCTTGCAGACTAGTGCCACTTAAGAGGTCAAGATTAATTATCTTCTCCCTCTCCAGCAACTGAGCAGCAGAGTGACATCTTGCACAAATATCCACTTCTGTTCCTTATGCCAGAAATAAAAATGGGAAATTATTTGCTCTTCACAGCAAAAGAACCTGCTGCTTTACACTTAGAATCATCATAAAATATCCTGAGTTGGAAGGGACTCACAAGGATCACTGCACTGAACTCCTGGCCACGCCCAGGACACCACCAAGAACCACATCATGTGCCTGAGAGCATTGCCCAAATTCTGGCAGTCTTGGTGCTACAACCACTTCCCTGGGGTGACTGTGCCAGTGCCCAGTCAGTCTCTGCTTGAGGAAGCTGTAGATCATTATGAGGTCTCCTCTTCTGCAAGCTGGACACACCAAGTGACCTCAGCCATTTCTCATATGGTTTCCATTCTACACTCCTCACCATCTTCAGATATTTGAGAGAACTCTGGTAACTTCAGGAAAGTAAGATCAAACAGAGGGTAAGGGTGGGAAAGGTAGGTTGTCTGTTGAAGGCACCTCGGAGGAAAGCCAGAAAAATTCCCACCACAAGTTTTCCAGGAGTTTACAGTCTGCAGTTAGGGTTTTTTGATGTCCTCCCCTCCCAGACCTAAGGCAGTAAATGCTACCCCTCCTATCAGTGCCCACTTCCATTTCTTCAGTCTGTGAAAGCATTACCTCCCTCTCACTATATGGGTACAGGATTCAAGTGTTTCATAACCTGACACGATGCAAGTCTCCTGAGTCAAGAAGAGATGGAGGCAGGCAACACTGAGCTCCATGTGTGCTGACTACCCAGCTGGCCAAGCTATCAAAATCCACACCTCTGCCCACAGCCCAAGTGCTCGAGCTGTCTGCTCATACCAAACACATCAATTTTGACCTAACCTCTCAGAAACAAAACTAGGATGTACTTCAGCTGTGAAAATAGGTCAGAGTAGTAGAAACGTGAAATCAACCTCCCTGATGACACACTACAAAGCCTCTATCTCTTTCTAAATGAGCAGGCTATTCATTTTTGAGGGCAAAGTAAACACATCTTTCAGCCATTCCAGTGCCCCTGGTACTCTAGGAAGCACATGCAAGCAGAAACAACTGCCAACATAAAATGCAGTGCTCTGAAAAGTCCTCACACCCAACAAGAGTCAGTCTGATGCTTTCATTTTACTTCTTTTCCAGGTAACTGTTGCACAGGAGCTCATTTTGTTACGTTACAAGCACTACTTCATCTGCCAGCAGAAAGCCAATGAGAATAACAAGGGCTGATGCTCTCAGGCCACACCAAGAAAAATCTGACACCACGGAGCACACTAAACACAACCTGAAGAGCTGAGTAAGTTGTTTAACATGGGATCTGAGGTGCTATGTTATCAGAGCTCTCAGCTGTGCTGTTTAAAATGGAAAGAAGACAAGACTTTTGGTAACATCAGGATTCATGTTTTAATTCTCAAGTACCTTTTCACAGGCCTCCACAACAGCTTGAAACACTGAAGTGAAAAAGTGAATGCCAGATCCACAAATGACAAGAAAATATTTCAGCTAGGATTAAAAGACTAGAACTAGAAAGATGCAGAACACAGTGCTCAAAATGACACCAGACCAATCTTCAGTCTGAATGCAGGGGCTCAGAATCTTGCAGTTAAATGACTGTAGCATAAGAACAGTTACATACGATCATATGAACAGAGAGGACTTACTGCTCCAACATACTTACACAGATAGGAAAAGGCAGTTTATGAACATTATGTTTTTGGAAAATGCAGTTTTCAATAAGGCAGCTTTGACATTAAAATATGAAATAGTCAGTGGCATTCAACCGAAAACAACTGAAGTCAAATTCCAACACATATAGCAGGGCTTCCATACACTGCCCCTGTATGACCCTGTACCACTGAATTTTGGTTGACTGAAAATATTCTTGTGGCATGGCCAGCTCAAATTATTATGGCCAGAGTTGCATTTCTCATTTCTTAGTATGCCATCTAAGCTTAACTGTAGACCTTAAATTTGCTGTTTATTGATGGTTTTAGCACATTCTTTTGACTTCTGGCACTAAGAGCTGGTAAAGATCAGGATACAAGCTAAAAACTGCTTAGGAGGCTCGTCGGGCTCTGTATAGAGCAAAACGAATGCACTTTCCTTTGCCCTTCTTGTCTGCACAATAAGATTAAATCTCAACTTGCAATGTTCCTCAGCTACTATTCTATTCATTTCAATACAATTAAAATAATAAAAAAATCTCTTTTTCCAGAAAAATAAATTGATAAACCAAACAAGTATTCTCTGAGAAAAAGCAAAGAAGCTGGACAAGTCCATGACTATTGCAAATTGTTTAAAATGAATAAACAAGCTTATGATCAAGAAGTTAAGAAAAAGATTATTCTTCCACCATCCCACTCCTCAACATACATTTGTACATCAGATTTATAGGGGCTAAAAAAAAAGGAAAAGGCAGCAACTTTATCCAATTCTTGTCTAGGACAGTTTTTCACAGGATCTTAAACATGCAGCACATATGGGGTAATTAATCAAAGTAAGAAAAATAGTCTGAAACATTTTCAAATACATTTTTATTTAGCAGTACATGGAAACAACTCGCTAATTGATAAAACAGGAAGCACAGATATTACATCTTTATTAGATTAGTTCTGCTCAATAACAATTAGATCATTATAATCTATTCATAAAGAAATGAAAAAGATTAAAGTAGGAAATCTTTATATTCCATAAGACCCAGTGACCTGACTCACCCAACAGCAGGGACTCCATTTCAGTCAGCAACTGTCTCATTAACCTTTCTCCCCCTCCTTCAGTTAGATATGCTTATGATAATTACAGGAATATTATTTTCAGTTATCTTCCAATGTCTCAGGAACCAGAAACAGAGGCTCTAACAGTAGTCAACAAGAAACATGCAGTCTGCAGGTTTTTTAGCTAAAATGGTAGGTTTTCAGACCAAGGCAATGCCATAATGCCTCCTTCAGTCTTTTCTTGCTAAAGAACTGCTACTTATTCTGTGATTCAGTCTTTCCAAGTCATGCTTTCAAAACTCTTGATCCTTATCACTGCTCTTCACATGATGCTTTTGTGCACATTTTTCTCAAGCAAACCCAAGCTCAATGAATCTGAGACCTTGCTAACATTGCATTAGCACTTTGAACACAACAAAATAGCTTTTTTCTGCAACACAGATACAACAGCATCAATCCAAGTTCATTTTGTGATCTCCTAACACACGACACTCTGCTATTCAGTCAGATGCATAGCATGTAGGCAGAAATAATTAAATTTATGATTTCAGGAATAGAAACAATTGAAGAGAAAACAAACTTAAGACAGGACACTTCTCCAAATGGCTAGGAGACAACATCAGCTGTCTGTGCATGACACTCCTGGTATGTGCATCACATGGGTTTTCTTCTAAAATAAGATTTCACATTCAAAGTAAACAGAAGCGCTTTACCAAATTTTCAGATTATGCCACAGTATGTGTTAACCAACAGTAAACTTCCTTTCCTGTTTCATTTGCAATATACATGTATACAGTGTAATACATTAGAAACTACCCAACTCCAATTTCCACCTTCTGTACAATCTCTCTGCAGTCCAAATACATTTTTCAATGGAAACTTGCAAAAATCTTGTCTGCACTATTGATACAGCAAGTTAACTTCTCCAATAACAATTCTCCACCTCTTTCAGATATTTAAGCCCAATTAGTTGTACTTACTCAAGCCTATACATTACCACACCAGCATTTTGAACATCAAGCAGCAATATAAAGTTATAACCTTACACATCTTCAAGAATTCTCACTTTGCTTTATCACACTTAAGCCCACAATACCTATCCTTTCTAAGAGTTCAAAATCAGCTTATCCTGCTGACTTGTGCACTACAACTGCTCTGCCCACACGCAAAGGAATCTGCTGTGGATGTGGAGTCATTTGCAGAGCCTCAGTAAACATCTTACTGTACAAGTTTATTGCATTAAGTTTGCAGATAAACTGGGGGGGGACCAGTCAACATAGATGGCTGTTGTTCAGTGAGACCTGGACAGGTTGGGGAGCAAGCTGAAAGGAACGTTAAGGAATTCAGCAGGACAACAGTCTTCTGCACAGGAGGGAAGAGCCCTTAGTGTTGTATAGTTGGCACTGCTCAGCCAAGGAGCAGCTCTGCTGAAAAAACACCCCAAGGGTCTTGGTAGGCAGGAGCCAGAAGCATGACCTGGAAACAAGGAGGGCCAACACCATCCTCAGCTGTATTACTATAAATAGAGGTCAGCAGACAGAGTACACCTATTATCCTTGCACTCCAATTGCTTTTGGAATACTGGCTCTAGTGCCCCTCTCTCTGCCCCCATTCAATATAAGGAAGGCACAGATAAACAAAACTATTTCAGTGAAGGGACATCAAGGTAGTTGGGGGCTGTGAGAAGAGGCCAGGAAAATAGAGCCTCTCTAGTCTGAAGCAGAGGTGGTTTTGAAGGACTGTAACAGCAGACAGACATACTGCACCTTCTAGATAACTTTCCTAGAGGCATCAGTATAACAGAACTGTCTCTTCAGGGACATATTGTAGGAGAACAAAAGGCAACAGACAAAGAAACAAACGCGCTTGAGTAGACAGAAGGCAAAAAAAACCCTAAGTGATCAGTCCAGCTGTGCAGTTTCCATCTGTGGACATTTCCAAAGCAGAATAAAGCACTGAGAAACCTAACTTGAAGTCATCATCTTCCCTACTTTAGCAGGGCTAAACAATCTCACTTGCAATTTGAGTTATCTGTAACTATGATTTCTTCCATTTTTCTGGCAGGTAATACAGATACTTAAGGCCACCCCACAAAACAAAGCCAGAGGGAGATTTACACAGACAACACAAGGCGTGTTGCTTACTGATGAATAGAAACTTACTATTCATATATGTAAGGACCTGAAATGCTGCCGTGAGTATGCAGGTTCTCAAGAAAGTATCACCTTCTAAACTGTTTGAATATTAGAAATTGAAATTAACCAGAATAAAATAAGATTAAAAAAACAACCAACATAACACATTAAAACAAAAATGCAATACAGTCAAAGGATATCAGAATACCAGAGAAAAATCATCTGCTAGATTAGGTTATAAACTAAACTTCAGTTAAACATTTGATACATCAGAATCCTGATGAACAGTAAAAACTGGATAAAGAATTGTGAAATATGTAAAAAAAGCAAGCCAGGGAAGAGGAGAGGAGTGGTATATTAATGAGATCCCAAAGGAATAGTTTTTAACACAGTTCAGTTGCACATCAACAGACAAATTCAAAAGGACAATCAACAGCAAAGGCTGGGCAAAAGGATACACAATGAATTCTGAAGTTCCAAAGCTTGGAGGAATAAAAGCAGGGAAAGATGCAATAGTGCAAAGCAGAACCTGAAGTAAAAGATCATTTAACATCACATGTACCAAGGGAATACTCAAGAAATCCTGTACATTAGTAGCACAGAAGCCTGAAGAAGAGCTTGTGCATACATTAACATATCACAAGATGACTGAGTCACCAGCCTGATACATTCCAAGATCACATTTGCTTCTTATGCCTGTACCAACTGAATTATTTTCAGACATGAAAGGGAAGCATTAGCGTCTTTGTAAAGGGTGTTGGTACATTTCATATGTGCTTCATCCGGAACAGTGTGTACAAGAAAACTCACAGAAGTGCGTCTCCCCAGTTTGAATCCTCTTTCCTACTTTATCACACACCTGGTAATTTCTTAAAAATGAGGTATGAATAAGGACGAAAGGAGAAAATAACCTGCCTAATTCTTATATTTGCTTTATTCTAAGGCAGGTTTTTAAAAAGAAAGATACTAACTTTTACAGCAAGACTTGAGAAATGTATTACAAGTTGGCACTGCACATTTATCTTTCTAATGTGCTGTTGCTACTTGACCACAGTACAGAGGACTGACAAGCCACACAGTTCACTAGATATACTGTGTATGGTAACCTTACCAATCAAGACTCCAAAGCTGGTATGAAAGAAATGTAAATAAGCCCACAGGCCACAGGGTTCAGAACTGAACAATCAAGTTGAACCTGAGGGAGAAAAACAACAACAACAAAAGTTTCAATAGAAGGCAGCTAGAAGAACTTCCCTGACAGATGGGTTGAGAGGAGTCTCTGAATCACTGATTTTTATTTAACTTCTGTACTTAATGAGAGACACTGCAGGAAGTCAGCACTACCTGGCAGTGTATCTTCTCCCTCCATGAAGTGACCACAGAGAAGTGTGGTGAAAATATCTAGGAGGGAAGAAGCACAAGACTCCAGGTTTGAAAGTATATCCTCACAGAATCAAATGGTTATCCAGAAGAGAAGTCTCTTGAATATATTTACTCCAGCCTCCAGTTTGAAGCAGAATTATTGTCAACATCAAATGAGGTCAGCTCAAAGCTGTTCCAGTGACGGAGCACTCCATCACCGTGTGAAGCTTTTTTCTATTGTCCAATTTGCATGTCCTAAGCTAAAACTCATGGTTGCTGCTGCTCCTTGATCTCTTGGCACTGAGAAGAGTGTGTCTCTCTAGGTAGATGCAGGCCACAATCAGATTGCCTCGGTCTCCCTCTGCATCACTAAGGCCCAGCTCCCTCCACTCCTTCTCACAGGTCATACACCCTGTGCCCCTAAATACACTGGCTGAACTCTGTAGTTCCTCAGCAGCTCTCCTTAACAGTGGTACACAAACCAAAGAGAACATTCAATGTACAGCTTCAGCAGTATCATGGAAAAGATGCAAAACCATGTCACTCACTGCTGATCACACTCTCCTTACACAGCAAAGAGCAGACTCAACTATGTTAAGTGCTGTTGGCTCATTTAAGTAAAAGGTTTGTAGAGATGAGACTCAAATTAAACTGAACATTCAAGTTAACTCTGCAGAAAAGATAATTCTTAATCACACATTCCCTAAAGCCTTGAGTTGCATCTTAAAGCAACTAAAACCACATGCAACTTCAGCATGCTAACACCTACAGTACATAGAAATAAACAAGAAAATGACACTGTTCTAGCTAAAGTTTCTAGATAAATCCAGGCTTGAATACATATTAGCTCTTCCTATAAATTATCAACAGATTATATTAAGAGTTATATTTCAAAGCTTACAGACCTTTTGAAAAAAAGACTTAACTTTACACACTGACATTGAGAGTCTTGACTAAAGCCAGATGCTTTCTCTTGAGTTTCTGCTATATTTGCACTTTTATTTATTCTCTATCACAATCATTAAAAGACAGAAAATCTTTACGAAGCTTTTTTCACTGACTAGGCTGCTGACACAAACAGTGTAAACTGGATAAACAGGTTGACAGCATCCTATGGCACTACTCAGTCTTCCAGTGCATTCTTTCTCCCTACCAAGAAATACTTTAGATTGTTCTGCATTTATCCAAAGAAATGATTTAAAGTACAGCATTTGAATAGACTTGCCTCCCTGAACTTGGAAACCTGACAGAGAAGCTGTTCAACTGTTCAAAAAGACAAGTATTAAAACATTAAAGGTAAAATTATTAATATTACATTAATTACATTGAGATACTTCATTGTACAAGCAAAGGAAGGTTGGTTTTTGTTCCAGAGAAGCTGAAACATGGTTTTAAGGCATTTATGAAGAACTAGTCTCTTAAGTATTGCACAGTCACAACTGAACCACGCAAAAACAAAAAACAACAAACAAAAACACGTACAAAAAAACCAAACCACCACTGACAGTTTTAAATGGGGAAGAAAAACTACAGTAATAGGTAGGCCTGGATCCAGAACACGGCAGAGACTAAGCATTTGGAGCATTTAGAATCTCCATTAAGTCTTAAGCTAATGCCAGGGGACCCATCTCTAATTAAAACTGAGTTTGATTTCAAATGAAGCATTGTAGTCATTGTTACAGCTTCCACAGCACCCATTGCCAGAGCATAGGTGGTTTGTGAGAGCCAGCAGAATACTTGACAGAAGAATTCTACAGTCACAAGAATTTGTTTCTGCCCATAACTGATAGAAACCCTGTGAAGGAGAAGGCAGCATGGGAGAGCCAAGGTCTGGCTGCCTTGTGCAGTATGCCTTGCCCAGTGAGGAAAAAGGCACATCAAAGTCCAAGTACACAGAACCTCACCCTGCAGTCTAGAACCTGTCATTAACACAAATTTTAAGCATTACATTATGAAAGCATCTAAGAAAATACATTTGCTGCTCAAAGCCAGAGGAAAAAAGCCCAGAACGTCACAATGCAGTCTAAGTTAATCCCTTCTCCCATAAGAAGGGGGGGGGAAAAACAGAGCCTTTCCTTCCACGAAATCCCAGGTATCACAGGAGATGCTTTATACTAGGCCTTGTAAGAGATTAAAAGATCAGAAGATACTAAAGCATTTTATTGCCATTTTGGGTCCACAAAATAGTTTAAGTAATCTTGGTAAAAAAGTCCTTAATTGTTTGCAGAGGCCCTATCCAAGATACTTCATTTTCACTGCTGAAAAACAAGTTACTGTCCCTTTTTCCCCCTGTGTATCCTCCAGGGAAGGACATGAAATAAACAAAGAGTGGCACTGTAAATATAGCCAGTTACCAATTATCCTTTCCATGCAAGAAGTGTGACCCAACGCATACAAGGAAACACCACCTACATCTGACTGGCTGCATGGGCATTCCTACTGCTGTGCCTGCTACACTGAGTAGAAGACCTAGTTTCCCTTCTTTCTTCAAATAAAGAAACTTATTGTATTTAGATATTTAATTTCAGAAGAGACCTGACTTCAACCTCATCTAAAGATTATAACAAACATTCTGCTTCACACAGAGCTTCTCAAACCAGAAAAAAAGGAAAATACTTACTCTTTATTTATTACAAAACACTTTCACAAACTTAACTCCATATGTCTTTTTCCTTCCCGGCAATTATTAGATCATGCTGCTCTTACTCGTTATGTCATGACTTGTTTTAAACTCTCAATCAATAGCATTACCTCTTTAGAGCTCTCACTGCTTGTTCCACTTCTGCACAAACAAGTGTGTGTGCATTCACTGACCACTCCTCCAGTTTTCATAGTATTTATTGACAATATAAGTGCTCACATCAGATACTTAAAATACCAACAGCATTATCAAGAAAAGGGGAGACAACAGCAGCCCTCTTCCTCCCAGGCACAGGACAAGGAGTCACCTCCTCCTGTCTCCTGCCTGACCTGTTTGGCCACCGAGCGGCAGAGGTGCCGCCTCTGTCCTCAGCATCCCCGAGCCTACTTCCCAGTAATGCTGCCTGTTCCTCAGGAGCACCTGAGAGGCAGAAACAACCTCGTACACACAGAACATCTCTAGTCGAGGAGCTTGTGCTCCAGGTGCTTTTCTACGCCCTGGTCCGCAAAAACACCAGGAGAGGGAAGTTAGCAAAGGAAGCGTAGGAGTTGTGTCACAGAAATTAGGAAGACACTCAGTTTCCTGCTGTTAGACGCAGCCCCGGCACCACCCGGCCCCGGCCCATGTGCGGCCCTTCCCCGCCGCCTCCTCCGTCTCGCCCTCCGCCGGCGGCCGCCCGGAGCCGCCCCGGGAGCGGGCACCAGCCGCTGTCGGTCTGTCTGGCCGCTGTCGGTCTGTCTGGCCGCTCGGCTGCGAGCCCGGGCACGGCTGCGAGTCCGGGCACGGCGGGGCCACTCCCGGCTGAGAAGGGACCCTCTGCCCCCGCTGCTCCCGCTCGCTCTCGCACTCCAGGGAGTCTCGGAGGGGCGAGGGGCCGAGCCCGCTGCCCGGAGAGGCCCAGGCCGCCCGTTGCCCGCCGTTGCCTCCCGGCCCCTTCCCCAGCGGTACCTGGCGGCGGCTTGGCGGGGCCCGGCTCCCCGCGGCTCCGGCCATCCTGGCAGCGGCCGTGGCGGAGGCCGCCGGGCACGGCGCCCCAGAGGCGGCTGGCGGTGCCGCGGAGCAGGCGGCTGCCCTTGCCGGTGAGGGCGGTCAGCGAGTCCATGGCGGCGCTACCGGCCGGGGGGCGCCATGGCCGGGCCGCGACCCGCGCGCCGCCGGCCCGCGCGCAACTTGGGCAAACTTTGGCGCGGCCACGCCCCCTTTTAAAGGGGCCGCGCCGCCACCGCCGCGGGGCGGGGCCGGGAGCGACCGGGACACCGGGACAAAAGGGACACTGGGACAGCAGGGACACCGGGACAGCAGGGACACCGGGACAGCAGGGACAACAGGGACACCGGGACAGCCGGGACACCGGGACAGCCAACAGGGACACCGGGACAGCAGGGACACCCGGGACAGCCGGGACACCCGGGACACCGGGACAACAGGGACAGCCGGGACACCGGGGACACCGGGACAACAGGGACACTGGGACAGCCGAGACACCGGGACAGTGGGACAGCCGGGACAGCCGGGACACCGGGACAGCAGGGACAGCAGGAGCACCGGGACAGCAGGGACACCGGGACAGTGGACAGCAGGGACACTGGGACAGTGGGACACCGGGACAGCAGGGACACCCGGGAGAGCCGGGACACCCGGGACACCCGGGACACCGGGACAACAGGGACACTGGGACAACAGGGACACTCGGGACACCGGGACAGCAGGGACACCGGGACAGTGGGACAACAGGGACACTGGGACACTGGGACAGCCGGGACACTCCGGACACCGGGACTGCAGGGACACCGGGACAGTGGGACAGCCGAGACAGCCGGGACAGCCAGGACACCCGGGACACCGGGACAGCCGGGACAGCAGGGACACCGGAGCAGTGGGACAACAGGGACAGCAGGGACACTCGGGACACCAGGACAGCCTGGACATCGGGACAGCAGGGACACCGGGACACCGGAACAGCCGGGACAGCAGGGACACCGGGACAGCCGGGACACCGCTTCCTTCTGGCCTCGGGCAGCCCCAGGGCCACCTGGCCATCTCTATGGACTCACCCACGGTTCGGGGAGTTGGCTGTTCCTGGAAGCTGAGTGCTTTACAACCACGTGCTGCAACGCTTCCTATGAACGTCCAGCTCTCCCGTCTCAGCATTCCCGTCTCAGCATTCCCCAGCGTGAACTCAAAGCAGTCCCTTACTTTTAAATCTTTTCACGGTCGTGGATACAGTTTTTTTCACTGTAAGTTTAAAACAGGACCAGCCGTGGTGTTTTGCTGCTCTGTGCTCGACCCCTGCCGTGGGATGATGCCGTGCCAGCCACCAGGTCCCGGTGCCCCCCTTTGGTGCTTGCCAACATCCATACCCGACTCAACCTTTGAACCCACTAGGTCACCCTAAACTTCCAGCAAAACTTGCTAGATAAACGCTTTTACTTTCTTTTTCAAAAAGACATTTGATTTGCGGTATTCATTCCTACCTTTGCTTTCTTCATCCCCATAATTCTTAAAACTTTTAAGGTTTTGAAAAAAGTAAAACTAATTGAAACATGATCCAACAGTTTCACACAAAACCAAATACCTAAGGCATTGAATCTCATTATCAAGATCTGCCTTAGATGTGTTCTGCACGTATTGAGGCTGAAAGAGCAGCCATATAATGATATTTATACCTGTGCCATAGATCTTGAGAACGTGGAACTGTAAGCTAACATGCTTATATTCTAATATGAGTATGATGCAATTATATGCTGCATCTAGCTGCAAATGAAGGCATTGTTTAATAAAAAAATGCTCTTGAGCCAAATCTATTGTGTACATGCAGGACAGTCGAACAAAGTGCTGAGCTATTTCAACTCCTATTCACTTGTAGCAGCTGCTCAATTAAATCAGAATTTAACGTCAGCATTTTAGAGTGCTGATTTCTGAGGGTTACTTGATTTAAACAGTACATTCAAATCAACCTTTCTACTACTCAAATCAGTTCTTGCTCAGGAGATATTGGTGTTCAAGACTTTTTTCAAATAAAACCTTTCACTGAAGAACAAGAAAATTTTGACAGAATTAGCCCCTCCTTCCTTTCCTCAAGATCTGCCAGTAGAAATGGATGAGTAATCTGTCTGTTGCAAGACTAGTGAATAAATCTGGAACTGAAGAGTCACTGCATGGTCTAAGTACCACTAGATGTTTAGAATATAAACAGTTCTGCCAGCCAGATATTACACTGCCCTAAGCAGTGTAATTTTCTGTCATGAAAAAGTTATGATTGGTCTTTTGCCATGCTGATTCCATTTTAGACAAAATCTATTACATCATTGCATGAGAAATGAGTTTACAAATGTGATGATCAGCACACTTGAAACTTCCAGATCAGTTGCCCACCAGTACCACCAGTATTCCAGCCACATACATACACTCTGCTATTGTATTGACTGCATGTATTGACTGCATGTATTTCTTCTGTGGTTTGAAATAGTTTTTTGGTTTGGTTTTTGTTTT
>JAOTQP010001286.1:132301146-132321765 GCA_026413545.1 Cichladusa arquata | reverse complement strand
GCCTCTGTGTCTTCAGTGCCAGTGTATATTAGCTCAAAATGAGAAGTCAGACTGTGGCCCAAATAGAGATGCTTTCATATTGGTATTGTACACCAACCCACACTCAGTAGTGGCAGAAGTGTCTGACAGAATATGTCTGCATTTATGATGTAATATTTCATAACACATTATGCTAATCTATTGCACAACCTGGTCTTGTAGCTAGATCTCCAAATCCTAAACCAGAGCAGGTAGAGAACTGATTGAGCTGCATCCTAAAAAAAGGGGGAAAAGAGCAAGGATCTGTTTTGGTCAAATAGAAAAGGACACAGTGGGATAAGAGTATTTCCAAAGTCTGAACATACAGTTATATAAAAAAGTATTTCACAGGAGAATAAAAAGATAAAAACGTAGGAAGTGGTAGAGATATTTCTTCAGACAAGGACAGATTTGTTGCTTGTGAAAATAAGTGCAAATTGTAGCTACTAATCCAGCAAAATGCCAACAGATGCTGTTCAACTTCCTTAGGGCTGGGCCAGTTCACGTGCCTGGTGCACAGGATATGGGACTCTTGCAATAAATATGTCTTGCCAAATTTGCAGTGCAACCAAGCTGCAGGCAGAAGTGCACCAGGCAGGAACACAAACCCCTCACTCTATCTGGTGAGAAAGGAGGTTTCCACATGCTTTTTTTCCAAGGTGACAGTCTTAGTGTCAGTCATTTGGCAATTAGTCAGCGTTCATTTCTATATAACAACCTCTAGGCAAGTATGTCATTCTGGCAGCTTGAACCAAATGCCCCATTTAAGATTCCTTAGTCATTCTGGAGGAACTTACTGCCATGTAACACTATGAGGATGCTGCATGCCTTTGTTAAGTATTCTAATCTACCACCTCTGCTCAAGACACTACCATTTGTGTGTCATAAAACCCATAATTTGCAAAAATATGAATTTGAACTTCTTAAAAGCTTAACCTCTTCCTTATTTTTTAATGAAACATATTTTTAGTAATGTAAAATAATTCAGGATTTGTTTGGGTTTTTGTTTCCTTGTGAAAAAGGTAAACTCTTAATTCACAGAAAAACATACTGCACTCTATTTCCAATGCTGCTTCAGTAAAAATTGAACAGAATGCAAAATGCACGTGCAGTTCCTGAAGGAGGGACCAGAACTCAGGCATACAGAACTCCCACATTCTCAGGCCTATTTCCCTAGGAGCAAACTATTTTGAATGACAAGGTATGGAAGTACACAGTTCTAGAAGCAAAAAAACATTTGAACAGATCTATTTTTGTGATTAAGAATGTTCAAGTTATTCCACAGGGAAATTCAGTGTCAGTATAAATTTGGGAGAAGTTGAAAAGAGATAACCAGTAGGTGACACTAAGTAAATGGGTGTGTTTAAAACAGGTTCTTCACAGAGAATTGTGGGCTAGGTGTGGCTGTTCATGAGGTTTCACAGTACCACATTCTCTTTTCAGATTAGGCACTCAACAAGAAAGAAACTGCCATCTGCATACTAGCTTCAGAAATGGCAAACATGGAATTTCAGACTTCAGCAGGTAGGGATATAATTCTGATTTTACTGACCAGCTCCCTGTAAGACTGAAATTACATTCTCTATCCTGACCACTGATGCTGTTCACTGTTCAGCAGAAAATGTCACTCTGAAGGCACAAGACAGAATAAACATGGGCAGCAAGGGAATATGACAGTCCCTGATTCTGGACTGGGATACATCAAGTATAGGTTATTTTTTGTATACAATTGCTCTTGAAATGACGCTGAAAAAGACAGGAAGCTGTAAGAGCATCTCTGGTAGGAGAGCTGATTTCTTAGTAGAAAACTGAGTCAAATACCTGCTACGTTAGTATTTCAAATATGGCTCAATAAATCTTTAATTTCTTAAGAATCTATATAAAATAAAGGTACCACACCTAGATGGGAAGTTTCTCCAGGCTAAGGAGAAACTTGGACCTTGGGCATCTCATCTACCCTTACAATATATTTTAGCATCAAAAGATGCACTGCTACTTATATTTAATTTCATAATAACTAAGTACTGTAACATTCACTGTGTGATTTTGTCTTCTTATCAATAAGTTGAATACATAAATATTATGGTTTTGTTTGTTTGTTTGGTATCTAATCTACTCCAAGAAAGACGATTTATAATTAGGACAGCCGAAGTCCATTTCATCTTTAAGGACAAAGCAATTTTTGCTTTTCTAGCCAGATTTCAAAAATCTTCATACAATAATTTAAATTTAGATAGTAAAGATAGAAACAGTATGCAAATAAAATGTACAATCAATTCTGGGGCATTACTGTAACACATGTATATGAAAAATGTTAATTGATTCACAAGTGTCCTGTACTGACATACACAGCATAGTTACAGGAATGCGTCCTAAGCATATGAAACCCAGCAGAAGTGAGTATAAATCAAAGGTATTTTACTCCACTTAACCTCATCTTCAAAATAATTTTATCAGATTTCAAAAACATGCCACAATTTTTTGACACTTTTGGATGTCCCCAATTCAGGGGCATATGGTCTGAATTTTCAGAGATTCAGGTAAATAATAAGCTTTGTTGCCTGCAGTTACCCAGCTTCTCTGCAAAATTACAGAATCATATAGAATATATCATATAGAATTTGTATTTATGCTTTTTTTCATAAAACAGTGAAAGAATTAGCATTACAAAAATTATTATTCTAAGACTAAATATGTATTTTTCTTATTTTCCCAAAGTATACTTATGTTTGGATATTGAAATGATCCATCCTACAATAACATTTGTTAGAATATCAGTGGTATCTACATGGAAGTTTTCAAACATGGCTTGAGAACAAATGCATATCATATGGGGACTTCTCCATGTTTACAGCAGAACTTTAGTTTCAGCTGCAATTGCACAGCTCTTTATATAGACTACCTTATCAAATAAACATGAAATGACCTCCAGGTCTTCAGTTCATATTTTTGTGGTCAGCAGTGGCTTATTATAAACAGAACATTCTGTTCTTTCAGGGAGTTGTATGAAATTGAATTTGGACCCAGGGTGGTATGAATGCATTTTCATAGCCACCCATGCAGTTTAAGGATGTTCACTAGTTGTGGCACTTGCTGAACAGAGTCAGTTTTCAGTAGACATATCTTCTGTCTTTGTGTCATCAACTCACCGACATTTTTTTCTTTCATCATGTGTTTTGCAACTGAATGTGGAAAACACTGACAGTATAATTGATGACTCCATGGTATTTACTAGCTACTCTCATCCTCCACAGAGGCATAAATTATGCAAATAATAAATAATTGCTTATGAAAGGTGTTCAGAAAATTGATTATTCATCAGATATTTGCATCATAGCAAACAGTAATTTTTTTTCCTTTTTGCCATATAAGTGTAACTATTTTTTCCTTAACACTCACTAAATGCTTATGAAGTTGTTAATGAACTGTATTCCTGTAAGGAGGTTGCTTGTACTTGCTCAGAAACAGTAGAGCCAGATTCCAATTCACTTTTTACATTGACTGACTGGTTCATGATAAAATAGAATGTCCCTCTGGTAGGATACAGTTGTTAAAGTTCAGTCTGGTTCTATATCATTTCTGAAGACTAGGCAATCATAAGACAACTCAGATTTCAAACAAAAGCCTTGATTCAGAATATTAACATGAAAAATATTTTGTGATCAATATCTCATCACCTCATGACTGGCTGTATTCCCCGTATTTATAGCAAAAGCCACATACTTTAGTATCCAAAGTCCTTCTTGGGGTTATAACATTAATAATTTTCAAACTAATAATGTCTTTAAAGTGATATAATGAACTGGTTCTGCCTGTTTGAAGAAATAATCAACTGCTTGTCACATATTCTCATTATGCTTGGTTGGCACCAAATGAGTTTCCAATTCAGAAAGCATTATGGCTTTTAGTAATAGGTTTTGTTGCAGTTTTCACTGCAACCTTTAGACCTGAAGATATCTAAGACACAACATACTTTCAATTCACTTGAACAAAATTATTCTTCTCAGACACCTGGAAAACACAAGCTTAAGAACCGTGATGAGCAGTCAGTTCTATGTAGAAATGCCATCTAAAGTACAGAGATATTTACTAGAAAAATGGGTCCAAAATATCATCAGAATTTATCTTAAACCAGAATAAGGCTAATGGAAACAGCTGATCCTTCTGATTGGAAATTTTTTTATTCTAATAAGAATTACTGATTTTCTGTTTTACTTGCTCCTGCTTAGGCAGTGCATTCTAGGATTAAGGATTAGTTAAAAAAAGACTGAATTCTGTTCCAGTCTTTGCTACCTGCTTTTATTGTGGTTGTTTCCCTTAAGTAAAGTAAGCATATGAAAGCTTTTTGTACATACCTTTTCCTGAGCCACCTAAATTTGTGCAGGACATTCTTGAAATTTTCTTTTGAATGAAAACCCAGAAGAAGTATGTTGATCTTACTAGGAGGAAGTTCTGCTTTTTCCTTCTTGTTAAATCTTGCTTCTTAAGGAACATCTGGTGTCTCTCCCCTCCCCCACTGGCACCATATCACAAGCATATGCCTGATTCATTTGCTCCCATAATATCATGTAGAAAACTTGTGGATGGTTATTCACTCTGTCCTTTTGGAGATAATTACTACAATTTATCCTCAAAAATCAAATCCATTGCTTCTAGCTAGCTAAATCATTTGAAGGCTGTCCATTACTGTATTATCACTGAATTAAGAAACTTTATCCTTTATTCAGTAGGTTTTTTTTCTCCTGAGATTTCCTATCTTAACTCCTGCGTCTCTCCCACATTTTATTATCCTGGCTTTCATTACTGTCACATTTTCCCCTGAAATGATTTGCAGTATGCTGTCTCTTGTGTTCAGCTGCATTTAGCTGCAAGGCTGTACACACCACTGAGAACCTGTGCACTTACACAGCTTTGCAGATCCTACTTCCTGTCTTGCCTCTTATTAATTTACTTCTATTTGTTTAGGGATCTTCTGGAGGCTTCTTTTAAAATTACTAAAGGCATGGCTTGTCTTGTATTTCCTTGTATTTCATCTAAGGATGAAATATTGTGAACATATATTGTGTACAAAATCTCAAAAGAACAGTTCTTTTCATAGGTAATTCATGGTTATCTGTCAAGGTTTTTTACACCAGTGCTTCAGGATCAAGACTTGGAATTTGTAAGTTATTTGACTGACAGGGGTTAAGGGTGAAGCACTAGTGACATGCTTTTTATCAAGGAACCAGGCTGTTGTATTTCTCAGAAGGAAAAAGCTTATTTCTTTCAACTATAGGTCCCAATATTAATAAATTAGGCTATGTAGGAAATACATACAGATACTAGTTAAGTCATGAACATTAGTAAGGTCAGCAAACCTCAGTGAGAAGGGAAAAATAACTATTGTCTAGACTTGATCTATTTTTGTATTAAAATCAGTTATTTGAATTGGAGCTTGAGTTCCTACTAATCTGTTGTTGAAGTTCTGCCTTGGGTATGTCTGATATCTCAGTGTCATTGAAGAAGCCTCCAAGGCTGCTCCAGCTGACGTGCTCTGGAGCTGACACAGATGGAGCTGCCATGAGAACATCCAGGTGTCAGTCTGCAGAGCGTGCCAGAGCCTGGCACTGGCACAGGAGGGAGGAGAGATGGCTCCTGTGTGGGGGGAGGCCAGGGGGATGAGCTGCCCTGCAGGGTGGCACAGCCAAAGAGGGGATAGAGAGGTTATAAAGTATGTGGGGCTCTGAGGAGGAGATTGACTGGTGGAGACAGTCTCTGCCATCCCTGAGGCACATGCACCAGACAAGAAGGAAAGGATCCCCTCTTGCACTTTCCATTGCCCCCTCCACCAATGGGATGGGGAGGGAAATCAGGAAAAAAAGGAAAATAGATGAATTTTCTATCTTATATCATGGATTGAGATAAGAAGAGTTTAATGACTGAAACCAAGTAAAATATAATAATTACCAAAGTAAAAAGATAATAATAATAATGAACTACTACTAATAATAATTGTAACAAAAAGGAGAAGGAGGAGGAAATTTGAAACCCAGGAAGGACAAGTGGTGCACAATGCAATTGCTCACTACCTGCTGATTGATGCCCAGCCCATTCCCGAGCACTGATCATCCCCATTCCAGGTAGCTCCCCCAGATCATACACGTGGCATGACATTCTGTGGTATGGAATATCCCTCTGGCCAGTTGAGGTCAGCTGTCCTGGCTGTGGTCCCTTACAGTTTTTCTGCACCTCCTCCCTGGTACAGCATGAGGCAGTGAAAAGTCCTTGACTCAGAGTAAGCACTGCTCAGCAACAACCAAAACATCAGTGTGTTCTCAACATTACTCCCATACTGAATTCAAAACACAGCACTGTACCAGCTACTAAGAAGAAAAAGAGCTCTGTCCTATTGAAGCCAGAACAGGATTACGAAAGCAATTCTGAAAAAACCCAGCACCACAACCTTTTAATAATTTAGGCTTGTTTTATATCCTCAGTAACTTTCCTTTTGTTTTGTTTTGTTTTTTTTTTTTTTGCGCAGAAAGCTTTGATGGACTCTGTGGTATTAAAGGACCTTTGGTGTTACTCAAACTTCATGAAGAAATTAAATTGTAATAATAAAGTTAGAAGACATCTGGAATAAGTAAAACAGCAAAAATCAACTGTTTGCATCGTGGTTGGCAAATCTATAGTTTTCTATAGGAGCCAATAATTATGTGGATAAGAGCAACCTGTTGATAGCAGTGTACTCATAGTTTCAGGAAGTTTTTTACAAAGTCCTACAGCAAGGAAATGAAGCTGTTGTAGGATGAGGTAGTTAATCATTTAATATCCTTTAAAGTACAGTAAGCAAGAGCACAGACTTCACAGCAGATGAAGAAAGATTCTCAATGCAGCCCAACAGAGATGCATGCTTTTGAACTTACTGCATTATTGGGCTAACGAGAGAATAAGAAGGTGATGGAGTTTGCTGATGATACAAAATTATGTGGAAAAGTAAAATATGCTGAATAGAGTTAAAAATTATTTCATAATACAAAAAGCAGCAAGGTAAATTCACTATTGATAAATGCAGAGTAAAGATAAGTTTTCCTCTAAGTGCCTAACCATGTTTATACATACACAGTGATGAGCTTTACATGAGCTATCCAGTAGAGATAAATGAAAATGTCAGTCAGTAGACATCAAAATGGCAAAATAAATATGAATTATTAGAAAAAAATATCGTTCAATTTTCTGTAAATTATTCAAATTAATATAGATTGTACTGCTGGTCACACTGTCTCAAAAAAAGATGCAATGTACTCAGAAAACCTACTGAGAAAAGCAACAAAGGTGTTGAGCTCCTGCTTTCTAGGAAAGCAGAGAAAATAATAGAAAGCAGGTAAGCTAAAAATAGATCAGAGAAAAAACTATTCACATTTCTCATAAGAGAAGTAGGGGCACCTAATGAAATTACTATGAAGATTTTAAAAAAGGGAACATTTTTTTACATTGCATAACTGAATCACAGAATTCATTACCACAGAATGTTGTGTATGACAAAACTATGAATGGTTCAGAAAGTAATTAGAAAAATTCATAGGAAGCCCATTAAGACCCAATAAGCCAAGGAATGCAAATGCAGACTCTGGTTTCTGAAAATCCCTATGCCACAGACTGCCTAAAGCTCAGAGGAAATATCAGCTTGGTATCCTTTCATACTTGACTTCTTCTTTATTCTTTCCCTAATTACCAGCTGCTGCTGGCCACTGAGGAAATAGGACACCAAGCTGGACATGAGTAAAATATTACCTTCACCTCACCCTGCCCAGCCAGTCTGATGTAAGGATTGCCATGATGCCACCCTGTCCCTCTGCTCTGGAACCAGGAGAAGGTCTCAGCAAATGATTTCCTTGGGTCACTTGCAGTCTGAAGGGAATGACCTCTGCAGATGGAGGAAGCCCAGGAAAGCAAGTCTGGGGTCCCAGGCAGATACATAGCACCTCAATTGCTATGGATGTTGAAGCAGAGAGAGAAAAGCTATTATTTTGCTTTCATTTTTCTCTCTTTTTAATCTCCTGAAGTGAATACAAGATGGTGTGGCTTTTCCATCTCAGTTGCTTTTCCAGAAAATTGGAAATCTCATCAAGTACCAGTGTTGATAACTTAGTTTAAAGAGGAGTCATGAACATAAAGTGTTTCTGGAAAATAATCCAAATAGACTATCAGAACATTCTCAGATGTCTAAGTCTTAAAGGCTCTGAAGTTGTAATCTACAAAGGGAAACAAATGTGAAAAAAAGGAAGCTTTGGAGGACAACCAGGAGATTTTGCCAAACATTCTGGGTATATTACATTCTAGTGGCTGTAGACTGCCCTGAGAAGCCAGCTGTGATGCTAGAAGGGCAGGGAATGAATCCTGCAGCAGGTTTAGATTTAGCACACAAATATCCCTCTGTGCTGGTGCAGCTGCACTGCCAAGCTGGCTGGCAGGCAGGGAGAGGAGCCTGCTCATGCCCTGACTCCACAGATGCTGCTTTGCACTCTGTAATACAAATAGTTGGCACAGGAGTTTCATTGTGCTGTTCCTCAACGTGCAGACATAGGATAAGGGATTCTTTGGTTTTCAAAAATTAAAGCTTATCTTCAGAATTCAAGGCCTTTAGGAAAAGAGATTATATTTTACGGGTTTTTTTAAAAATCCAAACTAGTATTTTACTGTCATGCAAAGTTATTGCCAGGAAAGGAAAATCTGTTACAATTAAGAGATGAAGTGCCTATAGAAGGAAGGGGTACTGAGAAAAGCTTGTAACCCACTATGCATATTTAATTTTTTAAAAATCAACCTGGAAACTGTTTATCATCAAGTAAAATGGTATATTCACATATGACTTAACAAACAGAATGATACTTTACCAAAATGAAGCAGCAATACCCAAGGTTTGTTTAAGTCTTACAATGTGTCAGAGTCATTCCTCTAAGAAGGTAAAAAATTCTTACTTGACAAACGTGCAAGATTGAGCTAAAATAATTTTAAAGCATGGTCAGAGGGATGGTTTTCACACTATTGATGCACAGCACAAAGCACTGTGAGCTGTTACTTTGCTCCCTTTAGCAAAGCACAGAGACTTTGAGTGTGACCATAATTTTTTCCCCAAAAGTTCGGTTCCATGCCCAAATGAAGAGGAACCTGAGAACTGTACTGTGGAGCTATGATCACTTGATTTAAACTTTCAACACTCAGGTGTTCTGACTGTTCAAGCACTTTAATAAATTACCTAGGAGTTATCATTTATTTTCTACCAGTTTGAATCAACTACCAGCTGGTATCACCTGGTAGAAGGCTACCTTTTACCTTACCTCTCTTGATGCTACCAGATTTCTCCCCTGTTACTGATGGGACAGTATGGGATAGCATGGGGAGAGCTGGCTGCTTTTCTAGAGCATCTTCTGATAGTTCAATTGTGCAGTCAGAGTAACAGCACAGAATCAGCTCTTCATCCCACTGGAGACCACAGGAATCAGATACTGAATTATCAGAATTAGTAAAGTATTTTAATAAATACCATCATTATTACGACTGTCAACACTTTTAGGAAAAGTGAAGGGTAGCAGACAATTTGGATTTGTTTGGCATTGAGATTGTACTCAGCTGAATGAAATACATGGTTATAAAACATGCCAGTGGCCCAAACAATTCATCATTTAAACAGATTTCTGCAAACTAAAGTCATGGCTTCCTGATGCTGAAATAAAAAATTTTTGATTAAATGATTTTACTCCAAAGGTGAACGTAGACATCACAGGTGTGAATTAGTAGGTGCATAATGTCTACCCACCTACAAATATTTTACATTCTTTGTATCCTCCATGCTTCCCATGTCCTCTGGATTAAGAATATTCTACCTGATTATTCTATTTTGTATATAATTCTTTATTTGGCTGCTGGACTTTGCACTTTCTAAACGGAATTTTACTTTATCTGTTTTTATGAAACTCAGTTGTCATAAGCCTTAATAAATAAACATGCACCACTTGTTTTCACATGATGCTCATTCTCAAGTTACATAAAATGAGTAATTTTTAAATTAAGATATTCCCCTCTGAAAATTATTTTAGCCTCAGTATCATAAGCTTTCTAGGCTTTTTACTGTGTAATTTGTTTTCAGCATTCTCTGCATAAGGACATCAAACTAAACACCATTTCTGGCATTAAATGTTTTACTTCAAGCAATAATTCTTCTAGAAGGAGATAATCATTTTGTTTTGTAATCCACAGAAAAACAGTAATCTTTCAAATGAGATGTACAGTAAGTTTTAAACTGAATTGTATTGGCATTTCTGTAACTTCTGTAAAGACTAATGTTTTGCCTTTAAATTTTGAAGCTAGCAGGTAGAAAACAAGATAAAGTCTCATTTTATGTGTTTTCTTATGCATGCAGTGTTTACTTATGTGATCAAAAACGTTGAGGTTAATTAGAACTTTGAGACAGCACATTAAAGTTCACTATTTCTCAATAGCCTTAACATGTAATGTTACTTTTAAGAGGCATGATGACACGCTTCTTAAAAGGATCATGAGCTAGCTGTAGCATTCACTTTCCAAAGTTACTCACACTGGCTGACACAAGGACTTGCTTGTACCATAAACATTCCCCACCCCTCTTACACGGGCTGCACGTAAGCCTGCAAAACAAGCTTTAAAGTGCTGCAGGGCCTTGGAGGGGTGGTTTGGCAGCATGAATAGCAAAGGAGAGTAAGCCTCTAGTGGTGATATAAATAGGGATTTCAGGAGCACTGTAAGGTGTGTGTTCATCATAACAAAGTATACCTGTGACACATTATGACCAAATGGTCTGGATGTAGAAGCTGTGTTTCCATTTTGCAAATTGGTCTGAATCAGGACAATGGTGTCTCAGTCAACAAACCAGCATCACTGAGTGGTTAGTCTAGGCAATATTCTGTCCTGGGAAACACAGTGCATCACACATGTTTGATATCCACAGCAGCGTTTTGACTGTTCAAATGCTTTTCCATTTGATTTTATAACAAGAACTTTCTTCAAGTATCAGCAGTATTACCCTGAAGAAAAAGAATTAGGAATAAGTTGTGTGCAGCTTGCACAATCACACAAGTCTTCTGAAAGAGGTAATTAGACTTTTGAGGGCAGATTGCCATAGCATATTGCAGATAGGAAAATCTTGCTAAATGTTGTGGTCTGCCATGCCTCTTGCACTTTACAAGGGCATCTTGCATCATTTCAGGGTAAAACATTCTCCTAAATATTAAAAAGCAGAGGAGCTATGGTTTGCTTTATTGTCAAGCTATATTGTCCTTTCCTCCTCCAAAATTAATTTTTCCCTATTCTTAACAAAAACTTGCATACAGTCAGATGTTAGTCCCACTAAATTCTGACACACTCCTTCTAACACTTTTTCAGACTTGGTGTCAAACAGAATCTGGTGGAAGTTATGAGCCAATGAAAGTATAACCATGCTGGCCAGTCAGCCCTGCTGTGACACAAAACACACTTCATAAAAAATATTTTATTGCCATCTACATAAGTAACACAGAGTTGTATTTCTTTGATAACAGGATCTTCAGACAGATCTCCAGTGTCTGGAAGTGCTTTGTTTGTAAGATCTTTGCCTTTTGTTTTTCAGAACTCATGCTTCAAGAAGAAAATACAAATACTGGTCTAAGTTTAAGTGCAAATAGATCCAGAGGGATGATCTCCAAGCCATTTTTAGATCTCTTAAGATCTCTTAATTTCTTTCATACTGAAAGATGTGTGATCTCACCCAAACTTGAGATACTTCACATCTCCTCCCTGTTACAGATCATAATAATGTTTTTAGGACGGAAAAAATCCCTACATTTCAGTGAATATCAGTAAGTGCAATAGATTCTCCTTACATTAGTTAAAATTGAAGGTTCCTGTGAGTCACTTCATTACTTACAGCAGAGTGAAAAGCAATTGATTCTGTTGTACTTCAGTAACATGCATTCCTCTGATGTCCTTTATTCTTTTTCCTCTTTCATGGTTTTACTTTACATGGTTTTTTAAACTTAAGCTATTGTACATCTCTAAATTAAGTTTTGGGTGCTCAGTGGGCTGATTCTGTAACAAAAGTATGGTGCACTCAGTGAAAAGAGGGCATTGCACAAGTTGAGACTGAGTTCTTGCAGATCTAGGGAGAAAATGCTTGGTTTCTCTAATAAATGATCAAAACAGCACAGCAAGGAAACAGCAGAAAACTATAAGTGACAAAGTGTTTTCACATATGATAACAAGTAGTGGATGGCTTACTTGGAAATCTTATTCTTTGCATAACCACTAGACAAAGTATTCGAAAGAAGTGTATGGACAATCCCCTCAAAAAATATTACCTTTCAAAATACGGCAGTCAATTAGAACAGCATTGCTAGAAAACAGTTTATTAACTGCCTGACTCACCCAGTTTTCTCAAGGACATATTATGCTAAATGTTGTGAATGAAGGACAGCTGTTTTTCAGAGTTACAGTGCTAAATGCTTCATATAGTTTCATTTATAGTTTTACACAGTTGATGTTAAAGATAGACACTAAAGTGCCTGAAGCTGCATTGAGGAGACACCAAATAGTTATTAGCTTAGTACCAAATAGCATCTTTAGAGGCTTCTTTTCTTAAACACTTGGTATCACTTGATTCCTTTTACTATCAAGGACCTGGATCCTTCAGGATGGATACTGGGGAGAAGAAGCTAAAAACTGTTCCACTGAGAAGAATTGAAATCCTGTGGCCTTTTATTTCACTGTTAAGAAGGTTTGACAAAGGGCATGAACATTTAAGGCTGTATCTTCCATTGCAACCCATGGATATTGTTCTACAGGACAAAACTTACAAGTGAAGAAAGCAGTTATTTACCACATCTGATATGATTTCCTGCAGAAAGGGCAAAGCATCATTACGTGATTTTCCAAAGAAAGGACACAGTTCCATGAGTCACATACCCTGAATGAATTCCTTTTATGTGCAGGAACAAATCTTGCATTACTGACCTCTAAGAAGGTACAATCTCTGGTGTTAGCTTTGTAAATCATATCCTGGAAACTTCTCCACAGGGCAGTCTCATGCAGGAATATCACTTCAGTACAGAAGTATATGATAGCACTGGTATAACAGCTTGACTCCAAGGTATATGAATCTAGTGAAGGGGCATGGTCAAAAATGTAAAAGATGCTCTGAGCCAATTTCTTCTGGCTCCTTGGGTCATACTCTTAACTCAGCTCTGTTTCTGGGTCAAGAGGGGGTCTTGTTGAAGAGCACAGAGTGAGATGGAAAGCACTGAATAGGGCTCAATGAGGATTTTACAGCAGAACTCCTGTGGTGCTACTCCAAGTCCTGAACTTTGCTTCTCTTATTCCACTCCAAGATATTATTTCCAAATGATAATAAATGGGCTGGTACCCTGGGCAGCAGAGGGTTAATCAAGAGAAAAGTGAAAAGGAAACATTCTCTACCTCTTAATTATTTTCAGAGCTAACCCAGCATGCAGTAGAAGAATTAAAGGAAGCATTTGTTCATGCCAGCCACACCTTTTCTTGCCTCCTCACAGAATACAGAAATGTGTGTCTCCCTGAGGACATTCTACCGAGTTTTGAGATGTAACGTCTTGACAGTGGAAAAGTACAAGTCTAAATATAGTACATTTTGTCAAACTTTGTTTAAAGGAATGTTCGAATAGACACCTGTTCAAAAATGCACCTTGCTATTGGTTCCTGTGCAAACCCCTTTATTAATAGGGATCCTGCCAGCCAATAATACCAGTATGAGTCCATATAAGTGACTGATTGTTTTGGCAAGTATTCAGGCCACACCATGGCCTTTGGCTTCACAGTCATATTTATCATAGTCTGGAGTGCAGGAGGTCTTACTATTTTGTTTCTTCCTTTTTGTTTACTCACTGGTTCCTCTTCTCTGGCACATAAGAAACTGTGTCCTTAAAAGGCACAAAAAGTACAGTTAGCTACTTCATTTCCAGAGCATTTCTTTCCACAGCTCACAAATTTCCATTTATATAGAAGGAAGAAAACCTTGAAGTGAGCAGGCAAAAAGAAGGAGACTATAACAAGTCTTTGAAACGTGGAAATTCAGAATCTGAAATTCCACACAGCATTGAAATCACAGATATCAGAGGTAGACTTTTAAGGGGAAAAAGGGTAGAACTAGTAAAAAGACCACTTTGTCTAGCAGTCTGTGCTTTCATCATTATAGAGTTCCCTTGTTATACAAAAAAATTCCACACATTTCATACTGTCAGGAGTAGGGGAGGCATGGGCACAGCTACTGGAAGAGAAGGAAAGTTTCATACAATTTTTATTGCTCTCCTTAAAGCTTTTTCTTGGTGCAAGTGTAGGACTCAGAGGAGGCACTTCATCCTCTCCCACACTTCTGTTATTGATGGAATCCCTGATCAGGGGAAGGTGACCTCCAGGAAAGAGCATGCAGGGAGTAACAAGCAGGTCAGGATCTCCTTGTGAATAGCATCAGTTCTCTGGGAAGCCTAAGAAGTGTGATTTTTCACACTTTACTGAAGCATTAAGTCCAACCTTTCACTCCTCCTCTGTAATACATGCATGTATTCTACCTCACCTAAACACCTAGAAAATACTTTATATTCCCCTCTATTTTCTTATTTACTTCTAAAGCTACCTATTCCTTGCAGTAGGTTTTTGCTTACATTGTATAAACATCTCTTCAGGCACTTCTGTGATACAGTGCATGCCTACTGGAATGAGAATGAGAGAATGACAAGAATACAAAAATCATGAAGGCACAAGAAAAAATCTCAGAAGTGGTGAGAAAACACATGTGCTTTTGCAGCACCCCGAGTAAGAAGATGAGATTTTAGATTTCAAAAATGTTTTGAAGCAGAAATTATGTCGTCCCTACACTCTGATTACAGCAATTCTTTCTACTATTTTTCTTTGCAGCAGTGAAACTCTGCTGGAAGATATGGCTCCAATTTCCGAGTAGGAAACAATGTGGTGGGGGATACCCTCCATACCTCCCACCAGGACTTGTTAACAGCAGGTGAAGACCCAGCAGGATACAGAAACTAAGCTGATTTTTTCAGCTCTTTTCCCCAAGAAATGCTTAGGTAGCCCCTGATCTGGCCCCTGGCACAAGACTATAATTTTCCTGCTGAGGAAGCACAAACTTTTCAGCGTTCCCCATTCCTCTTCGGGAACTTCTGTGCTGACACTGTGACAAACTCACTGGCCTCTGTGGAGGGACTCACAGCCTTCACTGACATGGATTATGAGAAACTGATGCTACAAATGGCAACAAGGATGGCACAACCTACAAAGAAATTCACAAATGCTCCTACAGAACTTTGTACCTAATGTAACTGAGCAAAGCTGCAAGTCGTTCCATGGCTCAGGCTCTCTCAGTGTCAGCTGCAAAGGCTCATTTATGTTTAGTTAAGGCTCATCCTCAAATTTTAGTCTATCTTTGATATCAAACTTAAACTGCCTTTTCTTGGGGAACTCTTCAACTTACAGGCAGTACAGCTCCGGAGTATGGGACTGTGGATACTGGTGAGACTCAGGGAAAAAGCAGCTTGAGTTTTCCCAAGATACTCAAAGGAAAACAGAAAGGAAAGAATTACTAACAAAGCCAGCACCTGCTGTTGTGGACAGGAGGAGTGCCTGAGAGACGTGGTGTTTTGGTAAAAGCATGTTTACAAGAGGTGTTGCCTGCCTTGGACCAATGAGCTTTAATTCTATCCCTGGTTCTTCGATCCAGTCTATAAAAATGTGTCTGCTTCCATAATGAATTGCTTGTTTTTCTGCCTTCTGGAGGAAGCCTGTGTTTCTGTATTCTTTTGCTGCTCCTAGCCTTACAGCGATATGGGACAGGATTGGAAAAGATTGTCTGCATAAAAAAATGCTTAAATACATTTCTCCAGTATCCAAAAACATTTATGATCATTCCTGTGAAAGAAGAATGAGAGATTTTCAGAGGATTTGGAGTGTTCTAGGTATTTTTCTGAGTAATATCCATATGTGGGAATCTTCCCTTGGAGCTGCACTGGAGACAGAACTTGATCTAAACTCATAATAAGGAAGCCCAGAATTTTGTATTTCCAAGGAGTTTTTACACACAGCTCCCCTTTTGTAACTGACCCTCTAGAGGACTTTTTTGAGTGAAAAAAATGTTCATTTATTTATTGGATCAGAAGTTGCTCTCTTTAAAAATGCTGACCATGTATTATAGCTGTCAGAAGACATGTTCTTTCCTCCCCTCAGAAATGGACTGGCAAAGGGAAGAGCCTCCAGAATGTAAGGCCTGGGGAAAACAGAGGCCTATAGCCATGCAGAGGTGTGTTTAGAGAAGTCTCTGCCACATCCAGTCCCAGCTGGGGCACAGATGCTGTCCCCATCCAGCTGGGAAGGGTGGGGATCACAAGCACAGCTACAAGGTTCTTTTAGTTAGTAGCATGAAATTTTAAGTAATTTCTTAGAAATACCTAGAACTCTAAGGTACTGCATGGAGATTGTCAGTCCATGGCTTTAAGAAGGCCTGCTTGAGCTGTCTGTCCCAAAATCATAGAATTACAGGATCACAGTATGGTTTAGGCTGAAATATTCTTTAAGATCATCAAGTCCAACTGTTAACCCAGTACTGCCAAATCCACCACTAAACCATGTCCCCAAGTGGTACAGCTACATGTCTTTTAAATACCTCCAAGGACAGTGACTCCAACTTCCCTGCACAGCCTGATCCAATGCTTGACAACCTTTCAGTGAAGAAATTTTTTCAAATATCTATTTTAAACCTCCCAGGGTGCAACTTGAGACCACGACCTCCTTTCAGATAGTTGTAAAGGTCTCCCCTTCTTTCTTCCAGGCCAAACAGTCCCAGCTCCCTTAGCCACTCCGGCTCCTCCTAAGACTTGTGCTCCAAACCCTTTACCTCCAGTTTGCATCCTCTCTGCTGCGTTGTATTTCCAGCAGACATCTGGTAAGATGAAGTTCCCCATGACAGAAAGGGAAAACGAATATGAGACTGTTTATAGAATATTTTCTTTGTCTCTTTATCCTGGTTGGGAGTCCAAAGACTTGCAGACTTGCACCATGACAGGTGCAAGGTGTCTGCCTTGTTGGCCTTCCCCCTGATTCTGACCCAGAAACACCCAACCCTATCCTCACCATCATTAAGCTCTAGACAGTCAAAACACTCCAGACATAGAGGGCTACCCCAGCACCTCCCCTTGCTTGCCTATCCCTTCTGAGGAATTAATAGTCATCCATTGCAGCATTCCAGCTGTGTGACTCATCCCACAACATTTCCATGGTGCCAGGAATGAGGGTAAAACATGAAGGCTGCTTGTATATAAGACAGCATTGTACACACACCAAAAAGCCCCCACCATACATTTTAAAACAGAAGTTATATATTTGTTCTCCACTTGGCTTTAAGGTAGCAATCATTTATCCAAGTGTAAGTGTATTCTAAAGACACACTGTCCTCATTTACTATGCTTCTGAAAGAGTACTCTGTAATTTCCTTAGTAAAGGGTGCAGATAAATATTCCTGCCAAACTTATAGGCAGGAGCTGAAGATCATCTCTGACTCAACTTGGATGCACCAGTCTGAACCCTAAAAATTATGGTTTCAATTTGTTCCTGTAGAAACTCTTGGTCTACCAAAGGCAGATCCTTCAGGAAAGACAGAGCACTGAGAACTTCAGTGTCTTCCAAGTTGTATCTTCTGACAATTACCATCCTGGCATAAAGAAATTGCCATCACAAGCAGTATCTGCTATGTTCTTCCAAAAATTTTGCCGGTAAGTAAAGATTTAAACTTTCAGAAGGGCTTTTGACAAGACTAGTGATTTGTCCCTGCTCTCCTCCAGTTCCTTTTATCTTCAAGAGAGACTCTTCAGTGCAGTTTGAATTTGCAGGTGGCACTTCTGATGTTATTTCCCTTAAATTTTTGCACTGCACCTATATGCCAACAGAGGAGGTATAAGAGAATGTAGTTGCTTTCTCTATGACAACTTTTCTTCCTTAAAATTTTATTTATGTCCTATCAATAGAGGATAAAGGATATGCAAAACTATGCAATGAAAGTATATTTAAAAATAGGAGTTATGGTCCCTCTCTACCAATTATGATCTTAAATAAGAGCAAAAAGCAACATTTTTCATAACTTTTCAACCCCTGAATTTAAGTTTGTGTTGAAGGAGACGACTGCATTGATTTTAAATTGCTTCTCCCTTTTATTAAAGGTGATCTAAGGATATCTGAATTGTTTTCCTATAACAAATGATGCAGTGCAACAGAACCTACACTCAAGCAGTAACTGTAATGATGGTGACTTCTGAGTACTCTGGATACAAGTTGTAAGTTTTGACTGAAAACATTTTGTGGACACAATATTAGTGCTAAAAGGAATGCCCATCAGGACAAAGTCAGTTTAAGCAAAGCATATTTTAAATTCACAACGGAACCAGATGTTGGAGCCATTTGAAAATCCAAGCCAAAAGCTGCCAGCAGTGGAGAAACTGCACAAGAATCTCTCAGCACTAAGGTTTCTATCAGACTGAGCCCCAGATTTCCCTCATCAGACTTTTGCCAATATGCACATTTTGTACATGATCTTGGTCTGTGTATTGTAAATCTGCATTTCAGCTTCACAGATGGTAGGTTTGGTCTTCTGGATGGAAATATTACAACTTGTCTTGGAAATTTTAGATCTAGGATTCCTTTCAGGAGAATCTCAAGTGTATGTTCCAGTAAATGCATCTATTTCATTAACTAGCCAAGCCTACAATATTAAAACTCAACTCCAGTCTTCCTTCTGTGGCAGAATGTGGCACTATTGACATTTTGATCAAATCCGAATGTGTTAGGATTGTAGAATGTAAACCATAAGAATAGTGACTTGTAATAAATCTTTGTAGAGGTGAGGAATTCAAAGCCACCAATATAACTTTTCTATTAATGTACTAAAATAAAACTACATTTTATGAGGAGATAATATGTTTGCAAGTACTTGCAAAGTTTCCAAGTAGCAATGCAATCCTTAATTCATATTTACAAAACTGACATCCTCATTTTTGGTGATTCAGTAGATTGCAAAAGTTTTTCTTAAAAAAAAAGTTATTTTAATAAATCTTACAATATATTTTAATCCTTTGGAGGTAAATGGAATGATTCTTCCATGAAAATGTACCACTTTGACATGGAATGGAATGAGGAAAAGACAATTCTAGTCGAAACTTTATGTTAGAACATTGGACCTGTCTGAAAGCATATAATTAAGTTATTTTTCTTGCCCTTGCTGTTTTATTGAGGAAGAGTGTCAAGCCAATACTTCCATACAGTTAAGGTTTCACATTTGATAATTGTGTCATTGCTAATGGTTCTTTCTAACAGACAGCACCAAGCTCACACTTTAACCTGCTACCCAAGATGAAGGTGGTTGGACCTTTAAAGATCCCCTCCAACCCAAACTATTCTATGTTTTTGTGATTCTAAGACTAAGACTAACCTGTCACAGACTACCCTAGAGTGCAAATATACAGTAAGTATAAAGTATACAGACATCACAATAATTTTAAAGGAAAATTGCACATGTTGGAATGGAACTAAATAATGAAACATATGAAGTACATCAAATTTGTTTAGAGAATAAAATAAACATTTCCTTGTGGAAAAGGAAGAAAAAATTTAGGAGGAATGTTACTTGCATTGTTGCTTGTAATAAAAAAAAACTCAAATAATTCTTCAGGTTTTTTTTTTAAGATCTTTCACATTTCAGGTATCACTTATAACTGAAAATTATAATAATTTATGGTGACATACATTTTTATATATATCCATAATTTCATCTTTTTTTTCCCCTATAGCAGATTATTTCAAATTATAATAATAAAATATTTTCAGCACTAAACTGTTTTGCTAATCTTTTGTAATTTATGGAATTCTGGAAATAATTTCTTCCACTTCTCACTTTTTCTTTCTTTATTTTTTAATTCATAGCTGAACAGGTTTCTATAGCAGATAAAATTTCTATATAAAACTGAAATACCAGAATTGTTCCTGAAACAGTTCAGTGTAGTCCAAAGCAACCTAGAGTTTTCATAATTACTTTTATAGAAATTAAGTGTGGTTAGACACTTGGCAAAAATAGGGTTCAATTCTAAATCACATCTACAGTCAGCTGAATCCCTGCTGTTCTAAGGCTGGTTCATCAAAGTCCCAGTCCATAGTAACCACACTGCTGGTCTGAAGAATGCCAGTTGAGAATGTCCTTAAAATGCCAGCCACCATCTGGGAACAGCTAAATCACAGTAGCTACTCCTCTGATCCTTTCTGTTCCTCCAGTATTCTTCAGGCAAAGAAGTCAAAACAAAACCAACCACATCAACAAAACTACCTCAATGACATTGTGTAATTTCTGAGTATGTCTGCATTTGGTGTAGCTTTGTAAACTGTCTTTTCCTATTTTTTGTTTCCAAGTTACCTCCAGCTTTCCCATTCTGACCTCTTTCATGTCTACATCTTCACCCACATGCCCAATCCTGGGCATTCATATGATGCCTAAGCTTGGGTGCACTCAAAAGTGCTGGAAGAAAGTCCCAA
>JAOTQP010001286.1:132281737-132296168 GCA_026413545.1 Cichladusa arquata | reverse complement strand
AGAGGGAGGGGGTTTACATTCTCCATTTCAAAGAGAAGCTTCTGCCTTTATTGGCAGGGACTTGTCCTTCAAACCAGGACACCCTCCTTCTCCTGGACATAGGGAAAGGACCAGCCACCAGCTTAGGGCTCTGGGATCCACATTGGAGGGGATGGATACAAGGCAGCTGAGATGAAGAAGCGCTCAGAGAGGATGAGGGGAGGAATGGGACACAGCATGAACGCTCTAGTTCTCACCTGTGCCTTGCTCACTAAAAGACAGGTGTGTGAGAACACTACTTGCAGAGTGACTTACTTGTGTAATGACCAAATTTGGATTGAATTATGCTCAGATTCTTGCACAGCTGATCTGAACTAATTTTTGCAATATGCATGTGCCTTGATTCTACACTGACTTTCTTTGCCTTCTGGAGGCAAGCAGACAACACAAGAACACACTCATTCCTAACTAGGATTTACCAGCTTATACCAGAAGCAAAGAGTGGAAGTTGGAAAAGATGTCATATAAAGAAATCTGGAAGAATTATATATGATAATGAAACCATGGAATCATAGAATAAGCTGAGTTGGAAGAGATCCACAAGGATCATAGAGTCCAACCCTTAGTCCTGCACAGGACAGCCCCAAGAGTCACATAATGTGCACACACATGGTCATAGCCTTGTCCAAACACTTACTGAACTCTGTTGGGCTTGGTGCTATGGCCACTTCCCAGGAGAGCCTGCTCCAGTGCCCAACCACCCTCTGGGTGAAGAATCTTTTCCTGATATCCAACCTCAACCTCCCCTGGCTCAGCTCCATGCCATTTCTATAAGTCCTGTCACTCATGAGAGTGAAGTATTGGTACCTGCTCCTCCTCTTCCCCTCATGAGTAAGTTGTAGACTGTGATGAGGTCTTTCCTCAGTCTCCTCCAGCTGGGCAGACCAAGTGACCTCAGCCTCTCCTTATTGAGCTTCCCCTCAAGGCCCTTCAGCATCTTTGTTGCTCTTCCTTGGACACTCTAATTGTTCATATTGTGACACACCCAAAGCTGGCCCCAGCACTAGAGGTGAGGCTGCCCCAGCCCAGAGCAGAGCAGGACAATCCCTCCCTTGCCTGGCTGGTGATGCTGTGCCTGATGCTCCCCAGGACAGGGTTGTCCCTCCTGGCTGCCAGGGCACTGCTGGCTCATGCTCACCTTGCCATGGACCAGGACCCCCAGTCCCTTTGCAGGGTGTTGCTTTCCAGTCTCTCACTCTGTCTGTCCATACATCCAGGGTTGCCCCATCCCAGGAGCAGAATCCAGCACTGACCCTTGGTGAACTTCGTATGGTTGGTAATTGCCCAGTCCTCTGATTTGTCACGGTCTCTTTGCAAAGAATCTAATTGAATCCTTAAGTGTTCATCCCTTTTTTTGGTCAGAACCTATGTTACCTGAAGGTACTTCATATGATGATACACATCTTTTTTTCTGCTAAGTTGTTTAGCCTTCATGTACCTATTTATTTCCATAGTGAAAAATGTGGTAACTTCTTCTGATGACTAATTCTCTGTGTCTTTCACAAAGCACTATTTTTCAGGAGTTTTTCCTGCATGAATTTTGAAGATAAGAGTTTAAAATATAAATGCATACACATAAATATATGTCTCTCCAATACATTCTAAATTATTAATGTGGAGCAACATGATTTTCCTATAATGACAATTACTCTGATGAAGTACAGCAAAGCATTATACTTAAAATCACAGACAAATGATTTTAAATCAAGAAGCAGCATCAGGAATAACCTGGCATGACCTAAGAGAAACAAGCATGCTATGAGGGAGAGTTCAAACCCTGGAAATGTGAAAGGAAAATCATATTCAGCATTCATGTGCCTTCAGGGTTTAACCACAGTGCACGTCAGTACCACCGCTGTCGCTACAATTTAGGACAAGTGAGAAATCAAAACAGTCTAATCTAAATTAGGTGAACATCAGCCATTAACAAATACAAAATCATAATGTAAAAACTCATTGTAAAAATAGCTGGTCTCATCTACATGGGTAGAAATCTGTCACTATTAATGTCTTAATACAGGGAACAGCTACAGTGGATGGCAACCACCACCCCATAAGTAGAATCCCTGCCTGTGTTCCCCTGCTCCAAGTGCCTCAGGAGAGCCACAACACTGGCACCACCTGTCAGCTGGTATTTCAGGTTGTGCCTGCAAGGAAGCAGAGGCTCAAATGGGGAATGCTCAGAGCAAGAAACAGTGACTGACTGGAGAGGTTGTTTGTGTGCAGAGCCACAGCAAGGCTGTGAGGATCCCCACCCACATCTCCTGGAGCTGCCCCACCACTAGGGCCCAAAGGGAGACAGCAGTGATTGAAAATATGGGTATTTCAGTACACATGTGAGGTGAGGAATGGGACAAGAGATCTGTGGCTGGAGCTGCTGAAGAAAAAGAATCAACAACTAGAGGTAGCAGTAAGGCAGAAGAAGTTATAAAGGCATTTTGAGGTAATCTTTTCACAGTATGTCTACATTATTTGAGAAATTGAGAAGATGCATATTCTACCTGCTGGGACTCTGCCTGATTGCCAGCTATATCTACAGATGACTTCCTGTAGAAGTATTTGCTCTGTGGAGTCTGAGGAGCTAGACAAGATCAGTACTACATAGTAACTTGTTCACTATTAATAAAACTTCCAAATTAATGTAAACCAATTTCATTTACTCTGAAAATCAGTCTTTCATTATGCAGGAAGAAAAGTAGAGTTTTATGATGTTGCTGCACCCAATGAAAATACTGAAATCTGCATTAAGCCACCTCTCTAATAGTACTAAACTATCAGGAAAACAAAGTTCCATGATTAAAAAGAAGTAATTTCCCATTTTCTGCCTTTTTTATATGAAAGATCTGATTGATGGGAAATAATCAACAGAAGCACTTCCTAGGCAAGGAGCTGCCCCCACCACGGGAGGGGCAGCAGGGGCAGCCCCACACCAGATACTCAGCTCCTTTGCTGCTGATTTCCGTGTATTTCAGGGGAACAGGTTTGGCTTGAAGCACGAAGTGAAAGGCAGACGCCTCTCACCTTTCATCCAAACAGCGACCTCAGGGGGAAATCCCTGCCTTCTCCCTGCACTGACAGTGCATCAGGTCTTCCAGCACAAAACATGGAGGAAAACTTTTTGTGCATTCGTGTCAATGGGTTGTCACAATATGTGCTCTCTGCTGGTTGTATTAAAATTTCACGGTGATCAGCATCTGAGTGCAATGAAAAACTGAAAGCTCAGTTGCTTAATTGAAGTAAATTTCTCTCAGACAACAGACTTATTCCTGGATGAAAATCAGGAATAACAAAAAAATAAACCTATAACAAGTAAACACTGCAAATCCAAGCACTAATACAGTTCATAAATCAAGGCTAGAGGGTTTTTTTCCATGTGAAATATGTTATTTTTCTTTGACCAGCTAAGGGTCACTCACACTAGCTGTAAGCAAACCCAGACACATGAACTGGACAAGTAAACAAGACCCAATCCTTCTCTTTTGTTTTTCCTGCAAATTCTATGTTCATTTCTCCTTGCAAAAATGCATTATTCCAGCATCATAGCAAATACAGTGAGTTAATTCCAAGCACTGGTATGGTAATATGAAGATCTTTCTGCACCTCAGGAAAAGGTATCAGGTCGTCAGAGTCTTGGCTTCTGGAGCAGGGACTTTCAGATCCCTGAAGGCACAGCAGTGCAGGAGAGCCCAGGAGTGACCCAGGGCTCAGCCTGCAGGGTGAGGCACTGCCCCTTCCTCCCAGCCTGAGCTGGCACACTCGGGTGCATCGATGTGCAAAGACACACTTTGGATCCAACACGCGCTTTTGGCCAACCTGTTTGCAGGATGCATCGCGACAGAAACAGATTCAGTGAGAAGGGATCTCTGTCCCAAACTGACTGCCATCAAATATGGGTGCAGAAGATTTCAATCGGTACTCATTAAGAAACACTTCATTAAAGAGGGAGAGGAAAAGAGAAAGAACAAAGCAGGCTTATCTCCTGAATCATGAAAGGAACAAATCCACAAATGCTGACAAATTTCTTCTAATTAGTCTTTAGTAAACATCTGCTGCCTCATTTAAAAATAAAAAGAAGAAAGAAGGAAAAAAGCAACAAAATAATCCAACAAACAGCCCCCCAAAATATACATTCTGCTTGGTAATAAAGCTCAGTTATCTGCTATAGACTTTCATGAGGGCAGAAAACTGTTCTCTTCAGATGTTACCAAGGTTATTTATCTAGATGTTTATCATTACTTCTTTGAAGTTCACATGAAAAAGATCCTAGAGGGTCGTAAAAGGATAAAATCTATATTTTACCATTAGTGACTACAGAGGGTTTGTGACTCATTCTTGATCTCACCCTAATCAATGGCATTACTCATTCACTTTGATAGGCACAAGATGAAACTATAAAGTTGAAATCCTATTTTCCTGGAATCAACAAAATTTTCTATCAGTTTTACTGGGTTCAGGATTTCAACCTGAAGCTTTGAAGGGAATAGAAAATAATCACTCCTCTGCAGAGATCTAATATGGTGTCTGTGTGCCTAAAATTCCCCAAAATCTGGTGTGAAGGCTCTGACAATGTATAGTGCTTGCATCTCTCACCTGAATAACGGCAAAGTTGACCCCAGAAAATGAGAGAGAATTTCTGGCAAATTTTAAAATTTAAAAAGTCTATAAAAGAAATACAAATCTGTTTGGTTTTTTTTTTCCCCCCAAACTAGACTGCATACCCTGTATGTGCACCCAGTTATTAGTCTACACTCATATTTAGCCCTGTGCTGAATGGCAAAATCTGTTTCCTACTTACACTCCAATACCATTTACAGACATTGTAGTATCAATTGCATGGATTACACAGGTGCTATCTCATTTCCAGGGGGAAAGTTTTTCTTCTGTTAAGAAAAAAAGAGGCAGGAAAATAATACTTTTATAACACCAGCTGTCTAGACTACCTGCATTAGAAATAGACCAAATATTCTCTTCCATAAGTATTTCTGATTCTTATTTGAATCAGAATTTGATTCTTATAGGTAGGAAGAACCCCAAAGACTTCGTGTTCAAATTATATCTTGTACACTTCAGACTCATCCTTAATTAACATGTAAGCAATGTTAGGGGACTGACTGGCCAACACTTAAATGCTGCATATATCCTATTTGCAGACCTCCCACTGCCTTGAACGAGCTGGTCAATTCGATTCCTGTTTGCTAGTTTAGCATTTTATTCTCAAAAAAACCCCCACCTATCTCTAGAGAGTCTGCTCTAGTCTAATTTAGATCAGGAGTAGCCTCTGGAAGTCACCCCAAAACATGCACTGCTGTCCCTCCATTCAGTGATCCAGCCACCTTGCCAGAGGATGCATTCAGATTCCCTCACATGTTTGCCCTTGGCAGCCCCGTGCTGGGTGTACCCACTCATGCCTTAGCATCTGTGAGTCTGCAAGTGGCTTCTACTCCCACTGAGGTGAGCCTGACTGGTCCAGATCCTCTCTCCTGAGGGTGGGTGTGCATTTGTTTATTTCCACTCCCTAGGAACCTCCCTGACCTGCATGACCTTCAGATGCATCATGGATTCATGTAAACTCTGGTACAACCTTCATATCCAATTAAGGAACTGTCTTTATAATTTTGACCTTACATACAGGACTTTTAAAACATTACACTGTGTACTTACATGCAGCAAAAGAAAACCCAGTTATGTTCTTATTTGGTTAAGAATACAAAAAAATGTAAGGCATATATATAAACCTGTTTTAACAGTATGTGATGTAGCTTCAGTTTATCCAAGGCATTCTGGCCCCTGGAGTATAAGGTCTACTCAGTTTCCTATTCATCTCTTCCACCTTTATTTCTTTGCTCTTCCTGTCATTAGTTTTGTTTACACCTCTCTCAAAATTTGGGGATTTTATTCCATATTCCTTATGACATCTCAACCACACATTCTAATATTACAAACTATAGGCCTAAACTCAGGAAGGCCAAGATAAGCTTTCATTACAAGGTATCTTTGTAATTAACCTTTTGTAACCATGTAGAAAACTAGGTAAGAATAGAAAAGATCACACACAACTCTTCCATCCTTAAATAAGTAATAAACAATTCTCTTTATAAAGGAATAGTATCCAATTCTAAACAAATCTTTTTGTGGTAATAGATGCCATAATACTATAACATACTAATAGATGTGCACAATACTGTTGCACTCACCCAGTCCTGGCATATGGAACATCCAGGCAATGATATTACAGCCATTCTTAACCCATGAACTTTACACAAATGGGAAGCCCTCAATGTTTCTACAATAGTTTTTACTCCATGCACTTTAACTATATAAATGGGAAGCCCTTAATTTTATGTATAAAATACTTCAAAGAAGCATTGGAGAATCTCTCAATGGATTCTAAGCATGGACACCAATTCATCTGAAGGGTGGCAACAGGGCTTGACAGTGTACCAGGGAGAGGACAGAGCCTGAATGAGTGACACTTACATTGCAGGAGAAGACCCAGATGACAGTCACAAGGTGCCACAAGCTCAGAACTGCTCAGGAATCAGTTCAGCTCTCTCCCCAGCCCAGGGGTGACGCAGACAAGGATCTCTCAGGTTGACTGAAAAGATCCTGAACCCGCTGGTCTGGATGGACCGTGAGGAATTCTTAAGGAGAGATGGTGTCAGTGACTGCCATCAATCAAGGCTTTGATCTCTACACAACTTTAGACCATGTCTCCAGGCGATGGCAGCTCATAAACTGAGTGGGTGTGCTAACAACCCTCATTCAGGATAGGGAAAGCCAGGCTGAATATTCAGTGGACTGAGATAATGAGACAACAGAAACTACTGCCCAGGGCAATCCTGCCCATGAGAAAACCTGTGTAAGGGGATAGCTTTAATATCCCTATCCATCTTATTTGGAAAAAAAACCAAACCAAACAAAAAACCAAACCAAAACAAAAACACACAAAAAAACCTAAAAAACAAACAAACAAACAAACAAAAAACCCTCCAACAACTTTAATTCGTCCCCCATTTATCCAGGAAGAATAGAAGTCAGCATATCCATTAGCTTCCACTGTATCTGAAATTGCCTGAAAAAAACTCAGAGGAGCCAGCACAGTTCATTAACTCAAGGCCAACGCTGCTTTTGTTGCTCCCAGGATCTGTGGATAGCCCGACCACTTGAGTTACCCAGGGCAACCATCCTGCCCAGCCAAGGCAGCTCACAAGCACACTGGAACTGAGTACCATGGGCATACAAATGGCTCTGCAGAGTGTTAAATCCAATGGGATTTCCTCTGCTCTACTCGGCCTCCCAGAATCACTGTTTTGCACCAATCTTCTCAGCATGCATGGCTTTGTCAGCCCTCTCTCAGCTAGGTCAGAGACAGCCAAGTCCACCTCTGTTCAACCTAATATAGTCTTCCAGAAATGAGAGCACTGAAAAGTAAAACGAAGAGATGCAAAACAGCTCGGAGAGAGCCAGGCTGTCCTTGGCATGGATGGCAAGCAGATCCTGCTGCAACCTAAGCAGCTGCACTCAGTGCTGCTCTCATGCCTTTGCATCACAGGTCACATGCAAACCTTCCCTTATCCAACTGTCACAGGTCTCTCTCCTCGCTCTCCCAGTCTCCTGGGAGATAAAAGCAGCCTATTGGAGACAAATCCTCAAACAGCCACTTTCTCAGAGAGACCTAACAGGCTGCATGGATTTTTCGGGGGTCAAGTTATTTTTTTTCCCCTTCTTCTTTCCGAGCCTGTTACTTTTGTCAATATTATTTCCTAAAGAAAACCCTACACTTATCTTAACAGGTAGTACTAAAATACTCACAAGTCCTCTGAAAGCTCAAAATCAACCTAGTCTATGGATGCAAGAGAAGGTAAATCAATGAACAATTAAAAAACCCACACAACAACTTTAAAAAAAAAGAACCCAGAAGAATTCAGGTTTTTTTCTTGATTTTCTCTAATATGTCTTCCTCTGTCATAAATTAACACCACCAACATCTAGTTCTACACAATGAAACTACGGTATTCTAAACCAATATAATCATTACCAGTAGCTAAATTTATATTTTAAAGTAGCATTATTGTATACAAATATTGAAAGACAAAAGGTAATGACGAGTTGTTTACTATATTTCTAGAAAACTAAAGCATAAATTCATTTAAAACACACTGTAGTATGATTGCTTCCTCAGAATTATTATACCGTTAACATCTCATATAAAATTGAATGATTAACATGGCAAAACAAACTTACTTAGTAAAAGAAAAGCTCTGTCACAACATTGTATTTTAGGCACAACATTGTATTTATAAGCTCTACTGAAAACATACTGGAACTGCCAGATCTGTGCTTGACACACAATTCATACAGCCCTGCTAAGAAAGGAGTGAAACCAGGCAGTGCTAGGGATGTAGGCGTGCAAATGCCAGCTGAAGACATCTTTGTGGAAAAGTGCCATTTTGGTTGTGTAACTGGAGGCCCAGAACTCTCACCAAGGAACAATTATATTCTCTGCTACTCTGGCAATGATCTGATTAATTCGATCTAGTTGATAGATGTCCTTAGCAATTTTGGTTAGCAAATTGACTCCATTGTATTTGCAGGTGTGACTTTAATGCTATTTGGGGGCTGTGCCACGTCAAATGGCAGGATTTGTGCCTGACCTGTGTCTGAGAAAGTTATCCACATCATATGTCAAAAAGTAAGCTTGCTGAGCACATTGTGCCCTTTAAAATGCTATTCCAGGAAGAGGCAGTCACCACGCAAGTTGTTTCCACAGTTCACTACTGCAATTCCCTGTCCTACATGAACTCCATAGGCTAACAGGAATGATCTCATTTGGAGCACAAAACTAAAAGAGAAAAGTAGGACCAAAATATCTAGCAAGGAATCACTCACAAAACACAAAAAAAAATCCCTCCAAAACCTCCCCAAAAAACAAAACAACACAAAAACCAAACCAACCAACCAACATCACCCCCCACTAAACAAAACCCTGAGATGTTTGTGTGCTATTTTTTAAGGTTAAAAATATTTTCAGACACTGTAGCAGTTCTGTGTACTTTCACAGGAGCATACAGAATCTTTGTGGTTTCTGCAAAGACATTAAAAATTGACACTTTCTTTTATTTGTATTCATCTTTCCATTATTCATCTCTTTTTGTATGCATAGAAATTGCAGATCCCTCCTCACTTCATTTCTACTCATGTTGTGTCACATGAACTTCGGTCTGTCACATCTGCAGATCGTGCAGCCATTTAAATATATATCTGAACCCTGAAGGCCCAGCTGTGTGCTCTGAGGGCAGAATAAATATGATGGGTGCTGAGAAGACACTTTAATCTAGGGAATATGAACATTCCCCATGCTTTGGAAGTGACTGCTCTAAGAGCTTTGAGGCAGAGCTTGCTCCCTCTGCTCCACAGGTGCATGCTCTGTAAAAGCCTGGATGGGTCTTGTTACAGCTTCATCCAAGCAGGATGGATCACAAAAAAAAAAAAGAAAAAAAAAAAATTCGGTTTGAAAGTGGAATCAGTTTATCCCTGAATCCCTATGCACATTCTAAATTATGCATGTCTTCTAAATTAACATACAGACAGTCGTGAACTCATGGCTACGTGGTGTTTAACCATACAGTAACTGAATATTTAGAAAAAGGAAATAAAAAAGCATATTGTGTTGGCCTATTTTCAAGGTCCTTAAATGATCCAAGTTAGGGCTGGTGTCACTGTGCCTGATAGCCCTCCAAGGTACAAGAGCAGGTTAGGCAACCTTCAGATTGAGCTGTAGGTTTTGCTGGCATAAGAAGCAAAATGCTTCCTTGTGCCACACACAGCTGGCTTGGTACCTGTTCTCCATGACTTGCAGCACAACATAAAGGTAATGATTATTAAACTGGAACACTGCAGACTGAAGACCCTGCTTATTTAACAAGACAGACAGACTGCCCTGCTGCAGCCTGAGCACATTCTCAGTGGCTTCCTACCAATTAGGTTAAACACTGCTCTGGAGAGTCCACTTCATGGGTGAGAGACTAATGTTTACTTTATGTTTCTCCACCTTTCAGACTCGGTGCCACAGTTGCTGCTACAGCAGTCCATCAGTATTAATTGGGATGGTCTTTTATGACACACTTGAAGAGTAGAAACCATTCCCATATCCCCAGTTCATTTCAGAGGCACAGATCCTACCCAGTACCACCAGCCTAAATTAGTTCTAGGCTAGTGACCAGAGCTCTAAAGCTTGATATCCCCCTGTTAATCCAATGAGCTCTTATTATCATAATTGCAGAATATTAACTTATTTAAGTATAGCACTACTTTTCCTATAAGTTTAAATATCTTTTTTTTCTTTTATTTTCTTAATTAAAAAAAAAATATTTAAAAATGTAACATTCAGTGTTCAATTGGGAAGCTGCTTATATTCTCTACAGAATCACTGGAAAGCATTTGACCTCTCAAGAAGAAGTGTTTCAGTAAATTCAAAACATCATAACATTGAGTTATTATTACATGCACAAAAAGAAAAAATATAGAGGTACAGCAGTTTTAATATTAAGAAAGAAAAGTGTTTTTCTTGAGAGCATGCATGGTTATTATATATGAGTTTGTAAGGTACTTGCTATTTGTCTTTTCACAAAGAAGGACAGATTTGGAACATTTTTCATATACAATCCTCTGGCTGCACCAATAAGATCACCTCATATAAAGTACAAACTGCTATATAAAACATAAAACACTTACAGTAAATTCTCTAAATGCCCTTCTGTGAAGTACAAAAACATTAGATAAATAATAAACAAACTGTAGGGAATCACGAACATCTACAACTTCAAGACATCAAAAACATCAGCTAAATCTTGTCTAATGGCTCACAGACCAACTAAAGATCTTCAGCTTGCTAAAAAAAAAAAAAAAAATAAAGAGCAGAGTTTTCCACTCAGGCAGGCAGATTTGGTAAGTTCATCTGCTATAGCAAAGTTTTGTGCAGAGAGGCAAAGGCTGTGGTGGGAGCAGAAGAGAGACAGTTCTGTACAGGATCCATTTATACCTTACCATCCATGCTGGATCCCCTTGGCTCAGTTTATCACTTTATAAACAAACCCAGGTATCTACAGGCAGGACTAGAGGCGTCTTCAGACCAGCCTGCTGAGCTGGTTCTAGCTCCCACAGGGCCAGCCCAAGCCCACCATGGGCACAATCAGCCTTTCCTCTGTGCTGTTTGTCTCAGATGAGAAATCTGAGAGGCTGAAGAAAGGACAGTGTGGGTCTCTGGTTCTGTTTGTAATGCACCAAGCACTGCAGGTTCACTAACGGGGCTCCCAGATGTCAAAGTAATTTAAGAGTTTGACCACTTTGTATTACTTGTAAACTGCTAAATGAGATAGGTACTGGGAAGATACTGTGCTCATTATACATGCTGTCACAGCTTAATAAAGTAATCTTATCATTAGCTTGAATCAGTCAAAATTTTTAACTCAAAAACTAAATAATGGGCTTTAACAATGTTGGGGTGTCCTCATTATCAAATTTTAGTAAGTGTCCAACATTTGAAAAATCTGACATGATGAGGGAAGTGGTTAATTCATTATGTGTTCATTAGTAAAATGTTTGGAAGTAAGTTTTTGTTCTTAATTAAAATCTTATAAGGTTCGAGAACAGAACAAACAGAAGCATTTCTGGTTTTTTTCAAGAGCCACTTTTTCCACATTACATCTCTGTCTAGATAAATACGAACACAAACTATTTGTGTAATCCCTGCTATGAAGATCACATCATTTATTTACACAATAGACACAGAGCTCATGTCTCACAAGTTGTGCTTTCATACTGACAGTCTAGAGAAGTAGCTGTAACTACACATATCTTGAAAAAGCATTTTTCTGCCACATTAATGTCACAGCAGAAGTTAAGAACTCTTAGATTTGATTACACATAGGCACAGGACAGATGTCTACAGATGGTTTGGGGTGGATGGTTGTGAAATCTCAACAGCTGCGCAACCGTGTGCAAGACCGACCTGGAGTGAAGAGGTTTATTTCATTTTGCTATGATTACTTTATACACCAACCAGAACATAACTTCCACTCCCTTTTGTGCCTCAAGAAGTTTTACTTCAGTGACCACATCCTGATTCACAAAGTTAGAAGTTCCCACATGATGCTCTCACTGTATGTTTTTGTTTGTAAAGAGGCGAGTGGTCTCCAAGAAGGCAACATTTTAGCTCTGCAAAAACAGGTCCTTTCCTAGTTAGCTTTAATCCTGCCAAATAGTTTGGCTAAATTCTTTCCTGAGTGTTGTTCAGCTGTTTCAAAGAAAAAACAACACACAATGTAAACAATTATTAAAAACCACTCATTTATTAAAAATCACCATAATTTGTAGGGTACAAAAGCAGATGTGGACACCTTTTGGGCACCACAGTGGTAAATAGCTGGAGAAAACTGAATTAAACGTTTCCAATTAAGTTAGCAATTAGTAAAGTTTGAAAGGAATTCCAGTTCTTGGACTGAAGCTGTGAACTCAGTGGGGCTAATTTTGAATTCTATTTTTGGTGTAAGTCTGTTGTGGCAAGAAGTGAGGGAGCAAACAACCAACTTTTGTCCCACGCACCCCTCTGCTTGGGCAGTGCACTATGCACATACACATCCTGTCTGGGAGGTAAGGAGCTCCCAGACTGTTCCTGCTGTCAACATAATTCCATGCTTGTATTTGAATCTCTGCAATTCCTAACACACCACCTTTATGCAGCCTCCTGAATAGCATTGTGCAGAAATGAGGGGTGCATTCTGCTTAAAGCTTTGATGAAGCAAACTGAGTCAACTTTATGAACACTGACAGTTTGTTCAGATTTATATCTTCATCTAGGACTCACCCCTGAACATAGTAGGGTAGATTATATTTATATTGTACATGAAGAATTACACATTTTTGCCTCTACCCCCAAGTTTTTTGAAGCTTGTTGTTCTTAAATTATCTGAATTCATACATTCTACAGAGCTAAATGGAAGGCATTTAATCTAATTTGATAATCAGATTTGTAGGCATTGATGCTTTGAAGTGGTTAACTGGGTAACAGATAATTTCCCTGTGGGATGAGCAATGCACTAACCTCTCCTCCCCCTGAATGAGGGCAGCATATAAATATCTGCTGCATTTGAAAAACTCTTAAATCACTAGCCATTAAGAAACATTAATAACTAATACATAATTTATTATGAATAGACTAATGTGGTCTGTATCAGAGTATGTCTGCAACCCCTGAATCTGTTGAAGTTTCTTCCAACTCTGGTAACTTCTTCTAGGATTTCCAGTTGGTGCAAATTATCATCTGGCAGCACTGCCCTTTACCAGGAAATCTTACTTGTCTGGTTAGGACAGCCTGCCCTCACATATTTGTAGAGTTGTTCACAGGCCAGAAATACGAGCTGGAATCAGGAACAAGGAATGTTATGACAGCAGAGCAAATAATCTGCCTTGCAAAGAAACTAATTTACCTTCTGGTTTAATCAGCATATGAAAACAAATGGGATCCAGCACTCAGAACAGAGGAGAGATACCCATTTAATTTGGCCCATGGTCAAAGTGACTGAATTTGAATTCCATGGGAGTAGTTCAGTTTACTTGAACAGGAATTTGTGTATATTTCAATACAAAATTTAGAGCATTACAGTATTGGAAGAAAGACTCTTGATTTCTTAAGAATTAATTTATCTCTTATTTCAACAGCCTTTTTGGTGGGGTTCTGCTCAGAAAGGTGGTGGCAAATTGCTTGATCCTGTTTACATCATTGAAACAAAACCCAAGATGAAGCATAACACGATGAACAGAAATCATCTGATTGAATAGTCCGAGCTGAACCTTTCCTGTAGTATTGATGGCAGCAGCATTATAACAGTTTGTTGGATTATGGGCTAAACAGACCAAAACCACTCTCTTTATAGGCCACTTAAATACAATAAGAAAAATGTACATTTAAACCCTCTACCCACCAGCAAATATTACAACTGTCTACAAAGTACCCTTCTACCAAGTTTTGCTCATTAAGAGAAGAAAGTTTTATAATGTATTTCTTTTATATACAATCCTACTTCTTCAAGTGAAGAAGGTTTCTCTTCAAAATCACAGAAAATGTCAGAATGGCCTGTAAGATAAGGGCTCTTATAAACCTCAAAGTTGTAGCACAACTTAGAGTGTTTATAGAAACTTACAGAAAGAAACCCTAATTCTGCATTAACTGTTTGCTGTGAATTTAAAGAAAAAGTGGGAAAGAAGGGAGGGAAAAGAGAAAAAGGAGGGAGGGAAGGGAGGAAGGAAGGGAGCGGAGGAAGGAAAGGAAGGAAGGAAGGAAGGAAGGAAGGAAGGAAGGAAGGAAGGAAGGAAGGAAGGAAGGAAGGAAGGA